>MU226757.1:321990-375671 GCA_018584345.1 Thuja plicata
CCAATTCCAATTCCAATTTTGTGGAACCAAACGCAGAATTTGCATCTTCTTAGTCATCTTCCAAGTGAACCAAATAGGACAAGCCCATATCTAGAATTCATTTTCAGAATAGCAAAATTCCAGAATTCAGTTGAATTCCAGAATTGGCTATTCCAGCATACACAAATTCCACAAAACAAATGGGCCCTTAAGATGCTCAAGTGGTATAAAGCTAAAGTTGAAAAACAAAGTGGAAAAAAACTGAAATGTTTAAGATCAGATAGAGGAGGAGAATTTATTTATGATGAATTCACTAACTTTTGTAATGAGCATGGGATTACAAGACATATTTCTGCACCGAGAACACCACAGAAAAATGGGATTGCTAAAAGGAGGAATAGATCAATTGTTGATTGTGCCAGAACACTGATGATTGAAAAAGGCATCACACAAACATTCTAGAGAGAAGCTGTAAGTACTGCTGTCTATACACTAAACTAAGTTCAATTGAAAAAAGACACCAATAAGACACCTTATGAGCTATGGTATGGATACACATCAAATGTGAGTTACTTTAGAATTTTTGGAACTATGTTATATACTGAAAGATGATAGAAATGGGAAACTTGACTCTAAAAGTGATGAAGGAATATTTCTAGGATATTCTACCAAAAGGAAAGCTTGTAAATGTCTGAACAAATCTTCTAACAAAATCATTGAAAGTGCAAATATTAAAGTGGATGAATTTGTTGAGAAAAATGATGAGGAAAGAAGAAAGGAACTGGAAGATCACAACAGATTTGTCTACATTGAAGAACCTACCACCTTACCTAAGCGACAAAATAATGCAACCAAGCAACAGGCTGCACACACTGAGAATCAGGAAAATGCTCACAATGTTGAACCGAGTGATAATGAAGATCACAATGATGATCAAAATGAAGAACTGAGATCTGAACCTATACTTGCTAGATATGTCAGAAGACACCATCCATAAGACCAAATCATTGGAGACAAAAGAGCTAGAATTAGAACAAGAAGTAAGTCTCTTAACACTAGATGTTTGATTTTTTATTTTGAGCCTAAATCTGTTAATACTGCACTTGAGAATCAATAATGGGTTAGTGCCATGAATGAAGAGATTGAACAAATTGAGAAGAAGAAAACATGGACATTAGTACCTAGACCAAGTTACAAAAATGTCATTGGTACCAAATGGATATTCAGAAACAAACTCAATGAGAATGGAGAAGTCACAAGGAACAAAGAAAGACTGGTATGTAAAGGGTATGCACAAGAAGAAGGTATTGACTATGGAGAAACCTTTGCACCCATTGCTAGACTAGAAGGAGTAAGAATTCTACTTTTAAAGGATTCAAAGTATACCAAATGAATGTTAAATCTGCATTTCTGAATGGAATACTAGAAGAGGAGGTATACATTGAACAACCTAAAGGGTTTTTTGACCTTAACAAGAGGAACATGGTTTGTAGACTACAAAAATCCTTGTATGGATTAAAATAATCACCTAGAGCATGGTATGAAAGACCTCACTCTTATCTCATTAGTATTGGATTTGTTAGAACAAGTGACAATAATAATCTATATTTGAAAGGAGAAACTGATGATAAGATTTTGATTGTTGATATATTTGTTGATGATATCATATTTGGAGGTAATGATGTGCTATGCAAGTCATTTGTTGATGAAATGAGAAAATAATTTGAAATGTCAATTTTTGGAGAGATCAAATTTTTCTTGGCCTACAGATTCTACAACAGGATGAAGGCATCTACATCACACAATCCAAATACATCAAAGAAATTTTGAAGATATTCAAGATGGAGGACTCCAAACTAGTTGGAACACCTATGGAAACCAGATGAAAATTGACAAAGGAAGACAAGACAATTGAGGTAAATCAGACCTTATACAGATATATGATTGGCAAACTAATGTATTGTATACACTAGACCTGATATAGTACATGCAATTGGTATAGTTGCAAGATTCTCTGCTAATCCTAAGGAATCACACAAGACTGTTGTTAAAAGAATTTTGAGATATCTGAAGAATACCAAAGACTATGGTTTATGGTACATAAAGAAGGCAACTTTGAGCTACAAGTTTATACTGATGTTGATTGGGCTGGAAAAATAGATGATAGAAAGAGCACAACAGGAGGATCATTCTTTATGGGTGACATACTTGTCACATGGATAAGTAAAAATAAAGGATGCATATCTCAATCAACTAAAGAAGAAGAATATGTGGTTGTTGCTGCAAATTTGTCTAGCATTGCATGGATCAAGAAATTGTTGAAAGGTATGAATGAAAAAATTCTTAACCTAGTAATTATCTAATGTGATAATACTAGTTCTATAAACATCTCAAAGAACCTTGTGATGCATGCTAAGACAAATCATAGAGAGATTAAGTATCATTACTTGAGGGAACAAGTAAAAGAGAAAGAGGAGATACTAGAATATGTACAATCCAAAGAAAAACTAACATACATATTCACAAAACCATTGTCAAAAGATACATTTGGGTACCTGAGGAATAGACTAGGGGTTCATCCCTTGTCTACTGGTCACTAAGATGACTTGGAGGTTGCATCAGCCTACACATTATCAGAAGATCAATCATGTTGATGAAAGTTGGATATGGACTACAATGACATATCAGTACACTAAAGGTACTTATTTGAACCACACAAAAAAGATATTGATGGGTACTACAGAGATGTATTGTTGATGAAGAGGAGATTCAATGATATATTTATGTTTGGAATTGTTGTCAAAGGGAGAGGAATATTCAATGAAATATCCATTAGGGACAAGTACATCTAGAGGGAGAGAAATGAAATATCCATCAGGGAGAAGTACATCCAGAGGGAGAGAAATGAAATATCCATCAGGGAGAAGTACATCCAGAGGGAGAGAAATGAAATATCCATCAGGGAGTAAGATGAAAAAAACAAAGGAAAAGAAAGATTCAAAGAAATAACCATCCATCAAAGGGAGAGAATCTGAGAAAGTTAAACACTGCATATCTATCCAGAAAAGGGAGAAAAGATTCTACAAGAAAGGGAGAGACAGAAGGAGAACAAAAAATTGCTACACCTATCCATTAAAGGGAATGAAGAAAGGGAGAGCATACATCATAATCAAATCTAAGCTACAAGAGCTTACTGAGATTCAGATATTTGAATTGGTTATAGAACAATAATTTTGGTATGTTATGGCATGTTTTACACTGCATATTTCATAGTATCTTTCCATCAATGCCAAAGGGAGAGATTGATGAACTATAACTGATTGAATGTTTGAAGATGATAAGTTGATGATCGTCGAGATGCAAAAGTGAGTGCAATACATTAAATCAATTAATGTATTGTATTCTCATTGATGTCAACTTAATATAATCTCATTGTTCATACACATATTGTCATAGACTTCAAGAGACCGAAGAGAGAAATTTTATGTTGTCGGTAAAACATAAAAGTTCTATATACACTGAGTGACAGTAAAATAGTACACACTGACAGATAGTGTAAATCGAGCAAGTGGTTACTGAGAAAGAGCTATTTACCAAGCATAGCTGAAGTTGTTACTGAGTAAAACTAGAGTCAATGACTGAGCTAACTGGAGTTAATGACTGATCAGAATTGAAGTTAAAGAATGACAAAACACTTAGCTATCAAGAGCTATATTTAGACTACCTGATTGATTTCTTTATTATTAACGATCAGTTGAACTAAAGCAAAGAGGGAGATTTAAAGCACATTTTATTCCTAGCTATCATGGAGATATTTGCGGAATAAAACTGAAGGAGAACTTTACAGATTAAAGAAAGCATGGCTAGCTTTACATATCAAGAAGTGATCTACAATAAAAACAAGGAAATTGAGCGGCTAATCATGTATATATAAAGAGAAAATTAATTCATTATGAAAGGAGGAATTTAGAATATAATTATGGTGAACATAGAAGTCTTCATGCATATCTAAATGTATAGGCTAAAGGACGGAGCCAAAGAATTCTGCAGACACCGAGCAACAAAGGACAGAGCATTCACCAAGAAGAAAGAAGAAAGAAAGAGAGCAAAGGAATTGAAGAGAATATTGATCAGAGAGGTATTAGTGGAATAAAAATAGATTTGAAAATATGCAAGTTAAAGTTGTATTATTGAACAAATCATTTACTGTATCAGTTTAACCATTGATTCATAAAATCTCTTAATCGAGTGGGATTTAACCATCCTTATTGTATTGAGATAATCAAGAGTATCAAAAGGTTTTCTTGTTGACAACATAGTGAATGCTAGGTCAAAAGACAAACTCTTAGTTTTGAATCCTCTAACAGGGACGCACTTAACCGTGTGTTTGTAACCTTTAACAGGGTTGGCTCTTCTCCGAGCTCACTTCAAAAGAGTGAAAATTTTGGGTTACCGGTCCCAAGTGGTTTTTCCCTTAACAGGGGTTCCATGTTAAAATCTATGTGTCAAATGTGTATTTCTTTCATTGCATTGATATTCTGTTTTACACATTAGTAATACTAGATTGGTTGGTAAACACTAAGTTTAATTGCTGCTATTCAGTAAAGTTTTGAAAAGATAAACAATATATATTACCGAGCAGTTTATATTTGTTTGATATACTTAAGGCATACATCTTGATGGACTGAAAGATAACTAGAGGATATTATATTTGAGATATAAGTTTGGTTGGATTTTTGGAATTATTTTAAGGCCACTTATTCACCCCCCCTCTCAGTTATTCTAACAATCAAACTCACAGAGGCAGAGGATATTACAATAAAATAACTGGATGAACTAAGGAAATATGCAGTCGACTATTTTTTAGCTTGTTCATTTCCAAAGATTGAAAGAACATGATCATAATATAAAATCCAAAAAATTATGAAGCAATTCACTGGGCACTCCTTATTTATTCTTAATTCTGGGATCACCAAGGTAAATTTCAGACACAGTGACTAAGGCCATATGAAATAGCTAAAGTTTTTCCAAATAGTTAAGTAAGGTCACAGGTAGTACAACCAATAAAATTCTCCCTATTATTTAATGGACATCAAATTTGACTATATAATAAACCAATGGTTCGTGAGGATTGTATGCACAATGTTCAATAGGAGGCATTCTATGATCTTCTTGCAATTTCTCAAAAGGAAGTTTCACATGTTCATGCTTGAAATAGCTTAAGTATGAGATAGATTAGTTTCCTTTATGTGGAAACACTAGTTAATAATAACTAAAACATTATGTTTCAACATTTAGTATAATTCTATCTCACACAAATTCTTGGTTTCTTGTGATATTTATTCATCACCTTTACATGATCAATGGTCAGTACAAAATATTCATCTTGACTTATCACTCACACGTTCTTGTAATCCACCTCCATTAATAGACACACTGTGAATTTAATAAGGTTTGTGATAATCATTCCTATAACTTTTAATCTTGTCTCACATTTATTTCTATTATTGTCATTACTATATTTTAAATTAAATATTTAGATTGTGTATTTACATGTTGTCACATCATATTTCAAACTATCAACCCCAAATGTGCGGACCCATTTCCATTTTAAGTTGGTGGTAGGATTTGACAAGTGTGATTAATATTTATTATTAATGAATGATGATTAAATGTGTGAATTGAGCATGAGTTGAGTCTTTCTTTCAAGCAACTATATTTTATTAATTAAATTATGATCTATTTTCAGTTACAGTGAGTCTTATGTGTCATTGTTTTTTGAGAAGTTGTGTAGAATAGGTTGTGAGTTGTTAAAAACCCTTGCCAATTGAAATATCCCTACCTTGTTATGAGCTAAAATTCAAGGAATTTTAAAATAAAATCTAGTCTTTGTAAATGGGGGGGGTGATCCAATTCGCAGTGAACCTACTGTTCACACACTTATTGATAATGACATAGATTGCAAGAAAGAGTTCATCGATGAAGGATGGTAGGAATATTTCCATAAACTTACATAGTTTAATATAGATATTTCTCTTCGATTATCCTTCTCATCACAAGATTGAGTGGTCGTAGTGAAAGTATTTAAATATGATTCTACCATGATAGTTGTTGGAGATGTAATAGTGTTTTTCACCTAAAGGGAGGAGTACATAGAAACCCATGACACGATTTCAACTATAGTAGAATTTACAAGGCAAGGGAATGATCCTCTGGAAGTTTCAAAGCAAGGTTCTAGGAGCCTCTCATTGTCCCATAAATGGGTTGTGGTTGTGACACACATTATTCAATATTTTACCTATGAAGGGAGGTTTTCAAATTTACATAACACCTACTTCAAATTTTTTCAGTCACCTCTGTCATGGAAAAATTATCAATGTACCTGACTACCTAGAAAATTTATTGACAAAAATGGCCACAAAAGTTCAAAAAGGTAAAGATACCTCAGTTTCTCATCATTATTTGATTGCATTACTTGTTAAAAGGAGTTCAATTTTTTTTTCCTAGGATCACATGGAAGGAGTTTGTAGAAATGAAAAGGGTTAAATAGAGAAACCTAGGTCCTGAGGGTACGAAATTGAGATTAAGGGGAGATTCCAATAAACATGGAGGTAATTAAAAAAAAAGAACTTGACTCCTTAGATGAGGAAGAAGATGAGAATTATGAACCAGAAGAGTATTCCTCTAAAGAAGAGGAAGAGATGGTTTCAACTACATCCCTGTAGTTAAGACTTGAAATTAGAAGTTAGCACAAAAACCTCCTAAGAAAACCCATGTTCAACCATTAAAGAAATCCTCTGCTAAGAAAATTGAAAAAGAAAAGGGTAATTAGCTAGAAAGGGAAATATTAAGAGTAAAATGGATAAAACCTTAGCTCTACACTTTGCTAACAAAAATACTACTAAAGAAACCCTCACTCCTTCACTTAAGGGTAGTAAGAAACAAAATCTCTTAAAGAAGAAAAACAAGAGGAGACTGAAACCCCAAAAAAGAAGGNATTAAGAGTAAAATGGATAAAACCTTAGCTCTACACTTTGCTAACAAAAATACTACTAAAGAAACCCTCACTCCTTCACTTAAGGGTAGTAAGAAACAAAAATCTCTTAAAGAAGAAAAACAAGAGGAGACTGAAACCCCAAAAAAGAAGGTAAAGAAGGATGAAAGAATTGAGAAACATTTTGAGCCTATCATAGAGATTGTTTCTAAATTTGATAAGAAATGGAAACCTTCTAGTTCTAGGGTTCCCGCAGAAGAAATTTCACCCTCGGCACTAAAAAGGTAACATATACAATCTCCTACTTTTGTCTTAGCTCTAGAGAAAACAATGTTAATCTCATCCTTCTCCATAGAATTAGGGATTACGACTACCACAGCTTCATAACAAGAACAAGAGTAACAATAGTTTGTTAAAAGGAACTACTCAAAGATATAGTTGGCTCCGAACAGTTAGAAAAAGGAAAACAAAGAAAACCACTGAGCCTATAATTGATGTTCCAAGTGGTGGGGAAAAACAATAAGAGAAAGTAGATGATGAATTAGTACCAACATAATTGGAATATGAGGAAACAAAGTATGAAATACCTATTAGAAGGAGGTTTTGATTATATTTGTTGTCATTAATGGTGGTCATTGATGTCAACATATTCGGTTGTAGTTCTATTTGGCTTTAGTGATATAGAATTGGTGTGCTCTGGATGATGTGCTACAATGTTTGATCTTTGACAGTTTTTTTCCTAGTCCCATTCATGTTGTAATGTATTTTGATATGTTCTTTTGGGTCTAGTACTTTCTAGTTACCGGTGATTGTGATTCAGCAACATATTATGCATTTTAATGCATAAATCTTATTTGGTGGCTTCAGTTGAGGTGATAAGTGGTTAGTGTGTTTCATTGAGAAATTAGATTTGGGTGTGGTCCATGTTTCATTCCTTCCACCATGGTAATGTCTTGGTGCGACCTATTTCAACTTGTATGTGGCCAACTTGTAAAATGATAATTGATTTTGAATTTTTGTGTGTGGCCAACATTGATGAGTAAAATGGTATATATGAAGGATAATTTATGTTCAATGAAGATGTATGTATGTATGTATGAAAATAATGCAAAATTAAATTGAAGATATTCATTCATCATTGTGTGACTATATGAAACTAATGATAGAAGGTTATTCTTCAGTGTTGTAGTTGGGGAGAAGTATTTATAGTGGTGGAATTATTTCTCATTATCTTTTATTGGCAATTAGCCGAGCTTCAGTTGTGATATTTGCTTTATGTATTTAGGGAAGCTAGCCCAACTGGTAGTGATCCTTACCTACAATGAGCATACCGGAAGTGAACCTTTGAAAAAATTACCTTAACCGATGTCACCTTAATCGGTGTTCATATTCATGCTCGAATTAGTTTCTCCATGGTTTTTCCCATCTTGGGGTTTTCATGTAAATCTAGTGTTCATTGCGTTTGGTGGTCCTTTATTATTTTAAGCTTATATATGTTATGTTTATATGATTGAATTAATTTTGCACCAAATTGATTAAGTTAATGAAAAAAATTTATGATAACTGATTCACACCCCCCCCCNAACTGATTCACCCCCCCCCCCCCCGCCCCTCTCAGTTATTTGGGACTGTTCAACAATGCCTAGAATAGGAGAGGAGGAGGTTCCATGAGTAAGTTTTCACTGAATAGGGATCACAAAAAATAATAGAAAAAAATAATATCGAAGGACACCTAGATTAACATGTGGATAAAGAAGGAAATATTGACCGACTAGCTGAGCTAGCTACTCAAGAGACTCAAGGTGTTATTGAGAATATTACTAGAAAAATCCCTAACACATATAAGTTTATAATACCTCCTCCTATATCTTTCTCTTTGGTGACACTTCACTTGTGACAAAAAAGATCAAAAATTAAAATAACAACAATTTGAATGGAATAGAGAAAAGGAAAGCATAAATATCCAATCTAAAAAAGAAATTGAAAACAAGGACATAGAGATAAAGAGGTAGAATGATTGGGTAACCTTTCTCAAAAAATTATTAATTGTATATCTCCTGGTAGAGTGTATACTCTGTATCTCAGAGAAAGGTTCCTAAGTTTTCACTTTATGCAAATGTATTGTGATCTACCTTTTTCTATGGTTACTCCTAAGGATTATTTTGTTATTTTTTAGAATTCTCCAATTGAATAGAAAAATAAAATTTGTGATTTTTATTTGCATAATCTAGTTGTTCCTTATAATATAGACTAGAATCCCTTATTATATGTTTGTGATCTTCAAGTAAGGGTACTATTCTCTTATATGTTTAATTAAAAAAACAAATGGGACTAGGTCGAGAGATATAAAGAGATGGAAAAATATGCAACACTAGGACTTCAAGTAGAATCCAATAACCCTGATGCCATTTTTAATAAATGGTTAGTCTTGATGAACAAATCAAATGTACAAAGGCAAATGTTACATAATAGGAAAGACAACTATGATATGTTTACTTGGATGGTCAAATCCGACGGTGGGAAGGTTATCACACATGTGTAAAATATGTGGAAAGATTTATCCAATGACCTTAAACGCAAATCATGAATCTATTCACAAGGTTAAAATCTATATGTAGCTAGTAGAGAGACAATAACTCACTTTGTTACGCCTACTCTTTCAACCTCCTCATTTGCTTTGTCCAATTCTAGATTGGTGTGGAGAGGAGTATTTAGAAGAATAAGAAGAAGCAAGATGGAGAAGAATTGCAAGGTTCAACAGATTCTATTGGACTCCAACAACTACTAATGTAGGCATGACTATACCTACAGTTTTTAGGTCTCTAGCTTTTTTTGGGAACTCTTATGTAGTACTTTATTTGGGACAAGAAGGATAGTAGTTGGGGGGAGTGATAAGTGGGTTTTTTGGTCCTATTGATATGTAAATTGTGTAACTTCTTGCAACCAAAGACTAGTTGAGTGTTGAAATAGTCTCTAGAATTCAAAGTATCTTTGTCGACATGTTCATTAAAGAAGAATCTTGAAGACTTATTCTAATTATGTTAGTAGGAAGATAACAATTTGTTCCTTCCAAATGACAAGTGTAGCATCATTTAAACTATTCAAAATTGATTCAAGAGTTATATTTATAAAATGACTCTTTCTTAGGGGTGTTGTCTTTATGGATGGTAAATATTTTCCTAGATTGAAGGATTTCACATGCATGTGTGGTTGACTCTTTCAACCTTGAGAGCTCTATATATTGTAATCTATGTATGATTGTAATAATTTTGTTTTTGATAATATATCATTACTATAGTATATTCAAGTAAGTTGTATTCTATCAATATGATTTAATGGATAGAATGAGTGTCAATCAATTTATTTTCTTCTATTACGTGTAATCAGAGTATCTCAAGAGGGCCCGCTTGAGGTATATCTCCACCTTGTTTCCTTTATGCATTACAATGTAGTAGTTTGATAAAATCTTTGATAGAATTGAGGTTTATTGTTCAATCTATATGACTGCATTCATGTAGCTTTTAATAATATTAGTAGGTTAGTTGTTGTAGATGTTTGATTTTTCTTAGTTAAATGCATGTAGAGTTTCAATTCCATTTGATGTTAAGATAGTGAAAGAGTTATTATAGAATTATATTGTATTTAATTAGATTAAGTATGGATTTTAAAGTTAGCAATTAGTTTATTTTTTGCACTCTTTTAAGTAGCTGGAAGACAGTTTGAATAAGATGATGATGAATAGACGGTGCTAGCCAATTTCAAGTATACGACCTCAATTTGACAAGGTTAAATGTGAACCATTTAAAGAGAAGTTACTCAAGTATAGAATTTACTTGGAGATTATAGGCATAAGCTATATAATCATGAATGGTTAATGGAACTCTACAAAAACCTCATGGATCTTGGTCCTATCTCAGGTATTATCCAAATCTTTTGACTTGTTGCAAATTATGGCTTGCTCCTCAAAATTTCTTCTCTATATGTTAGAGAAGAGTATGTTTCAATTCAAAGGATAGATGAAGCTCTACAATTCTATGATTTTTTCAAGGGTAAGGTGTGTATGGGGGATTTTTTCCCCACTCGCTATCCATAAAAGAAACTTTCTTTTTCCATAGTTTTGTTGGCATATGTTTTTCATTGATGTCAAGTGATAGAATTTGCTTGTCAAAGGGCATTGAAGCAACTTAACAAGTCATATATTTTTGTTGATAAGGAAGAATTTGTGACTTGATAGAGATATGAATGTGTTGTTTACATTTTCATCAAGTTTAAATATTTAAGGTTAGGATATCAAAGGTTTATCTCTTACATGAACAGTTGCATTGATACAAGGTTAAGGCAGTGATAGATGCCAACCAAACCACAAGAATAGGACACCAAGTGCAGATTGAGAATTTGAGAACAAGTTGAGTTGAAGTTTAGTAAGAAGCACAAATGAAAATAAATGTTACTTATTATAGATTTTTTTCTTGAATTCCTAATGCATAAAAGATAATCAGAGTTTGTAACTAAGAGTTTTTAGTGAGTATTTTGAATCGTGTTAATATAGCGACAAGAAATTCAATAAAGAACTAGTCATAGGGATAGGAACTTTAATGGTCACAATAAATTGCATAATTTCAAATGATAATTGCATTAATCATTAAAGTGATCCTTATAGTTATGTATAAGGTTGATACTCAATCTTTAACATACATGGGAATGAAGATCATTTTTTTAAATAACCAAAAACTAGTTCATGTGACAGAGACTTGATGGGTGGTTACTAGTTTGATTCTACAAATAATAGATTCTTCTAACTGCTCAACAAATATTTAAAAATAATGAAGCTTTCTCAATGAATGTTGGAATGTGCATTGAAAGAGAGAATCTTTCTTCTACAGACAATATGAATGTTTAATAACATGGTAATTTTTTAATTTTACAAAATGTATAATGTATAGTTATTGTTATAGAGTAAGGATTTAATCAAGGTTTTAATGATCTCATTTTAGAAATGCTATTGGAGGAAATTTTGATAAGATAGGAGTGTTGATGTCAGAGATGTGATCTCTATTACCAATGGATGTACAAGTATATTGTCTATGTTCAATTTAACATTGCAAATAAAAATTAGTGTAATCAATGAAATGCATTGAAACATAGTAACCCTTTGCACTGTGATTTTTTTCTTCATACTATGTTGCATATGGAGTGGACGCTCCTAGTTTTAGTTGGTTCTCATATTGCTAATGAGATGTAAAGTTTGTAGCCAATGAGGTTTGGCCAATGAGGCTTAATAAAACTCTTTCTCATAGTGGTTTCTTACCCTTCTAGGTTTTTCTATTCAAACACATTTTATGTGACATACATATATGACTCTTGTGTTTTTTTTATGAATAAATTCCTTGGCGAGCTAGTGTACCTTGATTCAATGGTATATTATTGTTACCCATTTTTTGCGTAATGCAAAAAGGACATTTGTAAAGGGGTTTTTGGTATTTTAAGAAGATGTTAGAGGGTTTTAAATGTTAAAAGGAGAGTAAAAGAGAACTTAAATGATCTATATTTTAACTCCATATACCTTTTGATTCATTGTTAAAATGATTTTGAAGATGAATAATGTATTCATAAAAATCCAAAAGCAATAGGAAGATTTAATTTCATACTTTGAGGGAAAAATAGAGTCAAGCTTGTTTACATAGACTCAACCCTCAAGTAGATAACTTGGGTTGAAGTCAAGTTAATAAGAGAAATGCACTATTATGACTGTGAATGACCAAAACAACATGAGAGAAGTGTTCATCTATGTGAATAGAAAGATTTAAAAAAAAAACATCATGAAGGTAGCAATATAAGGTTTGAACAAAAAAAATTTCAAAGAAAATTCATGAAGAAAGAGAAGATTTATTGAAGAGATAGATAAGTTCAAGTGAAAGGCGAGTTTCTATGCTTCTAACACCAGATCTGTAAAAGAGCAATACTATATTAAGGAAAAGTATCAAGTTCTTATTCATGAACAATGTTTTTACTGTTAGGTTAGTGAAATCAAAAGAGAAGTGACATTATTGATGAAGGGGACAACATTTTATGTGGATGAACAATAGTCACAAATATGAAACAATAATAAAAGGCATTAAAAAGAGTTAAACTAATTGTTCATGGGAAAAAATGTTAAAATCTAATGAAAGAAGGGTAGATTTGATGCATTAACAACATATCTAATGAAAGGGGCAGTGGTCATGTAAGAAATGTCAAAGATAAAAAAGCATTTAAGACAAGAGCGGTGTGGAATCATGAAGAACAACAGATAAATGTATATAAAAGAGTGCATGATTAGTAGTTTCCTCTCAAGGAGGGGTAGATCTAAGTTGGAGTCAAGAACAGAGGTAGGGTTTCCATGTAAAACACATGAATCTAATGCATCGATGTGGTGTTTTTTTATTAATGCATTATTTGAGAGATGTTCACCATGTATCCATGTTTTTCATAAGGGTACATACCCTTTATTTTTTAAAGGGGTCTTTCATTTTTCAGTAAGAAAAATGAAGAATCATAAATAGAGGTATCCATTATTTTTGAAAGAATAATCAAGCCATTTTCATTGTCATAGATAAGACTAGAGGGAATGAAACAAGAAAAAATAAATAATCTACAAAGGTTAAATGTCAAGACATTGATCATAAAGATTCAAGACAATGGTAATGAAATATGACTGACAGTGATACCAACGGTATTGGATAACATTCACGAACACTAAGGGGGGTTTACAAAAGAAAGAATAGCTGAAGGCCTCAAAAAGTTGAGATTTGGTTGTCGATGCATGAGTTATAGTTTAGGTCAAGAGCCCACATGGGTGGAACATAAGTCAAGGAGGTTTTTAAGGTAACTAACAACGTGTTCCTTCAATTATGATCCTCGATTTTGGGTCTTTTCATACTTGTACGACCCCAAGAAGATATTTAATACAAATTGGAGGAAACAAGGGAGACCTAGATGGAGCATCAATTCATGCACTTTTCAAGGGATTGTCACCAATTCATTTCCTGTTTGACCTTTAGACCACTTTAAGTTCTATTTGGAGGTGAAGCTTTTATTTGTATAAGGCAAATCTATGTAGCCTTTTATTCTAGTTCTTTCTTTTCTAAGTTTTTTTACATCAATTAGAATAAAAAATTGTATCAAGCTCATTTATTTTAAAAAAATTCAGATTGTAATGTCTTTGGGCCTTCAAGATCAATAAAGGAGNAACTTTCCTTCTTATATTTGTCTATTGTTCATAATTGTGGTTGAATTTTGGTATATTTCCTATGTTTTTCTTTTTAGAAACCTCTAAATATGTCACATTTATGCAGTAATAAGGCTAAAATTTTCATGTAAATGTTATTATAAGCTGTGTTAATTTGCTAAAAGTGGTTTGAGATTGTGAAGTTTAAATTTTCTTTTTACAAACACTGGAAAAAAAACTTTCTTGTAAAACATTTACATAATTTTCATGATAGTTTGTGTTGTGATTCTACAAAGCTTCGTTGTGAGTTTAGGATGATAAGTAAGCTCATTAAAATTGGTGCATCACTTGTTAGGAAAATAGAGTTCCATTTTGAAGCATTCTTTTACCCTTTTCTTGGTCAAGAAAAGTTAGTTTTAGGTGATCTTGAGGGAACCAACCCATAATTTGGAGATTGATATTCACAATAGGAAACTTAAAATCTTGAAGATCATTCCATGTTGCACAAAATTGATAAGCTTTCAAGTTTGGAATAGGGCACAATCCTCCATGACAATAGTTCTAATGTGTTACAATAGTTTGATGATATTGTGTTAAAGCATTCATTCACTAAATGCAATACTTTTATTGACTACTAATTCACCCTCCCCCCCTAGTGGTCTAAAGTATTGTGGCAGGTTTATGATGCTATTAAGATCATTTTAAATACTAATAATTGATAGAGTAAAAAGGTATTTTCACTTATTAATTAAATCATTATTGATTTAATTATTAAGTCACTTTTTATCTCTAGTTCACTTAAGATAAAATTTAGACATATAATAATTAATTCTTTATTAATTATTATCATGCACCCTAGGTTTCTCCACCTTCTAGTATTGGATCTCCTTTATGAGGATTGATCTATTTGTAATTATTAATTCTTTTGTAATTCCCACTATTCTCTCTCTGAATGAATATTTCATCTTTCAGATCATTATGAGTTGTGTCTCCATTCTTGGATTTTGTGACAGGTGTTTTGCATACAATGGATCTTGGTGATTGAATTCTTTGAATTCTAACATGGTATTAGAGCCTTGTTGTTGCAGCTTGTTCTTAGGTTTTTTGAAGATTTTTTGGAGCATTGAGGGTTTCAAGTTTTCAAAGTTTTTTATGTGGATCTAGAGGGAAGCTATTTTTCAGAGCACTTTGGGCACAAACCAACCTCGCAGTTGCATTTGAAAGGCCCAAAATCCCCTATTTTTATATAAGGCTCATCCAATTTGGACATAGTTTAAATTTGGGCCCTCTTTTTGCATGCGGGACCTTGGTATATTTTTTGAGGCAAAAATACCTCAGTTTTCAAGCCACCTAGAAATTTACACCATTGTACCAGCAAAAAAATCTTGGTGAATCCGACAAATTTGGCCAAAATTTTGGCATTCCCACTAGATTTAGTGGACCTCCGCCAGATTTAGGCGAGATTTCATGGCTTTCTTCATGTTTTGGAGTAGTCTTCAGTTTTTTGCTCATATCTTTAGAAAATGGAGGCATTTTTTTCCAAACAAGATATCACCAGAAAGTTGATTTTGAGCCCGACATGATTTTCCAGGTTTGGTTTTCTGATTTTTTCATCTTGCAGGGTTTTTTCCAGTCAAAGTTAGAGTTCCATTTTGCACTTTGGTTGTCATATCTTGTTCCTCTGGACTTCATTTTTTGACTTCCGCATGTCGTTGGAAAGTTGGTTCTATTTTCCTTCTTGTATGGGTCTCATTACCAAAAATTTTTGCAGTTATATTTTATTCATTTTTTTTTTTTTCCATTCTGGTGGATATCTTGGATGTTTCAGGTCCTAGGATCATTTTCCTTGCATGGAATGACTCATTTTTATCTGTTACTAATGTTCTTCAGCTTTCTGTCATTCCTAAGCATTGTTGACATGTATTTCTGTAGCATTTCTTTTTTTGCAAACACACTGAGATAAAGTGTCATCTATTGCATGCTTGGGATCTTACATATTTTGTCTCTATTTGTACTTGCACTATAGTATAAAGTGTCATGGGGGGGTTTGGTGTTTTCTTTGTTTTCCATCTACCTTTTTCAAGTGATTGTTCCTTCCATGACATTAGCCTCATGATGTGTGTTAAGAGAGTGATGCTTCCATGACACCATCCTTTATATGTGTTTGTACTTTCATCATGCAGTTATTCTTTCCAGTATGGTTCAGTGTACCTATCATGTCTCTATGTGCTCAATATTATGGGTGGGGGGGGTATTTATTGTTGGTTTTGTTGGATGATATCAATTTTGGTTACTGATCATGCTGTTGATATTCATGTTTTGTCACTGATGTCAACATATATTTATATGAAGAAGATAGATTGGCTACTTAACTGGATGGAGTGTACGGACACTGTACAGATGATTCAAAATTATCAAAGTTAGAATTATGTAGAAGGATGTGTGCTAACCTTATCCCTAAGGTCACTTGACTTTATATCACCTACTGTGGATGTTATAGTTGATTTAGTGAAGACTAGTTTTCTGGACTGTAACTGTGATTCTGGACAGAGCAGGTCTCTGTGTTTTGGATATATCTTCCTGGCGAAGATATTTTAGAACTTGAAAGCTTACTAATGGACAACCGACATATGATAGAGTAATGGGTTGAGTTTGATTATTGATTGGATATTGATGACGTCAGTTGTGGCATGTATTTTGGAGAAGACCTATTTCCTGGCCGACTTTAGACATGTAGAGTGTGAAATTAATTATGAGCATGAATTGTGGATCTGAAAGTATATGTAATGAATTGTAATGTTGTATACTTTTTTTAGATACCATGTGTATCTTAGCAAGGGGCTATGTAATTATTTTTATGATGGAAATCCTTAATTGGCCGACCTAGTTAATTATGTATTAGGAAAGCTTAACTGGCCGAGACCTAATGAATTATTGTAAGAGGCTATATATGAAAGATAAATTCTTGAGAAGAAGTGTGACAGAGAAAAAGAGAGAGAAGTGTGGAAGCTGCAAAGCTTGTTGACTGTTGGATACAAAGCAGAGTTGATACATCATTGGAACTGACCAAGAAAATATAGTTGCTATCTAACAGTTCGCTGGAATGTGTATTTGTTGTATACACTTGATTCAGATTGTAAATCATTGAGGGTGGATTTAACCTTCTTTGGGAAGTGTGCCTTGGCAGCAGGCCTACTATTTTATTTGACACCTGACAGGGCCTGCCTCTTAACAGGGTCTATGTACTAAAATGTTGTAACAAGCTCCTAATAGGGCTAATATCTCTTAACATTGATACTACACTCTCAGTACTTTATTTGTGGGTGTTGATTCCCACCGAGGTTTTAACTTTAACAGGGTTTCATCGAAAACAAATGTTGTGTTATGGTGTTGTCTATTACTATGTTATCATTTACATTTGTAGATTTGGTTTATAAAGTATAAATTTTAATAATCTAGATTACAATTGATTCACCCCCCTCTCAGTTGTCTTGTGGATGGTTATTCCTAACAATTGGTATCAGAGCTATTGGTCCTCAGAGAGAAAGTTTAACAACTTGATGTGATCTTGAAGATGACTTACTATAGGAAGGATAGTCCAAAGTTTGACTCTGAAAACTTTGACAGTTGGAAGAACAAGATGAGAACACATTTTCTATGTCTGGAAATTGACTACTGGATGATAACAAAGAAGGAAAAGATAGTGACTGAGGATGAATTAGAGAAATCTAGTGAAGATTAAAAGAAGTTATTCTCATACAATATGGTTGCAAGGGAATCCTTAATCAACACATTATAAGAAGGAGAATTTACTAAAGTAAAGGACTTGGACTCTGCACATGAAATTTGGTCAAGACTGGAAGCACTATATGTTGGAGACAAATTTACAAAGAAAGAAAAGTTACAGAACTGGAAGACAAAGATGGAATCACTGAAGATGAAAACATTTGAGCATATGCACAGAGGATTACTAAGGTAGTTACTAGTATTAGGAACTCTGGAGGAACTTATAGTGAAGAAGAAGTTATTGCAAAGATACTCAGGTCTTTGACACCTACATATAGAACCAAGGTTCAGGCTATAGAGGAGATCATACCTTTGACACCAAAATTCACCAGAGAGATGTTGATTGGAAAGCTAACTACATTTGAAGCCATAGAATTGGGAGACACTCTACCTAAGGTTGAGTCAGTATTCAAAGCAACTATGCACAAAAGCAAAAGAAACTTACCTGGAAATGCAAGCACAAGCAGTAATGATCTAAAAGAATAACTTGGAGCCTATGCTGATGAATGGGAATAGATACATGAAGAAGAAAGAAAGCTAGATGAATTTGTTGCACTTATTTGTAGAAGAGAAAAGAGATGTAAGGGTAAGTTTGAGGGAAAATTACCTTTGAATTTTTTTTCATGTAACAAGATCGGTCATTTTGCATCTAGATGTCCTACAAGAATTCCAAAGCACAAACCTAATTTTTTCAAGTCTAAGTTCTCAAAGGATAAGGAATGTTATTATGCTAGTGAAGGTATATCTGATGATAAGAATGGTGATTATGATGAAATTGGATTTATTTCTAGTAAGGATGATGAACCTATGCATGAAGAAAAAGCATTAGTATCTCGAGTTGAAAAGAAATCTGAATGGGTCATCGATAGTGGTCATTCACATCATATGACTGGAGATAAAAATAAGTTTGTGAGTTTGAAAAGACATGATGGTGGTGCTATTAGATTTGGTGACAATACTCCTAAACTTATTATTGGAATTGGATCTATTTCCTTGGATAGAAAGACTAACACTGACAATGTATTACTTGTTGATGGACTTAAGCACAATTTGTTGAGTGTTGGACAGCTAGTGGACAAGGGTTATCAACTGAACTTCATAAATGGAAAATTTTATATCAAGAGAAAAATAGGAGAATTGATAACATTTGGTACTAAATCCAGAGGTAATGTATTTTAATTGAACACATCTGAAGCTTCTTGTTTTTTTGCAAAGGTTGATGAAAGTTGGTTATGGCACAAAATATTTTGTCATGTTAATTTTGATAACATTGTGAAGGAAAGTATGACAAAGGCAGTTAGAGATCTACCTAAAATTGTAAAGCCATCTAACACTATATGTAGAGAATGTTTTATGGGGAAATAGACTCGAAGCACTTTCAAGAGAAAAGCTTATTCAGCAAAAGGGAAGTTGTATCTGGTGCACACAGATCTATGTGGTCCTACAAGAACAAGATAATACTATGGTGAAAGGTATTTTATAATTTTTGTTGATGAATTTTCTAGAATGATGTGGGTTACATATTTGAGAGAGAAATATGAAGCATTTGACAAGTTCAAGTTGTTCAAAGAAAAATTTGAAAATGAATCTGGTTTAAAGATGAAATGTTTGAGACCAGACAGAGGAGGAGAGTTTACATTAGAACTGTTTAACACATATTTTGAAGAAAATGGAATACATAGACAAACTTTAGCTCCTAGAACTCCACAACAGAATGGGATAGCCAAACAAAGAAATAGAACCATATTAGATGTTGCAAGGACTATGTTGCTAGAAGGAAATGTATCACATGTTCATTGGAGAGAAGTAGTTAGCACTGTTGTGTACACATTAAACAGAATTCAGATCAGAGAAGGTACAAATAAAACTCCTTATGAATTATGGTTTGATCATGCACCTACTGTGAAATATTTTAGAATATTTGGTAGTAAATGTTATATCAAAAGAGATGATGAGATAGGCAAGTTTGATGCTAGAAGTGATGAAGGAATCTTTCTTGGTTATTCCACTAAGAGTAAAGCATATAAATGTTTCAATCTGAGGCCGAGGAAACTAATTGAAAGTGCCAATGTGAGGATAGATGAGAAATTTCAAATTTAGGAAAGAATGTATGATTGTGGTTAGATAACAGAATCAAGGGAATTTGTTGCTAAACTTGAAGGACCCTTGATGATCGAGAATGAAATTGAAGAAGAAGAACAGGCCAAAGCTACTAAGACATTAAAGACACCAAGATATGTAAAGAAAAACCACCCTAAAGAACAAATTATTGGTGATGAAAGCAAAGGCATGATGACTAGATCTAAAGTTAGAGATGAGATCTATTTGATTTCTCAAGTTGAACCAAAGACTATTGATGAAGCATGTAAAGATGAATCTTGGACTAAAGCCATGGAAGAAGAACTAAAACAGATAAAGAAGAACAATACTTGGGAATTGGTTCCAAGACCTACGCATAAGAATGTGATTGGCACTAAGTGGGTTTTCAAAAACAAAAATGGATGAGGAAGGCACAGTGGTAAGAAACAAGGCTAGACTGGTATGTAAAGGCTACTCACAACAAGAAAGCATAGAATATGAAGAAGCATTTGCACCTATTGCTAGATTGGAAGCTATGAGACTATTCCTAGCTTATGTTGCACATAAAGAATTCAAAGTGTATCAGATGGATGTGAAATAAGCATTCTTGAATGGTGATATAGAAAAAGAAGTGTACAATGAGCAACCTGATGGTTTTCCTTTGACAGATGATGAAAACATGGTTTACAAACTAAAGAAGGCACTGTATGGACTGAAACAAGCACCGAGGGCATGGTATGCAAGACTAGATAAACATCTACTTCATCTTGGTTTCAGAAAAGGTAATGCAGATAGTAATTTGTATTTAAGAACTGATGAAGATGGAATCTTAATTATAGAAGTTTTTGTTGATGATATCATTTTTGGAAGAAATGATAAAATGAGTAAAAAGTTTGCTAAAGAGATGGAGAATGAGTTTGAAATGTCAATGATTGGTGAGATGAAATTTTTTCTTGGTTTGCAAATTGATCATAGTAAGAATGGAATATTTATATCTTAGACCAAGTATCTTAAGGCAATGTTGAAGAAATTTGGAATGGAAGATTGTAAACCTATTGGAACACCCATGGTGATAGGGAACAAGCTAACTAAAAATGATGAGACTCAAAGTGTTGGGCAGACTAAGTACAAATCAATGATTAGAGGTCTACAATATTTGACACACACTAGACCAGATATTACCAATGTAGTTGGAATTGTGGCTAGATATCAGGCAGATCCTAAAGAGACACATTTTGCTGCTGTGAAATGAATTTTCAGATATTTGAAAGGAACAGTAGAATATGGATTATGGTATGAAAAATCTGATGATTTTACATTGCAAGATTTTATAGATGATGATTGGGAAGGTAATATAGATGAAAGGAAGAGCACAAGTGGTGGAGAATTCTTCCTTGGAAAAAGGTTGGTTTCTTGGTTGAGCAAGAAGCAGAACTGTATTGCTCAATCTACTACTGAGTCAGAGTATGTTGCTGCTACAATAAACTATACACAAGTTGTTTGGATGATACAAATGTTGAAGGACATCAGAATAATTTTCAAAGAACCAGTGGTTATCCATTGTGATAACACCAACACATTGAATAGGTCAAAGAATCCTATAATGCATTCAAAGACTAAACATATTTCCATCAAGTATCATTTCTTAAGGGAGAAGGTAGCAGATAGAGAGATTAAACTCAAGTATATTAGCACAAAGGAACAGATAGCAGATATATTTACTAAACCTTTGCCAAAATATTCTTTTGAATATCTTAGAGGCATGCTTGGGGTGATGTCCCCTCCCAGTGAAAACTAAATGATGCAAATGTGCATCAGTCCAGTGGATCTCAGAGCTATACCATTCTCTGGACTTGATGTATAGATCTAGTCCTTAGGGGGAGTGATCGTAGGAGAATACTATAGAGTAAATTTGGGTGATCTTGCACCTAGCTAATTGGACATGAAGATTTGAAAAAGCTACATCTTACAGAAGACTATAGATGAAGTATGGCACCCTTTTCCATTGCTACCAAAGGGGGAAGAAATCTATGTGAAAATCCCTACTGTTTTAGGGAGATTTGTGTTGAGGATATTGAGAAGATTGTATTRAGAGAGAGTAATTTTGGGTTGATGCATATGGATTTTCCCATATGTTTCCATCAATGCCAAAGGGGGAGATTGTTGGATGATATCAATTTTGGTTACTGATCATGTTGTTGATATTCATGTTTTTCACTGATGTCAACATATATTTCTATGAAGAAGACAGACTGGCTACTTAACTGGATGGAGTGTATGGACACTGTATGGATGATTCAGAATGATCAAAGATAGAATTATGCAGAAGGATGTGTGTTGACCTTATCCCTAAGGTCTCTTGACTTTATATCACCTACTGTGGATGTTACAGTTGATTTAGTGAGGACTAGTTTTCTAGACTGTAACTGTGATTTTGGACAGAGCAGGTCTCTGTGTTTCAGGTATATCTTTCTAGCGAAGATATTTCAAAACTTGTGAGATTACTGATGGATAGCCGACATATGATAGAGTAATGGGTTGAGTTTAATTGTTGATTGGATACTGATGATGTCAGTTGTGGCGTGTATTCTAGAGAAGACCTATTTCCTCGCCGGCTTCAGACATGTAGCATGTGAAATTAATTGTGAGCATGAATTGCAGATTTGAAAGTATATGTAATGAAATGTAAATGTTGTATACTTTTTTTTGATACCGTGTGTATCTTAGCAAGGGGCTATGTAATTATTTGTATGATGGAAATCCTTAATTGGCCGACCAAGTTAATTATGTATTAGGAAATCTTACCTGGCCGACCTAATGAATTATTGTAAGAGGGTCTATATGAAAGATAAATTCTTGAGAAGAAGTGTGATGGAGAAAAAGAGAGAGAAGTGTAGAAGCTGCGAAGCTTTTTGACTGTTGGATACAAAGTAGAGTTGATACATCATTGGAACTAACCAAGCAAAGATAGTTGCTATTTGACAGTTCACTGTATTGTGTATTTTCTATATACACTTGATTCAGATTGTAAATCCTTGAGGGTGGCTTTAACCTTCTTTGGGCAGTGTGCCTTGGCAGTGGGCCTACTATTTTCTTTGACTCCTAATAAAGTTTGTCTCCTAACAGGGACTATGTACTTAAATGATGTAACAAGCTCCTAATAAGGCTAATATCTTTTAACATGGATACTATACTCTCAGTACCTTATTTGTGGGTGTTAATTCCCACCGGGGTTTTACCTTTAACAGGGTTTCCTTGAAAACAAATATTGTGTTATGGTGTTGTCTATTAATATGTTATCATTTACATTTGCATATTTGGTTTATAAAGTATAAAGTTTAATAATATAGATTACAACTGATTCACCCCCCCTCTCAGTTGTCTTGTAGACTGTTATTCCTAACAGGTTCTAATGCTTCCTTGGTTTGATGGAGTGAGCTATGTATTCAATATTTGTTTCTATGTACTAGGTGGATGCAATTGATGAGTACCTATGCATTTTGGTGAGATGGATCATTTACCATATGGAAACTTATTTCATTCCTATTTTAGAGGCATCCTTCTATCTTTTGATCTTCTCTTCAGACTTCGGTGTTTTTCCATCTTTATCTTTGAGTTTTGATGTTTGCCTTTGTTTTCCATCCTGATTCAAGTAGTGTCATTTGAGGGAACTCATACAGATTATAGTCTTCTCTACCTGACCATATTCTATTTCAGTGGAGGTTCTAGAAGTTATTTTTTGACAATGTTTGAAACTTCATGCTTCAGTGGTGTTCTTCATGTTCTTCTTTTGATCAAATCTTTAGATTTTGGTGTTTTTCCATCTGTATCTTTGAGTTTCGATGGTTATATTTGTTTTCCATCATGATTGTAGTAGTGTCATATGAGGGAACTCATGCAGATTATAGTCTTCTCTACCTGATCTTTGTTCCTATTTTCTAGGACATTCTCTAGTTTGGAGGCTTCTTCAGTCCTGTTGAGCTTTGTTTTAACACAAGCCAACTTGCTAGGATCTTGAGATTTGATTTCCTCTCTTGAAAGAATAACAGGGTTATTCCCAAGGTTCTCCAGTGTTGGGTCACAACTTGCTTGGTTACTTAGTCAAAGATAAATGTGATTGTTCACGAGAAGGCCTTTGCTGGTATGTTCAAGACAGGAAACTACAAAATATTGTTAGTTCTCTTTTTTGGTATTTTTCGTTTTAACAAGTATAGGTGTTGTAAATAAAATGCAAATTTGTGTTTTTCAAGATGGTAATTTTTAGAATTAATGACAGCATTTTAAAGAGAGAAGGGTAACAAGAAATAAAGAAAATTGTGAGGAAAGTGAAATCCTAAGGACATAAAATGTCGTAAACCCTTCCTTGTGAATTGAATGTTGGAGAAATTTGGAACAACCCACAAATCATAAATCAGACCAAGTCACAATTCACTACTCCATGGATGCAAGCATTTAGAGAGAAGACGTATTCACTCGTGTAAGATATTCAAAATCTATCAAATCACGAAGCCACCAAGATGTGCACACCCACGAGATAGATTTATCATTAAGACCAAAGACGATCTCTTCCACGCATTCATCACAACAAGGTAGATATACGACAACAAAATCCAACTAAAAGTAGCACGAATTTGAAATAAAATAACACAAAGGGCTCTCTAAAAATAAAGAATAATGCAAGCATACATTCAATAAATTCACATAGATAGCATTAATTCACACACCATGAATGAAGCACCCAATGTAGATCTTTATTGTATTAAAAAGTTGGCCTTTTACATTTCTTTTTTATTACAATATATAGAGTTTTGATCTACAACTCTGATTTTTGGAGTTAGGGCATCAGAGAGTCTAAACTAAAGAAATAGAACTAAACTAGAACTTTGCTGAAGGTAAACTATTGCTAACTGATACTATGTAACTTGCATGGATTCTTAAACCCATTTACAATCCATTTTCTCATGCAAAGAGGAAAAAATCCACAAGAGAAGAGAAAGAGAAGGAAGGTGAATTCCTTCTATGAACTAGGAGTCTTCTTCTTGATTTGGGTGGTCCTTCTTGGATTCTTCACCTGGAGCTATTTCTGGTGGTGGGAACTGATAGGAAACCTTGAGTCTTCCCAAAATGAACTCAAGTTATCCATTAATCTGATCTAGAGTCTAACTGGTGTCTAAAAAAGTGACCTCACTAAAAACCCCCAGTTCTTCGGACCCCGACCTCTACCCCAAAAATTTAATGCCTTTAAAATTCTTCAAGTGCTTCTCAAAACTTTAAAACTCAGAGGTCCCAAAAATTTGGACTTGTTGCGGGCTGAAAAACTTTGAAGAGGCTGAAAGGCCAAAATATTTGAAGGTCGAAAGGCCAAAAAAATGTACTTGCTTTCAGGGCCGAAAGGCTGAAAAATTAGAGGCCGAAAGGCTGAAAACTCTTCCTTGGCAGAATTTAGCCAAGTGTTGAAAATCTTTCCCTGTATACCCAGTATTTGAACCCTAGAGCTTTATCTAGTGAAGACCTCTGGGTGAGCTGCCCAGACCTTTGCACTATCTCTTGAACTTCTTCAAAGTTGATCTCTTTTCTTTTTATCTTAGTGACCCTTCGTTCTTGCTTCTTTTTGAAGATAGTCAATTCAGAAGCGAAGAACGTGATCTCTTCTTCATGCTATGGCATTCTGTGTATTTCCTCTTTCATGTAGAACAGTTGCTGCAAGGCCTCCTTGGTATTGAGTCTAGCCAGGAGGTCTCTAAACTGTTGGACCACTTCCTTGGAGGGACGTAGAGCCTATTGGCTTTCATCTCGGTAGACATTGAGGCCAACCCCTGTGAAGAAGGTATCTATATCTTTGATCCACTTTATTACCTCCTCCCACTTTTCATCTATAAGGTCCTGGTGTTTCTTGTAGGCCTTAATTATCACGGCCATTTTCTTGGTCCAAGTCTCAAATTTATCTAGTTCTTTGCCCTCATAGACTTTTACCAAAATTTGGAAGCATTGCTTTCGAATTATCTCCAAATCTTGGAGAGCTGCTTGCCACTTAACTACCTCTACATCCATACCCCCATCATCTTCTACTAGGTTGATGAGTGAATTAACCTCAACCAATATGGTCCTATATGGCCTAAATATTGATGGGATTGCCTTCTCTCTGAATTGTTCGAAGTCATTTATCCAATCAGCGCTTGCCTGGATAAAAGAGGGAGTCAAACCTGCCGGTAAATCTGGTGTAGCCCTTTTATCAAGCATGGCCTATAGTGAAGCCTCTGAACAATTTGGGTCAATGGGACCCAACATCTTTTGTATGAACCCTTTTAAGGCTTCATTTTGATCCGTTAAAGTTTTGATAGTTTCTTCATCTTTATTCATGAACCCTAGAGCATGCTTCAGCCCTAAAGCTGCTAGTGTTTTGCTCCCTTCTCTTGTAGTTTTTCCCAAATCTACCTCCTTGAATGTATAACCTTCTGATGAAACTATCATCTAAGAAGTTCTCGGGAGAGGGATAGCTATCTGGGCTTTCCAATGACCCCCAGTGTCTTGAGTTACATATGACATGATCTTTGTAGGCGCATTGATTTCTGCCTGGTGGAAAGCTTGTCTCACCGATGTCATACTTGTGTCTTCTCCATCCAATTCACTAGTATAGGTTCTTCTCCTAGGTTTTATCTCCTTGGTAAACCAAGTAGGTTTACTGGATGTAGTTACAGGTTCATAGGGTGCAACCTGGAGGATCGAAGTGAGGCTTTGTATTTCTAGCTCTGTTTCTTTTTCTGATTCCTTTTATTGCCCTTTTTCCTGTTCATTCCCTCCTTCCTTTGTTCCTTCCCCTTCAGCATCCACATCCATTTCTCCTTCTTCCCTTCCTCCTTCTTTCTCTCCTTGTTCAGTTACCACATTATCCTCTTCTTTGTCCTGGGCTTCTTCATCGGAAGTATCAATTGATACCTTTGACTTCAGACCAGTCATGGCCTCCAGTGAGGTATGGAGAGGTGGTGTGTCCTTAGCACTCATGGCTTCTTTAGAAACCTAGGTGGCACATGTTGGAGGGATTGATATTGAGGGAATAAGTGTTGGTATGATCAGAGTGGGAGATGAGGAGATGGTGGTAGTAGATGGAGGTGGAGTTGGTGCAGGAGGAGGTGTTGGAGTCAGTAGGGAAGTTGGTGGAGTAAGTATGTGGGGTGGTGGAGTGAAAACATAACTCCCTCTAGCTAAATTTCCTATTACTAAAATCTGAGTTACCCTACTATCTTGGATTTTAGGCCCTGGAGCAGAATCAGAGCTTACTAGTGGAGTAGGAACATTCACCAGAGGATTGGTAAACTAGACCGGTGGAGGAGTAAGGGATACCTAAGGTTGTATGAATGATGTTGGAGTGAGGGCTACCTATGGTTGTATGAGTGGTGGTTCCCTAGTGTGTGTATCTTGGCCCTGATTTGAAAAGCCTTCTAGTCCTTCAAAATTAGAAAGCATGAACTCATCTGGTCCCAATGTATCCAAAGGATTATCTTGTTCTTTGGGATCCTCTTTATATTTTTTATCAATCTCCTTTTCTCTCCTCTTCTACAACCTGGTATTCCGGACTAAGGACTCACTTGCATCCTCTTCCTCAGGCTCTTCTTGTACAGTTTCTAACTGCGGAGATTTGGAACTCTTCTTCCTCTTATAGGTTTTCTTCTCAGCGGTGGGGGAAGATTGGCCAGAGGTAGATGGGCCTTCTGCTGACTAGGGTTGTGATGACCCCGCTGGTGGCTCAATTTGGCCCATCATTCTATTTTTCTTAGGCCTAGGATTAGAGCCATATTCAACTGGTCGTTCATGACCATACACCGTTCTTGGCTTCTGAGGGGGAGCCTTCTTATATTTAGGAGTTGTTGACTTCTCTCCTCGTTGTTTCTCTACTTTCTTGGAGGGCTCCATTAATGTTTTACTAGGATTAGACTCATCTGGTGTGGCTTCTTGATCCAAGATATAGTGGTCTTTATCATGTGCCTTGCCCTAAAGTCTATGTCATCATTTTCATCTTTGTCCACTTCGACATTCATGATTGGTCGGTCATACACCTTATCTTTTGTGTAAATGTCTTCTAAGACCTCCTCTGAATCACATTCCCATACCTTTGAGGAAATAGGAACCTTCAACACCTCTTTTTCTAGAGCTAAGATCATTCTGCAGTAATCTCAGATTCTGACCTCGTGATCATCTATACAGTTTATCCAATGATCTTCCAAATATGGCTCATGTACGTAGAATTTGTCGATGATATGGCTATAAGTACCTATAGGATCAAAGCAGGCTCGTACTGTCTTGTAAAGCTGTAAGGGACAGTCGTCCCATTCAAAAGCAAGGGATTTGCAAACCTTCATGTCCTGTAGTGTATAGGGTCCCAAAGAGATGGGAAAGTCCCAATAGTACTTCTTCTTATGTTTTATGTGCTTGTATGCATCCGCAAGCTGTATGGCCATCTCCAATATGATTATCCAGTTAGATAGGTACCTGGGCAACCTCTTTGGTTGCAAGGTTGATCTGGCTATCCTGATATATGTGAACATCCTGAACTAGATAAAATAGGCCCCAATGGCCGTTACCTTAGCGATAGCCTCTTTTGACATCCTTTTAGCAAAGTCACCCTCAATAGATCGGATGACTACGAAGATGAATGCATCATTGACTATCCTGTAATTTGGGGAATCTTCTGGCATGTTTTCTCCTTTTACTAGCTATCGGTATACAAGATGGGGCCACGCATTTGGGTCATTTAGACTTCCCCTCTTGGTGAGACCAGGATAATCTGCTTGGGCAGCTAGTAGATACACCACGTAAGTGCTCATGTAAAACTTGGGGTTATGTTTTACGGCTGTCAATTTCTCATCCAGATTGTCACTAATGATGGTGCCCCAGTCGAATCTTTCCTTCCATTCCCAGATCCTTTCTATCAATAGGATCATCCAGTACTCGAGTTGGGTGGACTGTGGTAACCCATACACCCTGCTTATCATTGTTATAGCTGCCTGGATATCATCTCTCATATAACCTCTCTGGAGGTCTATGTTGTCCAGTTTGTTCTTGGGAAGTGGTTGCTTGAGGTATTCCTTATTCATCATATCATTCACAGTTTGATCCTGGTTGCCAAACCACTTGGTCCCCTTTTCGATATAAAAGTCATAGAATTTGTCTATGCCTTTGTGAAGGTGAAAGACATCCTCAATGATATCCGGCCTGATGTCTAGCATGACCTGATCCTCAAAATTTACTACCACCCTCTTATCTGAATCGTAATGGTGAGCTAGGGTGATGACTAGTTCTGAGGATGAAACAGTCATGGGGTGTGTGGATGCATTTACTAGCCCAGGTAGGACTAATGAGGTACAGTCCTCAGATTTGTTCACCGATTGGGAGAACTTGGTCAAGAATTCATTCCAATCCATGTTCCTGATGTTGGTGTCAGTTACCTCACTATGTTTTTTCACCACCTTTGAGCTAGGGGGATTCCCCTTGTATTGATACTTCATTGGGGATGTTATCTTGGGTTCAGTCATTCCTGCAAAAAAAAGGACAAATATCAGTAGCTTATTTGAACAGGAAAAACAATTTAAACTATGAAAGCAAGTAAAGAGAGCTGAAAAAATAGTTAAAGTGCAAGTTTCCACACTTTCAGACCTTTCAGGGTTTTGGACACCGAAAACTAGTTCAAAGACCAAAAAGTCTGAAAGTGCGAATAGGTATATGGTAGGGCCAAGTCCATTGGGGGTTTCAGAGTTTTGGACACCAAACTGGGAGGGGCTTGCTCAAGGACACCAAATCACCCGAACATGGTGAGGAACCCAGATGAACTGATCAAAGGTTTCACTTTTGTCTTTTCAGACTTTTAGACCTTTAGGATGTTCGAAAGGCCGAAAATGTCTAAAATGGCAATTAGCGAAAGTGAAGATCCANTGGACACCGAAAACTAGTTCAAAGACCAAAAAGTCTGAAAGTGCGAATAGGTATATGGTAGGGCCAAGTCCATTGGGGGTTTCAGAGTTTTGGACACCAAACTGGGAGGGGCTTTCTCAAGGACACCAAATCACCCGAACATGGTGAGGAACCCAGATGAACTGATCAAAGGTTTCACTTTTGTCTTTTCATACTTTTAGACCTTTAGGATGTTCGAAAGGCCGAAAATGTCTAAAATGGCAATTAGCGAAAGTGAAGATCCAATTTTTGGCCCTTCAGAGGCTGAAAACCTACGGTGAGCGTCGTGACTGACAAACATGCAATACCCTAAACCGAGACCTGATGACACCAAAAAACCCTAGGGACGACAGGGAAGGACATCCCTGTCAACGCACGAAGACAGAAGCCCAAAAAAAGGTGACAAAATGAAGTGCCCTAGGCTGGATAGGCACTAGGGGCACCAAAAAAACCCTAAACCTAAGCAAAATCGAAAGCACCAAGTGAGGAAGAGCGAAGAGAGCCTACCTTGAATGATCAAGCAAAGGGGAGGGCAACTAGGCGGCTTGGAAGAGGAGGTGGTCGGCAAGGAGAAACAGATAGAACATGAGCGAGAGCAAAAACACATAAAAATGAAAAGTATGACAAACAAAGGCTACCCCTTTTATAACCCGTAGGCTAACATCAGCGGTTTTGGGGTTTCAGACACCGAATTATCGAAAATGCCGAAGGAGGACAAAGAACCTTTCAGCCTTTTGATGTTTTCAGAGTCCAAAATCACTGAAGGGTCTGGTCTTCTCCCTTTCATCCATTTCAGCATTTCGGAGGACCTAAGTCCTCCAAAAGGCCAAAAGGGCCGAAGGGTCGGGTCTTTGGCCTTTCTGCCATTTCAGCATTTTAGAGGACTTAAGTCCTCCAAAAGGCTGAAAGGCCAAAAAAAGGGGTCTTCCTTTATCTGCTTTGGTTTCAGTAAGGTTCTCTGGTGGTCAATTGGATCTCTACGAGGGGCAAACATGACAAAAGACAAAAAGACAAAAAAGAGGGGGGTCCCCATGGTCAGAGGACCAAAAAATGGGGTGTGTGTTGTGGACCCACAACAAATAGCCCTGAAAAAAGGAGGAATGACCAAGGCATTTCTTTATCATCAAGATGCTTCTGGAAAGTAGCTTTGCAATAGAACCGAACCAAGAGGCGGTGGAGTCGACGATTCTTCAATGACCTCCAATATGAAGTTCTTCTGTTAGTTTCCTTGTGTGTGTTCATGTGTGTTCATTTCTTGACCTTTGGTAGTGACAACTGAGGTGCTTGCCAGCTATTCCCAACCTTCGCTAAATAAAACCAAGGCTTCCCGAAAAGAGCTTTGCTACCATTCAGGTGTCCATAGCCCCGACAAAGTTTTCCCCGAGTCCCAAGTATAACCTTGCTCTACTGCCAGTCGAGTGTCCATAGCCCCGATAGAGGTTTTCATAATCACCCAAGTCTATCGTGTCTGCTTATTTTATAACTTTCTTTCTTTTTGAGAACTCTATTTTTTTGAAAAATCATTTTTCTTCTTCTGTTTGCTTGGAGATGTATCAAGCTTCGGAAGTTGGTGTGTTCCATGCATTCAGGTCCATAACCTCTTTTTATTTTTATTTTTCTGATCTGAGCAACGATTAGGTGATGTTGCCTAGAATTTTCACTCATGACCTCTTTGGGGCACTTTTATTTTGAGTGTCTCTTTTGCTTTCCCTTTTGGGCTCTTCTTTCTTTCATTATTGTCTTCGCATTCAGTTCAGACTTGGGTTCTGGGATCGGTGGGTACCCGAACCTATGCACTTAGGTTGGCTACAATTGAAAAACCCCTTAGAAGCCAACACCCTCTAGTGTTTGTACCTTAATGTGTCTTGTGATTAGGATGACCAAACTTTGAACTCCTTCTTGTCTATCAATGATAATCATCACTACTTTGTCTTTTGGGAAGGTCCTCTTACGCTGCATGTATCCTTGGAGAAATTTGACTAATAAATACCTCTGCTCCCCTTGCGGAACACCTTGGACTAGATCCAAAACACATTGACCCAGAACAACAACAAAACAAGCCCCAAAAAAAGAAGAGAAAAAACACGAGCAGAAGAAAGGACTGATAGCGAGGACAACAAAGAAAAGGAAAAAATGCAAAAAGTGACTATGGTACAAGGGACAGAAGACAATCCCGTTTAGGATCCAAAGTAATGTTTGAGGAATTTCCCATTGAGTGGCAATGGGGTCAACTCTTTGTCCAATGTGCTGATCCTAAAAGTGTTCTCCCCCAGGATCTCTGATATTTGGTAAGGGCCTGTCCTCAGTCTTTGGAACTTGGTGTGGCTGCCTGGCTTTTCTTTTACCTTATCTTGTAGGAGGACAAGGTCAGAGATCCTAAAGGTTTTGATGGTAGCTCTTTTGTCGAACCACCTTTTGACTATAGCCTGATGCTTTGATACATGTTCCAGGGCCAAAGTTTGTTTCTCCTCTAGTTTTAGGAGATTCATGAGTCTGACTTGTACCTAGTCTTCCTCCCCTACATACTGGTCCATAAATCTCAGAATTGGGATCTTCAAGTTCATAGGAAAGACCGGTTGTAAGCCGTAGACAATTTGGTATGGAGACGTCTCCAAGGTTTTCTTGATCCTTACACGATTAGTCCACAAAGCATATTTCAGTTGCATGTGCCAGTCTCTGGGGTTGTCATCTAGGAGGAGTTTGATCACTGTTGTCAGATTTTTGTTTGTAGACTCTGCTACGCCATTGCCTTGCGGATAGTAATTTGAAGAGAATTTGAGGATTACCTGGTTTTTGAAGGCCCATTGTGTGAGTGAGGCTAAAGAGAAAGACGGGGCATTGTCACATACCAAATAGAATGGCATCCCAAACCTAGTTATGATGTGTTCCTCCATGAATTTGGTCACAACCTCAGTGGTACAATTCTTCAATGCTTGCGCCTCCGTCCAGCACGTGCAATAGTTGGTAGCGGTTAAGATAAACTTATGTCCTATGGATGAAGGGGGGTTAATCGCTCCAACAAAATCCAGGCCCCATTGGGAAAATGGGTGCACCTCATAGACTGGTGGTAAGGGCATTGTTGGATTTCTCTCTCGAGTCGTGCTAGTTTGGCAAGTGTGGCAGGATCTCATGTGCTCACCGGTATCTTTAAATATGGTAGGCCAAAAATACCCTGCCTTCAGGATTTGGTGAGTTGTGGCCTTTGCTGATCCAAGTCTCATTTCGTATTTGTCATGAAAGTCCACCAGTATTTGTTTTTCCTTTGTTCTATCCAAACACCTTAGGTACAAACCATCGTAATTGCGTTTGTAGAGTTGTCCACTCTTTAGCATGTAAGAGCTACTTTTGATCTTTAAGGCTCTTCTTTGGGAATTGTTCATTTCCTCAGGGTAGCAATTCTACAATAGATAGTACACTATGTCTTGGTACCATACATCCATGATCACGCCTTGGTCAGTGTACGTTTGGCAGACTAGACCTTCTTCAAAATCAGAGATCAGCTTAGTCAGGTCCTGGCCTCTTACCAATTTCATCGGTTGGATTTCTAGGTCAAACTCTTGGAGAATTGCCATCCATTTTCCTCTCCACTCTCCTAGTTCATTCTGCATTAGAAGGGATTTAACTGCCACATCTGGAACTATCCCAATGACTTTACTCCTTAAAATATAATGCATGAACTTCTTCACCGCCTTAACGAGAGAAAATGATTATTTATCCAGGTTTGGGTATCTAAGCTTAGCATCTTTGAAAGGGCAACTCATAAAGGCGATGGGTCTTTCGTCTTCACTATTCTTCTTCTGCGTGAGAATGCCTATGCATGAATGTTTCGATGTGAAAGAGTAGACCGTGAAAGGGATGGTGTAGTCAGGACTGGCTAGGACTAGTGCCATGGCAATGGAAGTCTTAATCTCTTCAAAAGACTTCATAGTGAGGAGGGCCCATTCAATCTTGGCATCTTTCTTGAGCATGTCGTTCAATGGTTTCACTATTTTTGCGAAGCCACTGATGAATTTTCTGACGAAGTTGATCTTTTCGTAGAAAGATTTTAGTTCCTTGCGGCTATGAGGTGGTGTCAATTTTAGGATCGCCTCCACCCTTTTGGGGTCAATGGATATCCCCTTTTTGGAGATGATATGCCCTAAGAGCTTTCCTTCAGTTACCCCGAATACACATTTCTTGGGGTTGAGGGAGATCCCAAACTCTTTGCACCTCTGGAGGCATTTTCTGAGGTTGCTTATATGGTTAGCTCTTAGTTTTGATTAGACCATGAGATCATCCATGTAGATGATAATGCACCTTCCCACTAATCCTCTGAATGCTATGTCCATTGCTCTCTGGAAGGTGGCTCCAGCATTAATCAACCCACAAGGCATCCGTCGATAGGCGAAAGTCCCCCATTTAGTGGTGAATGTCATTTTCAGCCTGTCTTCTTCCTATAACATCACTTGATTATACCCCGAGTATCCATCCAGGAATGACATCATTTGAGATCCATTAACCTTTTGTAGCACTTCATCTAGAGATGGGAGCAGATGATTATCCTTTTGAGAGGACTTGTTGAGGTTCCGGAAGTCTATGCACAACCTGATTTCTCCAATCTTCTTCCTTATAGGTACTAGGTTTGCAACCCATGTAGAGTGTCAGATCGGGAAGATGATCCTGGCGTTGAGTAGTTTTTGGACTTCCTTTTGGATCAAGGGCTCCATAGTGGGATTCATGGGTCTTTGTCATTGCCTAAAGGGCTTAGAATCTGGTTTCAAAGGGATGTTGTGTACTATGACTGAGGTGTCATATGTCTACAATTCTTCATAACTCCATTCTATGAAATCTCGATATTTAGTGAGAAGCTGGACCATTCTCTCCTTTTCTTCCTTGGTTCCCACTTTTCTGATGTGGACTTCTCTTGGTTCTTCCTCCATGCCCAGATTGTAGGTGTCACATTCTTTACCATTAGGTGTTATGTCAGGGCGTCTTTGTATAGCAGTCTTATCACTGTCAAAAACCCTCTCTAGTTCTACCATTCCCTTAGGTATGGCATTGGTTTTCAGGTTTATGACACCGTAATCATCAGGTTCTGCAGGTTCAACTATTTCTTCCTCATTCTTCTCCTTGTCGATGATCTTCTTTTTGAACATGCCAGCGCACATGATAAACTCTAAGATATGCTGATCATCTTGGAAGACTTGAAAGTTAGTGATATTGTCTGGAATGGCTGGGGCTACGACAAGTTCAACCAAGAATTTCTTTAGTTTGGATTTCTCCATTGGATGTAATGAACTGGCTGAGATAGCTAATGCGTCAGCGATGATATTCTTTCTTCTCGGGATGGTTTTGATGTTGAAAGCGTCAAAGTCATTGATCAGGTCCCATGCCCTACTTTTATAGGCTGAGAGCCTCTTATTATTGCAAGTATACTGACTACAGATTTTCTTGACAACCAATTGCGAGTCTCCTTCCATCATCAAGATCTTGATTCCTTTCTCGTGAGCTAGGAGGAGTCCGCGAACCAGTGCTTCATATTCTGCCACATTATTAGTACAAAGAAACTGTAATCTATAAGCAGCATAGAAAGACTTACCCCTAATATTTATCAATTCAATTCCCGCACCTGCTCCTTGTTTACACTTGGAACCATCAAAGCGTAGTTTCCATATCTGAGGTGTTTTAGTAGGGCTGGGTCTGGTTGAGCTTTTCTTAGAAGAATCCTTGGTCCTTGGTTCTGGGCCCCTCTCTCCATCGCTGTCAGAAGAAGTTGATTCTCCTGTATTTTGAGTATGCCCAAGTTTGAGGATTTCATCATCTTTATCTTCTAGTATTCCCTTGTGAGGGGGACATGCTCCATCATCCAAGGTACTCCAGTCATTAAGCATGTTCGAGGCAAGGCTTCTGTATTTTGGATCTGACCTACTGTCTTGATCTTGAGGTGGACTGTTTGCAAGGACTAGGTTGTCCATACCTGGTGCGACATTGTTCCCATCTTCTATCCCAAGTATATCTCCTTTTATCGTCTATGCTTTTGGTAGCTCATTTGGTTGGGCGATTTGAGCCAACACTTGTGATAGTGATTTTTGAGAACTGGGGCATGTAAACTCTGAATGACTAGTCTGATGTAATCGACAGTATCCATATAGCAATAAAATGTTGGGATCTGCGTCTTGGCCTAGATGTCATAGGCTAGCTATTATGCTATTGATGAAACTTTGGAAGATGTCATCACCAATCTTCAGCTCTAGAAGACCTTGGACGGGGCTATGGTCTGATCCTTCACCTTCTCAGATTTGAAACATGAAAACATTGTCCAATCGATAAGTGCCTAAATCAGTTTGAGTGAACAAGACTTCATTTAGGGCGTTGTATTCGGTGATCATCCTTTTCAGCTTTGGATCTACATCTATCTGTATTTGGTTGTTCAAACCTCTCCAAGGTAGCCAAATTTGGGTGAAATCTATAGAGAGCCATCCTCTTAAGCATTTAGTCCATTTTCGGCTTAGTAACATCCAAAGATCCATAGACTGAGTAGGAATGGCAGGACCTCTGTCCTATCCATGAATAATACTAGGAACACCTCAGATGTGTTGACATTGGACATGGGTGCCCTTGTGCTATTGGTCGATGGGCCAGGTTTTGAATGATCCAAGGATCTTAAAAGGGCTTCTTTTTGAGATGGGCAACCCTGCAACAATTTGAACATAGAGATGTTTGCCTTAGTTTTCTTGAGTTCATCCATTGCACTATACTTTTCATTTGACCAGGTCATTCCTCGGTAGCCAGCATATGTACCTATCATAGGAGGTATGGCGTTTAGGCCCTTTGGAGGTATGGGATTGTTACTAGCCCAAGGATCTGGTGGAGTCGGTTGCTTTCCTGGAGGTATGCCATCGGTGAGGGGTTCCTTTATGCTCTGAAGGTTATGTGGGTTTTTCTAATAATTCTGGAAGGCATGAACTTCAGAATATTCAAGTTCATTTTCTCTATGAAAAGGGAACACAAATTCATCTTCTCCCGTATAAGCTTCTGTGCTTCCCTCCTTTCCACACTCATAAGAATCAAACACCATAGCATTGAATTGTACTGGGGCCCCCTCTGGATTTTGGGTGTAGTGGTCTTGGGAGTTGTTTACATATCCATTATTGTCCTGATGCCTGCTTGGATCCCCGACAAAATTGGCCTCTGAAGCCTCAAAAGTATTGGCGTTATCTACTGGGATGCTGCCATTATATGGTCTAGTGTTCCATGGTCGATTTGGCCTTTGCTGCCCAAATGGTTTCTCTTGCATGTTGTTTTTTCCACATGCATTGAAACCCTTGTTTGGGTCCTGAGGGTATGTATTTGGACCAACGGATGCCCATTGGTATCTACCTTGATTTTGGGGTGGGTTTAGCTTCATTCTAGTAACTTTGCTAGTGAGCTGTGATAAAGTCTTCTTTACGACATCTAGCTCAGAAGCCATGAGAGTATCAGGCTCATTTTGGGGTACAACCCTCTGTTCTACAAATGCTATTTTATGAGCTTCATAGCCTAGATAAGTAATAGATGGAGGCATGGTTGTACATGGTTGTACCAGTATAGGATTTGGTATGGGTAGGTGGCTGGCCAAGGCTTGGTTGTTTGCTACAAACGGGTGTGGAAAAATAGGATTATTCATGATGGGCATAGCCACATAGCCTCCTTCTTGTGGGTCTGTTTGCTGAGTGAAAGTGATGGCTTCATTGTATACCTTTTCAAGTGTCTCTATCCGCCGGGGGAAGTCTTCTTAGAAAGATCGAGGTAAATGGATCTAGAGCCTTCAAGTAAACTTGTATGATAGCTTTGTCTGGTATAGTGTAAGGAGCTTCCAATTTTTGATGCATTTTGTGAAAATGATGGTTAAACATAGCAATGGGCTCCTTAGGATCTTTCCTCGTGGTTATGAACTGGTGATGTGTCATAGAAGGATCGACATACAACTTGAACTGATTAAGGAATTTGGTTTCAAAGTCATTCCATATGGAGATAGACCCTCATGGTAAATTAAGGTACCAATTGTCCGCAAATTATCCCAAGGTATATGGGAAGAGATGATAGACAACGTCTTGGTGGGCAATCTCTTTACGGTTTCAAATTTCCTTAAAAGCGTGGATATGTTATTCTGCTGTCCTAGATTTTCCATATATGAATCAGGTACAAAACTTCTCCAGATTTTTAGGTAACTCATGGAGTTGCCCAACAAAGTTCAAAGGTGAGCTTGTTGCATTAGAAAAAAAGGCCTCGAATGAGGTTGCTGAAAATGCTGACTTAGAAAGTTCTGATTTTCATTGATGGCTGCAGCAATGGTTGGGGCAGCGATGTTTGACTGCTGTCCAAGAGGATCCCGAGTTTTGGCAAGGTGATGGAAAGATTTATCTTTTGCTTTACCCTTGTCGTTGCGAGCCCTTCGGTGGTGAGTGAGTTTGAGAAACTCACATTTTTTTGGAGATGATATAAGCACACGCTCGAACCTCTCTGGGGAGAAAGATCCAATATTATCCAACTCTTGAGTCTTGAGGCCCTCCTTCTAGCGCCACTTCTGTTGAGCATTGTTTTAACACAAGCCAACTTGCTAGGATCTAGAGATTTGATTTCCTCTCTTGAAAGAATAGAAGGGTTATTCCCAAGGTTCTCCAGGGTCGGGTCACAACCTACTTGGTTACTCATTCAAAGATAAATATGATTGTTCATGAGGAGGCCTTTGCTGGTACGTTCAAGACAGCAAACTACAAAATATTGTTAGTTCTCTTTTTTGGTATTTTCCATTTTAACAAGTATAGGTGTTGTAAATAAAATGCAATTTTGTTTTTTTCAAGATGGTAATTTTTAGAATTAATGACAGTGTTTTAAAGAGAGAAGGGTAACGAGAAATAAAGAAAATTGCAAGGAAAGTGAAATCCTAAGGACATAAACCGTTGTAAACCCTTCCTTGCGAATTGAATGCTGGAGAGATTTGGAACAACCCACGAAGCATAAATTAGACCAAGTCACAATTCACTACTCCATGGATGCAAGCGTTTGGAGAGAAGACGTATTCACTCGTGCAAGATATTCAAAATCTATCAAATCATGAAGCCACCAAGATGTGCACACCCACGAGACAGATTTATCATTAAGCCCAAAGATGATCTCTTCCACGCATTCGTCACAGCAAGGTAGATATATGACAACAAACTCCAACTAAAAGTAGCACAAATTCCAAACACAATAACACAAAGGGCTCTCTAAAAATAAAGAATAATGCAAGAATACATTCAATAAATTCGCATAGATAGCAGTAATTCACACACCATGAATGAAGCACCCAATGTAGATCTTTATTGTAATCAAAAAGCAATGTAAAAGGCCGACTTTTTAACACAATAAAGATCTACATTGGGTGCTTCATTCATTGGATCTTTTGAAAGGTTTAAAGGGCCGAAAGGCCAAAAAAATGTGTCTTCCTTTATCTTCTTTGGTTTCAGTTAGGTTCTCCGGTGGCCGACTGGATCTCTATGAGGGGCGGACACGACAAAAGACAAAAAGACAAAAAAGAGGGGGGTCCCCATGGTCAGAGGACCAAAAAATGGGGTGTGTGTTGTGGACCCACAACAAGTCCTTCATTAGGCTTCATCCCTTTTTTAAGAGGGGTTTTTCCCACTGGGTTTTCTCCTTTTCTCCTCTTTATAGATATTTTTTGTACTTGGGTACCCAATTAGGCCATATTGTCGAGACCCGTTTCCTACTTTCAGTAGTTGTTTCTAGGTTTTTAGCTTCTCCCTAAGTTTATCTTAAGGGGGTGTTAGAGTAAAAAGGTATTTTCACTTATTATTAAATCATTATTGATTTAATTATCAAGCCACCTTTTATCTCTAGTTCACTTAAGCTAAAATTTAGGCATATAATAATTAATTCTTTATTAATTATTATCATTCAACCTAGGTTTCTCCACCTTCTATGTTTGATCTCCTTTATAAGGATTGATCTCTTTGAATTTATTAATTCTTTTGTAATTCCCTCTATTCTCTCTGAATGAATATTTCCTCTTTCATATCAGTATCAGTTGTGTCTCCATTCTTTGCTTTTGTGACATGTATTTTGCATACAGTGGATCTTGGTGATTGAATTCTTCAAATTCTAACAATAATTATCATTGGTTAAAAGGGAGTTGATAGTTTACATTGTCGTGCTTACTCTGCCTATTATAGGACACATTGTACAGGTCTTTTTTGTTTCTCATCAACTGCTAGTGCACCATCCGTACAAGAATCATGTGCTCACCATTTAAGCCAAGGAAGACCATCCATAGGCTTCAAAGGCTCTTGTACCATACTAAAAAATAAGCACTTGATTAGTGTAATTTTTAAGCACCATTTTGTGCTCATTTTAGTAATAGGACCTTATGTGGACACTTAAATTCAAATATGGGTCATCTTTCTTCTCTCTTTTAGCCCTATCTTACTTAAAATTGAGGTTGGACCTTATTTCTAGGTGTGATCCTCTATGTTTCCTCCAATCACTTAATTTATTTCATCACTTAGGCCCTATGTCATTATTAGTGGCTCGTTTTACCTTTCTGAGCCCCAAAACCAACTATGATTTAAATTCCTACATTTACACATTCCCCAGAGCCTGTAAAATTAAATTAAGCCCTGATTGGGGGGTGCACAACATTTAGAATGTTCTAAAACCCCAAAAAGTGGCCCAAATTTCTAGAGGGGGTCCTATCCGGAGAATAGATGCGAGATTCAAATCTTTGGTTGGCCTAGGTAAGGTTAAACCCCTAAAATGTAGTGAAAAATATATAAACCCCCTACTTCTCCTTATTTTGGAATCCATCTAGCAATAATTCCCATCTAGAAAGAAATCCATCTATCAAGCAATCAAAACATGTTCAAGATATCCAAGCAATCCATCCAATTAAAGCAAATTGAAGGCAATATCAAGTGCAAGAAAGCTTCAAGATCTATTAAATTCTTAGTGTCCATTCTTCCTTTCAACAATCCAAGGTGTTTTTTTTTCCATGGATCTAGCTTCTTTCTCCATTTTAGGTCAAGTAAAGGATTTTTAATTAAGGGAGGAGCCACAAAAATACCTATCTTCTACTCTTCTTCTCATTTCAACACTGGCAAGTTGCAACATCTATCACACAAGGTTTTTCTTTTCAAGATTTCCTTTTTTTATGTTGATTCAAATCTATTGCATAGTCATATTCGATTATATTGAAAGAGGCATCCACATTGTGAAGGTATGAACTACTTTATTTATTTTAGATCATATCACATGTCCATGTTTGCATACTTTACTTTTTCATATTTCCAGGTTGATTCCTAAACATGGGTTTGACTAAGGAAAACTCCTATATTCAATCTTCTTCCCCATTTTTGTGTGTCCAGGTATAGGCCAGGATGTTGTGTTTTCATATCCAGACTTTGTAGACCCTAACACTGATCTTTGCTAAATTTTAGGTGAAAATACCTAGTATAGAACTTTCTAAACATTCAGTACTTAGGTACAAAATGTTCCATTCATTTTGTACCCTCTAAAATAGGCTCATATTTTCAAGCTAGGCTACAGACAGGTTATAGAGCTCGGATATGGAAGTACATGCATTTTTTGTTAGAGTAATAAAGTGATTCCACTTATTAATTAAATTATATTGATTTAATTATTAAGTCACTTATTATCTGTTTTTTACTCAAGCTAAACTTTAGGCATTTAATAATAAATTATTATTATGCAACCTAGATATTTCCCTTTTAGGGTTTCGATATCCTTTTATAAGGATTCCCTCTTTATAAATTATTCAATTCGAAGGTTATTAATTAATTGAGGATGTTATTGCATTAAGAGTTTTTTCTACATTGTTTGCACAATATGTTTCCTCTTCCATCGATCTGTGATTTTTGGCCTCCATAGCTTTTTTGCTTCTCTCTTTATGTGACAGGTTTGCATGCAGGTGATTCTTGGGAGCTATGGGTTGATAGTTTTCATCAACTCCAATATGGTATTAGAGCTCCAAATCTTCATGCCCCTGTTCTCTTCATGAGAGATTTGGCCTTGTTCTTTAGATTTGTGTTTTTGAGAGGTTTTTGTCTCAGATTTTAGTGGTTTTTGGGATGATTTTTTGTTTGGAGTAGTTTGAGAAAAAACTAACATCTGGGTTGTGTCCGAAATACCCCCAAAACCCCTATTTTCATATAAGGCACATCTTATTTGGAAACAGTTGAAATCTGGGCCCTCTTTTTTGCTTGCATGACCTTGGCACATTTTTTGAGGCAAAAATCCGCCTCCATTTCCATGCCTCTGATGTCAGCAGCCACAGGCCCCAAGATTTTTTAATATTTNAAAAAAAAAAGAAAATCTTTTTTTAATGTTTTTTCATAAAAAAAAAAAAGTATGTGTTTTTTAATATTTTTTTATTGTTTTTTTAATTAAAAAAATAATATTTTTTTCAGCAATTTTGGTGGGAAATCTAGAGGCAATATTTTTTTTGGAGGAATCGCCAGTTTAGCAGGGCTCCGCCATTTTTTACTGAGGTTTCATGATGTTCACTTATGTTTTGACCTCCCGGTGGTTTTTTGCTCATATCTGGAGCAAAAGGAGGCCAATTTTCAACTTCCTTATATCGCCAGAAAGCTCTTTCCGAGATGGTCGTCTTTCTCGAGGATAGATTTTCTGATTTTTCCATCTTGCAGGTTTTTTTGCCTGTCAAAATCATGGTTCTATTTTGCACTCTGGGAGCCATATCTTGCTCATCCGGACTCCTTTTTTTGACTTCCGCATGGGGTCAGAAAGCTGCTTCTGTTATCTTTCTTATTCTATGGGTCTCACACCCAGATTTTTCTCCATGTATTTATGTATTCATTTTTTTATTTATGGCATTCTGGTAGATATCTTGGATGTTTCACGTCCTAGGATTGTTTCCTTCTCTGAACATTGTATACACCTTTTTCTGTAGCTTTCTTTTGTAAACGCACTAAAATAAAGTGTCTGTAGTTGCATATCTGGGATCTTGTACACCTTGTGCTTGTTTATACTTGCACTCAGTTATAAAGTGCCACGGGGGGGCTATGATGTTTTTCCTTTTGTGCTCATCCACCTTTGTCAAGTGAGTGTCCCTTCCATGACATTAGCCTCATGATGTGTGTCTAGAAGATAATTTTTTCTACTTTGCCACTGCCCTTTATCCTGTGCTTGTACCTTCTTCTGCACTATTAGTGTTCCTAATTCTTCTTCTTGTAGTTATTTTTGGCATTGCATTTTAGTGTTCCTATCAGACCTCTCCATGTTCAACATTATGGGGGGTATACTTGTTGGTTCTAATGCTTCCTTGGTTCGATGGAGTGATCTATGTATTCAGTATTTGTTCCTATGTACTAGGTAGATGTAGTGATTGGTACCTATGCATTTTGGTGAGATGGATCATTTACCATATGGACACTCTTCTTTCATTCCTATTTTTGAGGCACTCTTCCATCTTCGATTGATTAGCTCTTCAGGATTTGTTTAAAGTCTTCTCTACCTGGTCATGTTCTATTACAGTGGAGGTTCCAGTAGTTATTTTTTGACAGTGTTTGCAGCTTCATGCTTTAGAGTTGTTCTACATGTTCTTTCTCTATTTCTATTTTTTGGGACTTTCTCTAGTTTGGAGGCTTCTTCAGTCCTGCACTAGGCTTCATCTCTTTTTGGAATAGGGTTTTTCCCATTTGGTTTTCTCTATTACTCCTTTTTACATATATTTTTGTACTTGGGTACCTAATCAGGCCTTGTTGTCGGGACCTATTTTCCTGCTTTCAATAGTTGTTTCTAGGTTTTAGCTTCTCCCTAAGTTTATCTTAAGGGGGGGTGTTAGAGTAATAAAGTGATTCCACTTATTAATTAAATCATATTGATTTAATTATTAAGTCACTTATTATCTCTCTTTTACTCAAGCTAAACTTTAGGCATTTAATAATTAATTATTTTATTAATTATTATTATGCAACCTAGATATTTCCCTTTTAGGGTTTTGGTATCCTTTTATAAGGATTCCCTCTTTGTGAATTATTCAATTCGATGGTTATCAATTAATTTAGGATGTTATTGCATTAAGAGTTTTTCTAGATTGTTTGCACAATATGTTTCCTCTTCTATCGATCTGTGATTTTTGGCCTCCATAGCTTTTTTGCTTCTCTCTTTCTGTGATAGGTTTTCATGCAGGTGATTCCTGGGAGTCGTGGGTTGATAGTTTTTATCAACTCCAATATTTTGGGACTCCAAAAATTAGAAAATAGCGGCAGAACAACATCCTCTCTATCTAATTTGCAACTGCACAATTTTATTCTCATCCTCTCTTTAACATTTCCATTTACAAATTTAAGTAAGTTTAATTATATTCTCTCATTTTCCAAGAAACTAAATGAATAGAAGCCCCTAAGACCTAAATCTAGTATTGCCATCACATCATCTTCTCTTGTGGTGTTGATCTATTTTGACTTAAGGAAACTTCATATTCTAATGTACCTTGTGAAATTGGTGAGAGATTAGATCATATTAGGTGATCCTCATTTTCCCCTATACATTTTGGTGCATCCAATGCTTTCATGCTTTAAATTCTAATTATGGTGTTAGATCTCTTTCATTTCATTGTTGGATCTCATAGCATTCATTAAATTCACTAAAGTAGATTGGTGTGTGAGCACCTATGTTCTTACATTTCTCCTTACTTTTCTTTATCAATCACATGGAGTGAATCATACTTTTTTGCATTTGATGATGTTTTCATTCCTTTGTGGTGTTTAACCATATGCTATAATGAGAATTTCAAATATATTTATTTCTTATAGGGTGTATGCTAAGACCTTCATCAATGTTCTATGTGGTTAAGTAACTTTAATTTTCTTCTCTCATTTTCCAATAAAAATAATGAATAGAAGCCCCTAAGACCCAAATCCGGTATCAACATCACATCATCTTCTCTTTTGGTTTTTATCTAATTTGACTTAAGGAAGCTTCGTATTCTAATGTACCTTGTGAAATTGGGGGAATATTAGATCATATTAGGTGATCCCCATTTTCCCCTATACATTTTGGTGAACCCGACACTTTCATGCTTCAAATTTTGATTGTGGTGTTATAGCTCTTTCATTTCTTTGTTGGATCTCATAGCATTCATGGAATTCACTAAAGTAGATTGGTGTGTGATCACCTATGTTCTTACATTTCTCCTTACTTCTCTTTATCAATCACATGGAGTGAATCATACTTTTTTGCATTTGATGATGTTTTCATTCCTTCATGGTGTTTTAGTATGCTATAATTAGGATTTCAAATATTTTTCTTCCTTATAGGGTGTATGCCAAGACCTTCATCAATTTTCTATGTGGTTTTATCATCAATTTTTTACAAAATTCGTGGAATATCTTGATCTCACAAAAATATTTATTGAAAAACTTATTTCTAAAGATGAAAGTGACATAAACCAACATAATCCTCCTCCTATAGTCTCTACTAGTCATGATGATGGTAATCTAGCTCCTAATGTTCCCATTTTAGTGAGACCTAGATCTCCTCTTCCTCAACCCACCTTAAATGGATTGTTTTAAGGGAGCTACTTTATGCACTTCTTTACATGATCTTCAACAATCTTATTTTTATCAAGATGTCATACATAATCCTTATGTTAGGAATTTCCTTGATGATTTTTCTTCTGGAGTGACATTAAGTAAAAATGAATATTCTGACAAACCATCTTCTTTCTCCCCACATAAAGATACTCCAAATAGTGATATGAATCTTAAAAATAATCCTACTTCCCATCATATTCCTCCTTACACCACATACTTTCATAAACCTAAAGATGAATCTCCCTCTCCCTCTACATTAAAATCTAACTACAAAATAGGATACAACATTACCAATCAACAAGGCTATAGTACACAAGCTCTTGGTATTAATGAGTAGGGTATGAAATTCCTATTGACCCTCCTACACAAGTTACAAGAAGTAGTCTAGGTTTTATACCCCAAGCCAACCTCTTGCCTACTTATTTAGATCCTTCTTCTTCAAAACAAAATCCTCCTTTTTTAGGCATTCTTTTGCGAACCCCATCTTTTGTTGCACCTCCTTTTGATGACCGTTTGGCTCTGGCTAAAAAAATATTTTAGAGAATTAAATATGATAGTAAAATTATCTTTCCTTTTAGACATTTTACAAGAAATCTAAATACTACTAATGGTAATTATCATTATCTTTTTTATCATAGCAATAGGCATTCTCTTTCTGATTGTGTTGAATTTAGGCAATTTTTTCAAGACATAGTAGATAGATGCCTTCATACATTAACTAAGGATCTAATACTCTTTCTTGACATCACAAATATACCTTAGCATTTGTAGATCCAATTTTCTTGTTCCCCATCATGTAATCTTGGAATCTTACAAGGATCTTTGTATTGTATGATGTGCACTTTTGGAGAAACATAATAAGTTTTTTCCTTGTCCTCTCCCTTGGGAGACAAGGCACTCTCTTTGATTCACCATTATTTCTAAAAGATCCGTTATCTCTTTATTCATTTCATTTATGGTATCCTTTTATACATGGATTTATTGTTTAAGATTGTTCTCTACATAAGAATTGCTAGTCTTATTTTACAATCTCTTCCTTGCTTGGAAGTGCATATCTCCTATAATAGATGTTACCACTAAATTTGTATTATGTGCTTCTTTTCTCTTTATTATCTATTGGAAATTTCAAATTTTGATAAAATTGTAATGTTCCTTAGGGAGAATTATGCCTATGAAGTGTCCTTAGTAGTCATTTCCTCCATCATACTTCACAGGTCATTACAAAGTCCTTGTATTTGATCTCTACACAAAGTTCTCATATATATATATATATATATATATATATATATATATATATAAATATATATATATGCCCACCTATGGACAAAATTCAAGTTCCCACCCCCCATATTTAGCTTGCAAATTAACATATTGTGCCTTATGAATGTCTGGTATATTTCATCTCATGAAGCATTACAGGCTTTGGCGCTAAAAATCATGTTCAAACAAAATTTTGAATTATGAAAATTATGTTTTATCGAACTTAACAAAATGATAGTATGAGTCATTTGAACTTTGATAAGAAAAAAACTCATTTTCATTGCATTAATCAATATCAAAGAAAATTCAATCATCAGGTGAACAAAAAAAAGATTTATCGATAAGACAAGTTACACAGAAACAAGGTATATCAAAAAAGGTGGTGTGTGGTCTCATCAAAAAGCATGAATTTCAGTGGAGCTATGACATCTACCAAGTTAGAAAATATTACATCAAAATCAAGAGTTTCATATAAGCCTTTATCGATGAAAGTCTAGACATGCTCTACTGACAATACATTTTTGGTGAAATACCATAATCAAAGTAAATTCAACATGTTATATCAAAGGAAGAAGTTTCATCGAAAAGAAGTCAAATTAGACAATGTGCATTATTAATATTGGGTCCAATGCCAGGGCCCATCGCCCATCACTTTATTTAATTTTCTACTTTTCTTACATATTATCATCAATGGAAACTAATTTTTGGTCCCCGTAAATTTTAAAATTTTTCCTATAATTTATACGTGACCCAAATGGATGGCCTATATTCACCAATAGTTTTATACATATATATTTATAGGCAGTCCCAAATTTTCCTGGCATTTTGCGGACGCGTGTCTCAACCCGATCCAAATTCGCCAACTTTATTAATCATACCTTCGTATTGGACAACCCATAATTGCCTCGCAAATAACAAAAGACGTGTTAAAATTACGCCAAATTTGTATACCTTGACCTAATAGCTCCCGCTGAATTTTCCAAATAAGGATAGTATAAAAAAATTTGATCGATAGCAAAGTTTTAGACTGTTGAGTGCAACTGCATACTGCATTGGCGAGTAGCGACTGCAATTTAATTTGAGGCAAAGGTAAGTGATACTTATTCTGCGACTCTATAATTTTGAGTTCATTATTATTTAGTGGTAACTAGTTAGTGAACACTGGTGACCAGGGAGACCTCAGGCATGATTTTAGGGCCAATAAATCTAGAATCATATTTTTATATATTATAGTCTATTGTCACTTCTTCAACAATTTAACAATTTTTTTTATAGTGGAAGTTGTTGGAGAATGGAGATGTCAAACAAAAATAAGGGTAACAAGAATAAGGGTAAGGCTCTTGCAAGTGGGGAAAGCTAAGAGAGGTCAGAAAAATGCAGAACCTTATCATCATAATTTGGTCATGGTGTTAGAAATGGTTCTATCGAAAATTGGGAAGCTGCTTCATCACAAGTAGATTTTGAAGATTCACAACTTGAAACTACATGACATATTGAAGAAGTAGGCGAACTTGATATCTTAGATCACGATGAAATTGAAGAGGATTTTCAGTTAAATACCTAGAGTAGCCTTAATGATATAATTTACTTGGATGAGACTGAGAATGTCAGAGATGATGACGGTGCAGGGAAAAAGAAAAGAAAAAACAATTCAAAAAATGATCGGAAGTGGGAGTTGTCAAGGAATTTTCAAATAGAATGGGTGTCAAAGTATCCATTCATTGAACAAGTGGCTAATCCAATTGAAGGTCAGCCTCTGGTTGAATGCGGATGTAATATTTGCACCAAGATAAATAAGAAGGAAAAGAGGTTGCAGTTAAAAATTGACACCATAGAGAAGCATATGGGTAAAGTTTATGAAAAGAAAACCATAGATGGAGTTGAAAAATTGGTGATAAGATGGAAAACGAAGGCTTAATCTCTGCATGTTAGGAATGTAGAATTATATGAATTTTAGCTGAATATAGAGACGAATCCTGCTCAATTTTTTGATTATGGTAAAAATAGGTTTTGAAGGGGCCCTGAAACCCTAATACAAAAGAGAAGAGAGATAAGCATGAAGACCCAAAGAACAACTAGCTGCCCCAAAGAAGGGAGTAGACTACAAAGGGACAAATCCCAAATATTCAATAAGCACCTACACAACAAAAAGCAAAAAACACTGGAAGAAAAACATAGAAGAAAAGGCCACCAGCACCAAGATCAAGACATAGTCTTCAGGAAGCCCTCAGAGTCCTCCAGCTGGGCCTGCATGATCTTAACATTATCTTTTAGCCTTTGAATGTCCTGATCATCAACCTTGTGCTTCTTTTTAGTAGTAGACCTAGTTTTGGTGCCAGGTCCCATCTGCTGACTAGGATCGGTCAGGTCAATTATGTCACTCAAGGGGGCATCTTTGTTTCCTTCCAGAATTTTTTTGATCATGTTCAAGTTCTCTAGAGTAGACTTCATTCCTAAATTAACCAGGCCAAGAAAATATTTTAGCATTTCCTCATTCCTATTTGTCTTCTCATGGGTGGGGATCATGGCTATCTCAACTGCTTTTTTAATTTTATCATCCAGTTCAGAATCATAATCAAGACCACTGGCATTAGCATTGAGAGAATACTCCCTCCTGATATTATCAATCATTTCCTCGATAATAGAATTCTTGTTTTCCAGTTTGATACATTTGTTCTTCAGCTCAACCAGATCATTCTGCACCCATTTGTCCAGATTATAACTGTAGATAGACTTGTTTTTAGCAATCTCAAGGGGGGTCATGATGATTGATCTTTTGACCTATGAATCCATCTTTCTAATGTTGTCTTGAAGATATTGGGACCTATTACAATCAAGGGTTCTCTCACTTTAATCCTTCTTGTTCTCCTTCCCAGAGCTGGGGGAGTCTTGGGAGTCCAAATTTTCCTCTTCCAGAACCCTAAAGCTATTATTCCTTGAGTAGTCAACATTACTATCATTTAGATTTGTATCAGCCTCTTTGTCTTTGTTGTTGTCAGCCTCAACCTCAATCTCAGAAGTATCTTTACCTTCAGTATTGTTAATCTCCAGAGCAGGGTTAAACTTCTCCCCGCTATTCTGATTATCCTGGCCATCCTCGAGACTATCCTTGGCATAAGTGATTTCAGGATCCTCCAAGTCCTTCTCCTCAGGGGTCTGGGTAGTGGAATTAGGCACAAAATTATAACCCACCTGGGTATTCTTATCAACCTTGATCTCATTATCCAGGGGATTCAGCTTCACACCTTCAGGCTCTGACAGGATAGGGCTAGCAGAGGGATCCAAGTTAGTTTTAACAGAGACAGAGGCATTGACATCATGAGGGTCCTTGACATTCTTTAGACCATCCAAAGGCTTATAGGAGGCCGAATCAGAGAGGGAGAGTACTTTCCTGGGTTTCTGATTCTTGGGCGGAGAGCCGATATTATTCCTTTTTTTGACCTGGGCAGGGATAGGTTCAGGAATGTGGTCTCTTGCATAATCAACAATAAGGAGGATGAGCCCAACATGGAGAATGGGGAATTTCTTCACTCTATAATTAGTAATGCTCTAGTTGAGAAAACAGAGGAGAAAGTAGGGGAAAGAGATTCTTATATCATGTCTAAAGTGATTGACTAGGGAAAAATGATAATTATAGACCCTAGAAAATCTCCCCTCAAGAGTGAAATATTCCATAATAACCTTGATAACAGAACCCCAAATTCTATCAGTGTTATCCATATCAACATAGTCTTTCTTACCTTTAACCAAAAGAGCCCTCTCCTTGTTAGTGATAGGAAATTTCTTGTAAGCTCTGATTCCGACCTTAATCTCTTTTGAATAGTTCAGACCATCCAAAGGGAGACCAATTATTTCCAAGAGGAGCTCGAGGCTGAGACTAAAAGACTTGCCAGCCAGATTCACCATGCCCTTATCCCAACCGTCAGCAAAGGCTTTGGAGACATCATTATCAAAACCATGGAGTCTCTGAAGAAACCGATGAACATGGCCTTTCTTCAAAATGCTCCAAACTTCCTTATCCTGCTTCCACTTGCACTCCACAGGCTCTTCTCTCCTGAGATCACCACCCATGGTCGAACAATCACCCTGCTCTTTTTTCATATGCTTCTTATGCTTAGACGAGGGAATGTTATCAATTTGATGATTTTTTAGCATAAAAAGGTTGTTTAGCTGGTTCACAGTCCTATTCACATGCGCGAACTTGCAACAATTACTAATGATGATGATGACACACATCAAATTTTTAACTTTCATAATGGGAAAATAATTCTACATCTTGGAGATGTACTTAGCGTTATTTTGAATGACATTCGAGATCACCCCAATCTAAGAAGAATTAAATAATATCATTAATTCTCTTATTACTGACTCCTTCCTTGTGCCTGATTTTATCATAATTAATAGATGAGGTGACAGCATCATTACAAATAGTGTTACCAATCCATTTTTGAATCCCCTCACTTTTGGCTCCAATATTGGCAAGGCAATCAGCAACCTGATTGGTCTCCCGATAATTATGAGATATATGGAACACCTCAAAGGATTGGACTATGGTATTGATTTTGGAAATAATGTGATCAATAGTCCAGGAGGGGGTATTGATATCTTTAATATTATTTATAATATTTAAAGAATCACCTTCAATCCAGACTCTTTTGAACCCTAGTTCTTCCACCAGCAAGATAGTATTGAGGGTAGCCAAGGCCTCTACCCTATGATTAGTCTGAATTCCCAAAGGGACCGAAATGACACCTAAACAGTTTCCATAACTATCTTTGATGATTCCACCACCCCTAGAAACACCCGGGTTACCTTTGGAGGCCCCATCAAAATTAGCTTTAACCTAGCCAATAGGAGGAGCAATCCAAACAGAGGAATCTCTAGGAGTGCAAGAGTGAGAGTTGTGGTGAGGAAAACTCTAAGTAGACCAATCCACATCAGGGAGGAAATTCCTGAGCTTGCTCTTGCTATTGATGATAGCATTGCTGAAGTTTTCCTTAATAGCTCTAGACATGATGTTGAAGATAATTTCAGGTTTGGCATGTTTCTCTCTAAAAATTCTATTATTTCTTTCCTTCCAGATACACCAGCAGAGATGAGGCGGGATAAGATTCCAGAATTTTCTTGCAAGATCATTATCAAAAGGGCATCTCCACTGAGTGACAAAATCCTGCCAAGAGTTAGGAAAGAACCGACACAAATTCAAATTTTTAAAAACCAAGGACCAGACTCTCTGAGTAAAACTATAATGGAGCATAAGGTGATCACATGATTCAGCTTGATCCTTGCAAAGAAAGCATCTATTAACATGACAGAAACCTCTTTTAACTAAATTATCAATGGTAAGGGGCTTATTCTGGATAAGAATCCAAAAGAAAAAGTTAATCTTTGGAGTGAGGAATTTATACCAGATAGTAGCACACTAAAGCTTAACTTCCTTGGAGAAGAAGAATGAGCAGGCAGAGGCCACCGAGAATTCACCATTAGCAGAAAGGTTCCACATAATTTTGTCAGGATGATTAACTTTTTTGAACCAAGACTGCAACTCAATTATAAGAGGAGACAGACTTCTATCTAGGCTAGAAAGATCCTTCCATGAGTTATTAAGCCAGTAATCAGAGACTTTACAACCAATAGTGTTTTTAGCTTGCATAATAATATCCTTCCATTCTTGTCTTTCAGAAAGGGGGCTGTCATGGATCCAAGGATCATCCCAAAAGTCAATATTGGTCCCATCACCCAGTTTCCACCTTATCCCTTCTCTCAAAAAGTCAATGGAGGAGCATAGACTATTCCAGATGTAAGAGCCATTCACCCTAGCATCATTATTTAAGAGGTCCTTCAGACTATTGGAATTAAAGAGGTATTTTCTTTTAATTATGCCATTCCATTTCTTAGTTTCCCCAAAGATTCTTCAGACCTATGTTACCATAAGGGCCTTATTGACAAGCTTGATAGGTCTTAGCCCCAAGCCCCCTTTACTCTTAGGCTTGCAAACTTTTTCCCAGGAAATCAGACAATCATTTTTTATCTTCAACACTAGTCCATAAGAATATTTTTTGGATAGTTTCAAGAACCATCGCGAACTTGTGAGGAATCTTGAAGAGACTCAAAGCATACACATGAAGATTTTGCAGAGTTGACTTTAAGAGTTGAAGCTTGCCAGAGCTGCTGAGGAGGGCGCCTTTCCAGCCTGCCAGCTTCCTGTTGTATCTATCAACAATTTGATTCCAGAAACTGTCAGGGGGTTTAGAGAAAAGGGGGAGACCCAGATAGGAAGAGGGAAGAGCACCAATGCTGCAACCAAGAATTTTGGAAATCTTAGCCTTTCTCTCAAGGGGGTTATTGATAAAATATATGAAACTCTTATTCCAATTGATGAGCTGACCCGTAGCCAAGGTATAGATAGACAGGGCTTTTTTAAGATTCCTGGCTTCTTTAATAGTAGCTTCACCCATAAAAAGGGTATCATCAACAAATTGTTCATGGGAACAGGGGGACCTGACCAAGGAAGGTTGGAGACCAGAGATGGTTCCAACATTGACAAGTTTAGAGATGTATCTTCCCAGCCCTTCAGCCAAAATAGCAAACAGTATAGGAGATATAGGATCCCCCTGCCTGAGACCCCTTGAAGGTTTGAAAAATTTGGAGGAACCACCATTCACAATTACAGAGGAGGAAACAGTGGAAACTAACTGATCAACAATTTTAATGACCCCCACATCGAATCCAAAGTTGCTTAAGAATTTTTGGAGAAACTACCAGTCAACCCTATCATAGGCTCTAGATAAGTCCAATTTCATGAGAAAGCCCTGTTTCTTGGAAGCTTCAAGGGAGT
>MU226757.1:375808-388947 GCA_018584345.1 Thuja plicata
AGGGCAGCAAAGAAAGCAGTCTAGAAGTCATAACTTTGGCTATGATCTTGTAAATCCCATTACAGAGGCTAATGGGTCTGAAAGAGTCCACCGTATTAGCACCATGTTTTTTAGGAATAAGGACCAAGAAAGTGGCATTGAGTTCTCTAAGAAGAGCTTTAGTACCAAAAAATTATTTGACAACATGAAGAACATCTTGACCTATGATCTCCCAGAACTGCTGGAAGAAGAAAAGGGGAAAGCCATCAAGACCCAAAGATTTATCACCTTCAAAGGAGAAAACAACATCTCTAATTTCCTTATCATTAGGAATAGCTTTGATTCTAGAATTGGTATCTATGTCTATCAATGAGGGAATAGCAGAGAGAATTTCATGTTGAATTTGAGAATCAAGATTATCTTCTTTGGATAGGAGGAGAGAGAAAGACTGAAGCATTTCCTTTCTTATATCTTCTTCCTTAAGCAGAGTCTTATTATTCACAATAAGGGAGGAAATTATGTTAATAGCTTTATGTTTCATGGTTGTCATATGGAAGAATCTGGTATTTTTGTCACCATCTTTAAGCCATAGGGCTCTTGATCTATGCCTCCAAAAAGACTCCTCTTTAGAAATAATATTATGATACTCAGCCACCACCACATTCTCAGTTCTTTTGTGGTCCTCAGAGAAACCCTCTTTTTGAATAGTCTCTTGAATAACCTTGATCTCTTCTTGTTTAATACTTTTTGCCTTGAAGATATCTCCAAAGACTTCCTTGTTCCAAATTTTAACATTTCTCTTGACATTACTCAACTTTTTAGCTATTCTATACATGGCACTTCCTTCCTGATTATAATTCCACCAGTTAGAGATACGGTCCTTCAGATTAGGGTGGGCTAACCACATCTTCTCAAAGCAAAACAGGGTATTCTTTTTTCCATTCAAAATGTTAGCATTGAAAATGATAGGGAAATGATTAGATCCAATCCTAATAGAAGAAGATAAAGAGTAGGGAAACTCAGAGAGCCAATCAAGAGAGAGGAGGGTTCTATCAAGTTTCACCTGAATGAGATCATCACCAGTTCTTCTATTCGACCAAGTATAGGAAATCCCTTCTAGCTCTATATCAATGAAAGATTGGTCATTAATATACTCCATGAGATCCATTCTACTATCAACTTGAGAGAGAGCTCCGCCCATTTTATCATCAGCAAGCAAAGGGGTATTGAAGTCTCCCATAACCATCCAGCTGAGGGTCTGGAAGTTATTTATGATTTCTTTTAATCTTTTCCAAAATCTGAGCCTGCCACTTTTTGTATTAGGAGCATAGATATTCATCAAGTTCCAAGAGCAATCTGCGTTAAGGTGTTTAACATGGTTGAGGATTATGTTCTTCTTAACATGGATCTTTGTACAGTTAACAATAGAGTTATTCTAGAAGATTACAACTCCTTCGAAAGCCCCATCAGAGTCACTACCAATACTACTACCATTCTTAAAAGGGTTAATTTTTTCAACTTTCTCTATAGTCATTTTTATTTCCTGGATGAGAATGATATCAGGTTTTATATCTCTAACAATATTTCTGAGAACATCTTGTTTATGAGGACTGTTAAGACCTCTAATATTCCATGACATGATCTTCATTTAAAGGGTTGGGGAACAAATCTCAAGGATAGTAGATTGTTTACCATCTGTAATACTCTGTTTTGCTTCTAACTCTCTCATAGCTTTATGAGAAGGTCTACCTCTTCCCCCCTGAGGCAATCCAATATCTCCTTTCTTCCTTCTATTCTGGACTCCTCCCGAAGGAGTAATATCTGCCTTTTCCCTGATTCAAGAGATTTTAGGTTTAGGCCTCCCTTCTTAGAGGGTTTTTTTATTTTCTTGTTATTTTTCACCTCAGACCATGGAGACTCTTGCATTTCTAAGATAGGAGAGAATTCATCAAAGTTTTCTTTTTGAATGTCCTCCTCACTAACTTCAGACCAGCATTTGTTGCTGTTACAATTAATAGTGGAGATCACCTACTCAATCACAGAGGGGGAAAGTTCAGATTTATCCAATACATTGTCTCCTATCCCTGTGGTGGCAGAGGAGTAACCATTCTCTTTTTGCACATCTATTGTTGGGCCTGGTGACTCCTTTTCAATACATCCTTCCTGAGGAGCAGTTTACAGCTGAGAATCCTTTTCCCTATTCTCGATCAAAGGACTGAAAGATGCAAAAATGGGGTCATTTTCCACTTTTTTCTCTTGTTCTGTGACATTTGGATTCTCCTGCTCCAGAGTTCGGGATAGGTCCTTTTTGACTATATCCTGATTGGTGTCTCTCTCTGACTGATTATTTGGAGTGATAGTCTGGTCTTCTTGTGATTTATCTTCCTTTGATGATTTAGGAGGATTTGGAAGAGAAGAGGAAGATCCATTTCTCTCTCTCCATTAAGCTCTTGGTTCTTTCTTTTTAGGCTTAACAGTAGGTTTTAGAGGGCATTGTTTTCCTAGTGCCCTAATTTTTAATAGGTGAGACGGGCAAAGGGGAGGGACTCGAACTCCACCACTTGAATATGAGTTCCTAGTTTGGAGTTAATAGTAATAACTTCTAGGAGGTCTGCCTTTTGATTTATGTTGACACAGACTCTTGCATACACTAGTCTTGTCTTTGCAGCTGTCATTGGATCAATTGATAGAAGCTCCCCAAAGGAGTTGGCCAATCCCGAAAAGACACCTTCATGCCAATATTCCAATGGAAGACCCTGGAATCAAACCCACACTGGGGCTGATTCAAACATATACATATTAAGATCAAGTTTAGCCCCCATTTCTGAAGAGCCAAGGATGATTTACTGAACATCCAAGGACCTCCGCACAAAACATCAGAGAGGTCCTCAAAGCTAGAGAACTCGAAAGTGAAAAAACCTTTTGGCAAGGCAGCTATGTCAACTTGACCCTTAAGCTTCCATTTCCTTGGAACAAAAACCCTTACTGCATCTATGTTAGGTCTTGGGCCCATGAACTTTCCTATAAGCATATTTTTCATAGAGGCTACTGTATGATCAACCAGAGAATCAGGAAGAGAAATGTTGAATAATCCCTTCTCAGGATCAGACATGTTGTCAACTAGGGGGAAAGAGGATTTCCCAGTAGGTTTCACACCAAAAAGAGAAGTCCAACTACCTTTAGCAAAAGACTTACCGACAACTTTCCTTGCCTTTGGATCTTCTTCTCAGTTTTGGAATCTCAGAAGAGAGTTGTCCCCCTCATTCTCTTTTGTGGAGCCCTCCATTGCTACATATTTGTTCTTTTTCTAAATCTCTGGCGCAGGAGATCTCTAAACATTTCCAGAGGCATCTTTCACGCTCATATCATGATTCAAAAATCCCCTTTTCCCACCTTCTCAGGACCGATTCCGATCTAGGTCTTTGTCCCCTTCTACATCCTTCTCACCTCCCTTGGAATTCTTGACGCCTACCACTATATTCACCTGAGATCCTCCAGCAGCAGGTTTCCTGCCTGAAGAAGGATTTGAATTTCCTCCAGCCGCTCGCTCTCCTCCTCCTCCACTCATTGTTCATACAATTCTTTGAATCCTGCTCAAGTTAAAGGCTCTATTGAAGCTTGTTTTGGAAAAGCATTGGAAGTAGAACTAATGGGAAAAGTTGTTTAGTTAAGTGTTGTTTTTAATATTTTGAGCAGAGGGTGTCCTATGACAGACTACCCATCATTGAGTTCTTTATTACACTTTCTGAAAGTTCCTAGCTATCCTGACAGTCACTGGTCAATAAATAGTGGATGGGCATGGGAAAGTTGTTTTGCCGATGTTGAAAAAGAGGATCTAAAGGCAAAAATTAAAGAGTAAAATTTTATTGCATTATCTTTAGATGAGGTTATAATAGTAGATAATACTTCGTGGGTATGCATGCATGTTTATACTGTACACAATTTTGTCCGCCAACCTCATCTACTAATTGTTGCTAAAATGAAGGATAATGCAATAGCTAAAATTCTATTTCAACTAGTAAAGAGATCTCTAATTGAATATGGAGGTATAAATGACATGACGATTGCTAATAAGTTGGTGTGTGTTGGAGTAGATGGAGATTCAATAATGCAAGGCCACAAGGGTAATCTTTGCACAAAGATACAATCTTCTTGTGCACCCTACATTACTCCCATTCATTGCATGGCCCATAGAATGAATCTAGCTTTTGGAGTTGTTAGAAGGCATGGTCCAGTACAAAAAAATTGAAGTTTTAATCAAATAGCTCTACCAATACTTCTGTCGAAGTCTGAAATAATTGAGGGAATTTCAACACTTTGCCGAAGGAATAATTGATGGGAACAAGCTTCTAAAGGATAATGATACTAGATGGATCTCTTTGGATGGACTAGTGCATCAAGTGTTTTCAGAATATCAATCATTGCTTGGTCTAATGAACTCAATTCATGAAGAAGTAGGGATACCCAAATTTCCTGAGCTGCTATGAAGGTTAACTAATGTAGAGACTCTTGATGTTAGCATGTCTTCTCCCCTTGCTGGAGGAAATGAAAATATAATGAAAAATGCCTAGCAAAGAGAAATGTATATTACAGAATATGCTACGCTTCATAAATTGACATGCATGATGCTAGATAATCTCTATCGATCATGTGATGATGTAAAATTTTCCAGCTGGCTTAAAATCACAGATTTGGACAATCCTGAAAATTTTTTAAAGATCGGTGTAAATTGGGAGTTATGTGCAAAAGTATGTGGAGTTGAGATACCAATGTACTACTATTCCAGGGTTGAGTCCGAGGAACCAAGAAGGAAGAATAGGAAGTGAGTATCAAGTGTTAAAAGGGAAGACTTTACCAAGATCATTGAGTCTGTAACTGCATCTATGAAGCACATTGCCTATGATCTTTCCTTAGAGATTAGAGTAAGATTCCCTCCAGTCAAACTACTTGAATCCATGTCTATTGTGTTTCCTCGATATTGGAGTATGATCAATTTGAAGGATTATCAAAATAAGCTACTAACTTTGATAGATCATTTTTGCAAAACCAAAGAGGTAAATGGAGTAACTCTAAATGGAATTTTAGATGAATCTCATTTGAGAGAAAAATTAGGTCATTTTTCACAGACAATGAGGGAGCAATATAATATTATGGAGAACCCCCACGAAGATGGATTGAAAACAAGGCTTTGGAAATATCTAGCTGAGAGCGAAGTGTTTATTGATTCAATATCAAAATTTTTTAAGCTTGTTGATTTATGTCTGACCATGATATTGGGGTCAGTGGAGGATGAGAGAGTTTTCAATGCTTTGGGGTTCCTAAAGTCAAAGCTAAGAAACAAACTAGACAAGAATTTGGAAAATTGCTTGAGGTTCTATACATCCAGGTATGAAGTTCATACTTTTCCTTACAATAGGGCACTGAAATTGTGGAGGAATAAATGTCAGAGAAGAGGGTTGAGCAACATTTCAAACCAAAGTGGGAGTGCCAGAGACAATGATGTGACTTTCATTGACTCATGTACTGGTACTGGTAATGCTAGCATTGAACTTGAGTTAAGCGGAGGTATGCAGAGTGCAGAAAACATATCGAAGAACCAAGGAGGCTATGAAGTTGATGGCGATGAATTTGAGGATCTCGATAATGAGATGATGTGGCAACTTGAACCTTTGTAGAAGTAGCAGGTCCTAGGTATTTATTAAATTTTTTGCTGTATTCTACTGTCAGTTTCTATATCTCATCATCATTCATCAATCATGCATAATATCATATTCCAATGTCAAAATTCAAAAACATGAATGTGGTTGATAATCTCATGAATTCTAAAATTAATTATGGTTTCCTTTTGCATTATTCAGCTCATATGGTACAATTCTTAAAGAATTTTTTTTTTTTGAAAACATAGCAATTCATATGATACAATTTTTAGAAATAGAGATTCTCATTAATTTATTTACAAATATGACACAATGTAACAATTCATTCGTTAATAGTAGTAAGAAGTAGAACACAACTCTGTGTGATTCTGTTTGCAAAAGTGAATTGACAATGAATTATGACTCAAGAGTCAATACCCAATTTCAATTTCATTACCCTTAGAAAATAACCCTGAATTCCCTTTTATGGAAACAAGGGAGCAACAATAGCTTTAGGTCAATTTTCCTAATGTGAAGTCTCAAAATCAAAATCAGTAAGAGTCAAGACTAGTACACCATCTCTACAACTGTACATTTCTTCTTTTGACAGGCCAATTTAGTAAATTAGCAATAGCATTATAGCATCTGCTACATTGATCCTGTTAAAAAAAAAAAGTTCAAAATTGTTACTTTTAACTCAATTCAAGCCAATAGATAAATAATATTGAGATGATTGAAATTGAAAGTACTTTCACATACTATTTTTGATTAGATGATTCTGACAGTTTGTTTAATAAGCTCCATTCTACATCGTTTGGAAGGTTAATATTTGTCAAGTTATAGAAGATGACCTGCAACCTCATCGACCATTCATACTTGTTAGACTGACTTGAAAGCAATGATCCTTCCAATACTACATTCAAATTTGTCAATGGTTTGATGCAGTTTTCAATGCCTTCATGAGTTGTGTCCTGAGGAAGCTTGCCTAAATCAGTCTTTATTGTCTCCTCCAACCTTTTTTTGTAAGCTTCTCTTTGAATGAAATTAATTAATTAGTTAATAGGACTAGGACTCATCAAACCATGACCTATCATTTCATTTGTTGTTTGATTCATCTTGGCGAGCTTTATCTCAAATAAGGCAAGAGTTTCCTCTACTTCCTTTAGTTTCTGACATTTTTGTAAGACAGAGGTTTCTTTTATTGATGCAAGAGCGCGGTCATGAATTTCCTTTCTTTCCAAATGCCTGTCACTGGTTGTGTTGATTTTATTCAAAATATGTTTTGTAGTTTTCTCTCTCTGACAAAATTTTTTGTTATTTTCAATGTGCTCTTTGAGCTTCCCAAAAACAACTCTAATACTTTCATTCAATTCAAACCAATTACACAACCTATCACTAGTCACCTTTATTTTCCCCCAAAGGTCTCTTTTAATTTCCTTGACTGTATTTTCCATTTGGTCATTCAAGCTATTTTCATAATTTTTAATTGTCTTATTTGCCTTCTTTAGCTCTTCTCTCAATTCTGACAACTGGTGTTCACTCTGTTTTTTATTTTCTCTGATTCCTCTTCCCACTGGTTTGATTTCTCTTCCCACTGTTTTTCTTTTATCCTCTCATCCTCCAATTATTTCTTTAATTTATTTTTTACTTGTGCCGCACTCTCCACACTTTTGTATAAATTTACTAAAGAGGCTTTTTCATCCTCAAGATTTTTATTGCTCTCTTCCAATTTTTCCCTCACAAATTTCAATTCTGCCTCCATATGTTCTTGCTGAACAATTGCTTCTTTAGAGGATGATTTATTTATCATTTTCTCTAATTCTTTGCACATGTTATCTGTTGCTTTCTCCTTTGCCTTTTCATTTTCCAGGTCTTCCTGTAACTTTTTATTCTTCCCTGAAGCTTTCCATTCTTCCCTGAAGCTTTCCATTCTCTCTCTCCAACTTCATCACTAAACTGTAGACAACTTGGTTGGTCATTTTTGATACATTTATCTTGTCCACATTTTTAATTTTTGATAAATCCATTTGGAGGGTGCTAAGTACTTGAAATTCAAATGGATCTATCTGACTCTCTGGTGGATTGTTATCTCTCGTTGGAGGCATAACAACCATGAACTCCATCATTTATTTATTTGGGTCATATGTGGTAAATAACCTATTTGATGTAGGTTTTGCATCACGAGCTGTAGCAGCTGCATCCCTCTTCAATGTCTTAGTATTTTTTCTATTCCTATTTTTTGTTTGTTCAAAGTTAGTTACAAAATCATTGTAACAAAAATTAGGGTTTTCTAACACAATTGAATGTTTGAAAAATGAAATAGAACTTGCATCTATGTACGAGCTTCCACCCGTGGTTCTAATAATTTCACCATGAGGATTAGTAGCAGTAACACCCCGACCCATTACAAGTGGATTATTTGGACTGTTCGAAGGGTTTTGTCTAGGTGTGGCAATTGTTGGACTCACATTCACAGACACCATTGGCTTGTTGTCATAACCTTTTTCTTCTTTACACTACCTTGATCTCTGGGATCCACTGATTTTGTGTCCATTTGTAATGTCCTTTTTGGACCACTAGTACTACTCATGTCATCCCCACTAGTGGTAGTGGCACTTGATTCAAATTGAATTTGAGTGCTTGGCAAAAGTGGAGCTAGATTTGAAGCTAGAAAAAATGAAGGTGCAAGGGTATGAGATTGAGTAGTACCTTTTTTTGAACTTCCAATTACTGGTCCCCTACCACATTTTGGTGGAGCGGATGTGGCAATTGGATACCAATTCCCTTCTCCTGTGGGACCCAGACTACCCCTACCTGGAAAACCCATTTTTTCTACCATCTCTGTCCCTTTGCCATATTTTTATTTTGTGGACGCACTGACTCCAGTATCAATTGTCACAAAATCCCGCCCATTAAAATTAGTATCTTGATCATCATAATCACTAGGATGTGCTTGACCAGGATTCTCCACATTCCACAAATCGCTAAATATTTGATCCTCATCCACATAATAAAGATCTACAAAGGTCTTTGGCTCACTGAGATTCTTCCTCATTTCCCAAAAATCTTTAATTTTGGTTGCAGTCCAATTATCATCTTTACATTGAAGCATTATGTTGTTTGAAATATCTTTTGTAGATGGTTGAGCATCTTGCTAGTAGAAATTTTAGGATGTCTTTTGCTGCACTTTTACTTTCTGCTTGTGCAATGCAATAATTTGTGATGACAATTCCTGTATTGAAATATTATTTTCAGCGGCGTATTTCTCCATCTCTTTTTTGACCTCATCCCAGGACTCCATGTTTTTAAATTTTTTCTATCAATGGCATACTTTCATGTTGAAAATTGCTTGCGGAGCTCCCATTTTCTCTAAGATTTGATCCAATTATGTTTAGTGTATTATACTACCAGTGACTATCAACAAAAAAGCGCAAAATTGAAAAAAAAGCCTCTACCACTTTGAATCCTCTTCTCTCAAATGTGAACCCTCCCAATGAGAAAGGCAAGGAAGGAAATATCATTTTCTTTTGTTGACCATTAAAGAGTGCATCTGTGCTCTCCATCTGCCGAACATATTCCAATGCAAATACCCTCTTTGTAACATGTATTGTAAGTTTGTAGGGTTCTACCACTGAATTGTAAAATCTTGACACAGTGTAGTCTTCCATGAAGTACTAGTCAGCCAATTGTATTTGACTTCCAAGTTGAATGCAATCTCTACAAGACACAGACAATCTAGGAAACAAAGTGCCTGTAATTTTATGATACATTGGTGCCAAAAATAAGTCTACAAAATTGTTATAGTTCCTTCTATTATCACTCATCCTTATCTAAGGTGTCCATTCATATATTGTTTTTTGGACCTGACTTTGAAGCTTGTTTGTCTGAAATATTGCATGATGCTTTGCTAAAAGAAGATAGCACAAGTAGGTTGTGAACCTAAATGTCTTCTGTGAACCTCTTTTAATCATTACCAATTGTTCTTGCATGCAATGAACAGTGTGCTCAATAAAATTATATTTTACTCATTCTTTTTCACAATGAATATGAAAAATCATTTCAAGGATTTTGGCACCCACTTCTTTATTACTATCCAATCCCAAAAAAAATGCTAGCAAGGAAATACTATCGTGAACCCATTGCACAAAAATATCATAATCATAAGGAGGGTTATGATCTGGATCTAGACTAGAACTGCTTGTTATTCCTTTGATATATGAATCTTTCTATTTTGCATCTATTTTTTCATAAGTCTCTGCCAGATTTCCTAGGTCAATGTGCATGTTTGATTTTTGTGCTTCAAACCCTAGGTCCAACAGAATAGAAAATCCAGTCTCTGTTATCGACAAAATTTCCTCCTGAGTATTTTTATTGACAATTGCTTTTCTATTTTCATCATAATTTTGGACGTAGAGCATGACAATTTCTGGACAAGGGAATACTTGAGGTAACGCCATGCGTGCTGACCCAACAACCCATGGTGCAATTTTATTTGTCTTTGCCTTTAACATGTTGTTAAATGGACAAAATTTTGAATCCTTCATTGGATCTTTCCACTTATTTTCAGTGAAAATCTAATTTCCATGATTCCCTTATTTCCATGGATAACAGGATCAAAAATATCATGGAATTCATCAGTGAAGCCTAGTGTTTTAACTAGTTTATGGAAGTCTATTCTCTTTGTTTCCTTTCTTTTCCCTTTACTCGTACTCTTGGTATTTTTTTTCCCCATTGTGGACCGTGGTATACTAGTATTACTATTTACTTGTATGAAAATTCAAAAAATTCTATACAGGTGACAGCTACAATTTACAAGCGTGTTTGAAAATTCAACCCTAATTCTATGACTATAATCTAAACAATAAACCTCTAGATTTGAAAAATTTAAAGGGCGGGATGTGGGTATTCAGGATTTCACCCAGAAATTCAATTTGTGTAGACTGTGAGTGGGCAGAGAGTTGAGAGACTTTGTTGCATTCCTCAATCCTCAATCTAGAAGCCGTAACCCCTTTCTGAATCTCCAATACAGTATACTAGTAAGAACTGAAAATATAAAAAATTAGGTTAAAATTGTACAATAGTGAGTAGTACTGAATCTTCAGTCGTGACTCGTCACTCATGTTAAATTTAACCGTCACTCGTGTTAAATTTTATTGCTTCTGCAGATATCTGAGGTCACTAGGACATGTGTCACTTAATTGTTTGGTCTGTGGTCAAATTGAGCTTATTACTTATTAAATGTTAAGTTATTCTTTTACTCCAATTATGATTTTAATTAAACTTAGCTTAGTGTACACATGTCATGATTCTGGAATAGGTTTGCAAAAATGGGGTTTCTTTTCCCTTTCAGCCTGAAATACATCACACGTCGTTGATCTGTGCTCATCCAACGGTCATTGGTTTCTTTTAATATTTCTTTATCTTTTGGTCTTTCGGTCGTCACTCATCATCGAATGACACCGATTGAATGAGTACATGTGTTATTATTTCAAAATAGGATTGCAAAAATGGGATTTCTTTTCCCTTTTGGCCTGAAATACAACGTACATCATTGATCTCTTCTCATCCAATGGTCAGTGGCAGTCACCATCATTTGTAATTATGGTGGGTCCCATTTATTTACTTTGAATATATTTATCGGATGACACCGATTGTGTGAGTGGTCACGTGTCATCTGATTGAATGAGTGTACATGTGTTGTGATTTTGGAATAGGATTGAAAAAATGGGATTTCTTTTCCCTTTCAGCCTGAAATACATCGTACGCCGTTGATCTCTGCTCATCCAACGGTCACTGGTAGTCACTATCATGTGTGGTGGGTCCCATTTATTTACTTTGAATTATATTTATCAGATGACACCAATTGTGTGAGTGGTCACGTGTCACCCGATTGAATGAGTGTACATGGGTCATGATTTCGGAATAGGATTGTAGAAATGGGATTTATTTTCCCTTTCGGCTTGAAATACATTGTACGTCATTGATCTCTGCTCATCCAACGGTCGTTGGCAGTCACTATCATGTGTGGTGGGTCCCATTTTTTTACTTTGAATTATATTTATCAGATCATGTGTGGTAGGTCCCATTTATTTACTTGAATTATATTTATCAGATGACACCGATTGTGTGAGTGGTCACGTATCATGATTTCAGAATAGGATTGCAAAAATGGGATTTATTTTCCCTTTCAGCCTGAAATACACCGTACTTGTTGATCTCTTCTCATCCAACGGTTGCCAGAAATACAGTTACACGTAACACCATACGCTAAAAATTTATTAAATTTAAATAAGATTAAATATTGAAACTGTCTAATATAAAAATAACTAATTAAAATATTGCAATCACAGATAAGTGTCTAATTATTTATTAATTTATTACTAACAATAATTTATAAAATGCTTTAAAATTTTACAATTCCAGATTCACAGTCGCACACATGACATATAATGATAATTACATTTGTCATTGACATGGAAAAATTAAGTTAATACTCTTAAATAAATCACACACATACATTAAACATTGTTACATTTTTTTGTTCATATTTTATGATATCACAGATTCACACATCGTTTTGGCAATGTGAATGGGCATATAATTTATTATTTATTATTTATCAAAATTAAAGTCTTTAGATTTCTTTACAAAATTGTAATTAAACAATATCAAGTCTTCATATTTCTTTACAAAATTGCAATTAAACAATATTACGCAGACAATCTATTATCTCACACACTGATATGTGTCTCATTTCCAAAGGAAGATAGAAAAATTACAATAATTATTTAGAGTCAAACAACAAATTTTTCATTAATTATTTCAAAAATTTACATCACTAATATTATAATATACTTTATAATTATAGAGTTTAACTTTAGACTATAGTCGCACCATAAACCCCTACAAAATGGGAAGTATGTTTACCCACAAAATGGGAAGTATCCAAATAGTTACAAAATTTGTTTCCACAAGGGCACTGGTTGATCATATAAGAAAAAAAAATGAAATGCGGAAACCCATTTCAAGAACATAAACACTAAGGGTCTTCATCTCCATCCCTGTCTGGGAAGAATTGTCCGTTGAGGATAATCTCCCCAAATTAATCAAGCCAGTTGTAGTCTGTCTCCTCGAAGTCGTCAGGGTGAAACCACTTCCATAGGAATTCCCTCCCCAGTCGCGCCCACTTTTGATGTTGTGTCAGCTGCCTTTCATTAAGGTTTAGTAGGAAGGGTTGCCTTTCCACATTGCTACCTCACTAGATAAGCTTTTCAATTTCATCAGCCCAAGGGATACCCAACCCTGGTTCTGCGAAGACAATGACTTGGATGTCATCCACCAGAAATTGATCCTTGAAAATATTCCACAGCAGCATAAGCATGTCTACCTTCTCTCCTCCGAGGTCGAGAAGAGACGCCAGGAAGCAGGATGTAATGTCCATGCTGACACGGTATCTCTTCTCGTTGCGAATGAACCCATGGCCGAGCACCATCAACACAACATTGTTAATAAAAGATCCCACTT
>MU226757.1:388997-410046 GCA_018584345.1 Thuja plicata
TTTTTCTCATCAGTGGATGTAGTTCTCAACCTAATTGGTGTGTCCATCTCTGCCTAATCTAAAAACCTAAATCTTCAAACTACACAGAAAATTGAAATTTGAGGGCCAAGGTTGAAAGGCAAAAGAAAATTGAAATTGATGAAGAAGCAAGCAAGAATGTCTATTAATAGCCTTGTTCCATATATTCCATATCTTTAGGTAAATCATTCCCATTAATGCAGGAGTGTGGGAAATTACTAATATAGTCAATGGTCAATATACTAATAACTATAGTTTGTACTAGTACAATTTTGGAAATCATGCAAATTGCCTGATGGCTAAATAATGTCACTGTCACTCTAACAAGACATTCATTTTAAGAAACTGTGCCCGAGATAAAACTCTAGCCATTGATCTACATCAACCAACGGTCTTGATTAATACGTTTACAATTTAGGGTTCTAAACAAACAGGTTTAAGGTACGTGTCGATGGTATCAATGCTCATAGTTGATAGTACAATGTACATACCACATTCAATTTCCAAATGTACATACCACTTGGAGTTTCCAAATGTACATACCACTTGCAGTTGCCAATTACAGCGGACAACTCCGCTACCAAAGAGGAGATATTAACTCAACTTGACTAGGAGTCTAGAAATTGTAATTATTAGATGTTTTATGAATTTTCATTTGGCATTTTCTAATTTTAGATTTTACTTTTACTTTAAAATTTCACAATTTAGCACGCATAGTCACACATGTGACATGATACATGCAAAAGTTAAGTAATATTACTGTTAAATAAATAACATACTGTTGCACATTAACAATTTAACATTTGTTTAGTTCATTTTCAATTTCACAAATTATAAAATCACATATGTAACGACTCACACATACATATTTTGTAATTAAATCCATAAAAACAAACTGAAATGAAGTTGTAAACTTTTCATTAATATTTCCTATAAATTTACAATATTCAGAATTTCAAACTTGGAGACTTTCACTTGAAGTCCCTAAAAAAATTTAAAGACAAAACATACTATAGTGAAAATTTCAAAATTTTCAGGCGGAGGCCATAGGGACACAACACTAAGGATTTTCCCCTCCATCTAAGTAGAAATTTTCAGAGATGACAAGCTCTGCAAATTCATACAACCATCCGTAGTCGACCAAGTCATCCAACATAAACCATTTGTGAAGAAAATCCCTACCAATCTACGCCCATTTCCTATGGCACGTCAACTGCTGAACATCCAGGTTCAAAAGAAAAGGTTGAATGGCCACATCTTTGTCTGACTCAAAATTCTTGCATAAATNCCTCCATCTAAGTAGAAATTTTCAGAGATGACAAGCTCTGCAAATTCATACAACCATCCGTAGTCGACCAAGTCATCCAACATAAACCATTTTTGAAGAAAATCCCTACCAATCTACGCCCATTTCCTATGGCACGTCAACTGCTGAACATCCAGGTTCAAAAGAAAAGGTTGAATGGCCACATCTTTGTCTGACTCAAAATTCTTGCATAAATCACTTGCCCAAGGTATCCCCACCCCTAATTTTGCATAAACAACAACCTCAACAACGTCACCTAGGAATTCATGTTTGAATAGATTCCTTAATAGAAGGAACATATCTACCTTCTCTCCCCCGAGCTCCAAAAGAGATGCCAAAAAATAGGATGTAATTTCCATGTTAACTTGGTACCTATTGACATTTTCCAAAAATCGACGGCCCGACACCATCCTCACAGCCTCATTTGTTAAGGCTCCAAACTCCTTGCAAACTGATTCAAGGGTTTGGTTTGAGATCGGGCCCAAAAAGGCCTTCTATTCCTCCATAGACGTGCTTATCAAATGGATAGGAGTGTCCATCTTCAAAAAACAACTACCACAATATGTGAAATTATACTAATACAACCTAAAAACCTAAACCAAAGGCAATCTTTCGAGCACTAGCAAAGGCAGACACAAACCAAAGGAGAATTAAAGAAGAAGGAAGCGTAGATCATCTATAAATAGCCCTTAATTCTTTCTCTAACCTAATTAATTCATTTGTCCTTCAAAATTCTGTAAATCTTTCATATTGAAAGCACAGTCATTCATATTAAAAGCACGATTGTGTGAAATTAGAAATAGCTAGATTTAGTGCCAGTGATAAAATATTTCTTTTATTAACGACAACTGTGATACAATATCAACCATCCACCTAAACAAATGTAAGACTTGATATGTGTAAATAATGATGTCATTACGTGATGTTGCATTAATTAGATAATAGTTATGTTGCAGATTAATTTGATACGTCTCATCATTCCAGTGATTTCTTGGAGAACTTTGTTTCCTTCAAGAAATTGGGTCGAAATTAAACTTCAGCCATTGATCTAGGATCATCAAACGGTCTCAAATAAGACATTTAACATTATAAAATGATGGATGTTACTGTTAGGCTATGTGTCGATGTAAATTTTTGTGCTTATGGATACCAACATGTGTTTAATCTGCAAACAAGTTATTAGTTAACCTTGGCCCACATGACACATTGAACAGTCCCATATTTTGAAAATTGCCAATAAAATATTTATTTTTCCCATACTTAACGATAGATTAGCCAAAATATATATATATTTTTTCAAAAGGCACATAAAATTCACCAACACAAATAATTTTTTTCCCTTCAACAAAAAATTATTCGCATCATATCTTATAATTTATTTACTTTAATAGAAAAAATTTGCCTCACACAATATATGTTTTCCACCACATTAATGTATTATTCGCCAAGATTTTATGGAATTTTCATTGGGCAGGGAAAAAATTGCCTTCGCCTTTATATTATTTTCCTACTTTGGCTAAAAAATTCGCCATCGTCAAGAAATTTTTTCCCCTAAATTAATGTACGATTCGCCAGGATTTTACACTTTTTCCTAGGAGGGGGTTTCTTAAATTTATCCCTACCATCTTGCAATAATTCCCATCTAGAAAGAAATCCATTTATCAAACAATCAAAATGTGTTCAATAAATCCAAGCAATCCATTCAATTCAAGCAAATTGAAGGCAATATCAAGTGCAAGAAAGCTTCAAGATCTACTAAATTCTTAGCATCCATTCTTCCTTTCAAGAATCTTAGGTGTTTTTTCTCCATGGATCTAGCTTCTTTCTCCATTTCAGGTCAACTAAAGGAGTTTTAATTAAGGGAGGAGCCATAAAACTACCTATCTTCTTCTCTTCTTCTCATTTCAACACTGGCAAGCTGCAACATCTATCACACAAGGTTTTTTCTTTTCAAGATTTCCTTTTTTTATGTTGATTCAAATCTATTGCATAGTCATATTCGATTACATTGAAAGAGGCATCCACATTGCGAAGGTATAAACTAATTTATTTATTCTAGATCGTATCACTGGTCTATGTTTGCATACTTTACTTTTTCATATTTCCAAGTTGATCCCTAAACATGGGTTTGACTAAGGAAAACTCCTATATTCAATCTTCTTCCCCATTTTTGTGTGTCCAGGTATAGGCCATGAAGTTGTGCTTTCATATTCGGACTATGCAGACCCTGACACTGATCTTTGCTAAATTTTAGGTAAAAATACCTAGTATAGAACATTCTAAACATTCAGTACTCAGGTACAAAATGTTCCACTCATTTTGTACCCTCTAAAATAGGCTCATATTTTCAAGCTAGGCTATAGACAGGTTACAGAGCTCGGATATGGAAGTACATGTATTTTTGGGAATCCAAAAATCAGAAAATAGCGGCAAAACAACATCCTCTCTATTTAATTTCCAAGTGCACAATTTTATTCTCATCCTCTCTTTAACATTTCCATTTACAAATTTAAGTAAGTTTAATTATATTCTCTCATTTTCCAAGAAACTAAATGAATAGAAGCTCCTAAGACCCAAATCCGGTATTGGCATCACATCATCTTCTCTTGTTGTGTTGATATAATTTGAATTAAGGAAACTTCATATTCTAATGTACCTTGTGAAATTGGTGAGAGATTAGATCATATTAGGTGATCCTCATTTTCCCCTATACATTTTGGTGAACCCAATGCTTTCATGCTTTAAATTCTGATTATGGTGTTAGAGCTCTTTCATTTCATTGTTGGATCTCATAGCATTCATGCAATTCACTAAATTAGATTGGTGTGTGATCACCTATGTTCTTACATTTCTCCTTACTTTTTTTTATCAATCACATGGAGTGAATCATACTTTTTTGCATTTGATGATGTTTTCATTCCTTCGTGGTGTTTTACCATATGCTATAATGAGAATTTTGAATATTTTTCTTCCTTATAGGGTGTATGTCAATACCTTCATCAATGTTCTATGTGGTTAAGTAACTTTAATTATCTTCTCTCATTTTCCAATAAAAATAATGAATAGAAGCCCCTAAGACCCAAATCCGGTACCGACATCACATCATCTTCTCTTTTGTTGTTTATCTAATTTGACTTAAGGAAGCTTCATATTCTAATGTACCTTGTGAAATTGGGGAGAGATTAGATCCTATTAGGTAATCCCGATTTTCCCCTAAACATTTTGCTGAACCCGACACTTTCATGTTTTAAATTTTGATTGTGGTGTTATAGCTCTTTCATTTCATTATTGGATCTCATAGCATTCATGGAATTCACTAAAGTAGATTGGTGTGTGATCACCTATGTTCTTACATTTCTCCTTACTTCTCTTTATCAATCACATGGAGTGAATCATACTTTGTTGCATTTGATGATGCTTTCATTCCTTCATGGTGTTTTAGTATGCTATAATGAGGATTTCAAATATTTTTCTTCCTTATAGGGTGTAAGCCAAGACCTTCATCAATTTTCTATGTGGTTTTATCATCAAAATTTTTACAAAATTCATGGAATATCTTGATCTCACAAAATTCTTTATTGAAAAAATTAAATCTAAAGATTAAAGTGGCATAAACCAACACAATCCTCCTCCTATAGTGTCTACTAGTCATGATGATGGTAATCTAGCTCCTAATGTTCCCATTTTAGTGAGACCTAGATCTCCTCTTCCTCAACCCACCTTAAATGGATTATCTTAAGGGAGCTATTTTATGCACTTCTTTACATGATCTTCGACAATCTTATTTTTATCAAGATTTCATGCATAATCCTTATGTTAGGAATTTCCTTGATGATTTTTCTTCTAGAGTGACATTAAGTAAAAATGAAGATTCTAACAAACCATCTTCTTTCTCCCCACATAAAGATACTCCAAATAGTGATATGAATCTTAATGAGAATCCTACTTACCATCATATTCCTCCTTACACCACATACTTTCATAAACCTAAAGATGAATCTCCCTCTCCCTCTACATTAAAATCTAACTACAAAATAGGATACAACATTACCAATCAACAAGGCTATAGTACACAAGCTCTTGGTATTAATGAGCAAGGTATAAAATTCTTATTGACCCTCCTACACAAGTTACAAGAAGTGGTATAGGTTTTATACCCCAAGCCAACCCCTTGCCTACTTATTTAGATCCTTCTTCTTCAAAACAAAATCCTCCTTGTTTAAGCATTCTTTTACGAACCCGATCTGTTGTTGCACCTCCTTTTGATGATAGTTTGGCTCTGGCTAAAAAAATATTTTAGAGAATTAAATATGATAATAAAATTATCTTTCCTTTTAGACATTTTCCAAGAAATCTAAATACTACTAATGGTAATTATTATTATCTTTTTTATCATAGCAATAGGCATTCTCTTTCTGATTGTGTTGAATATAGGCAACTTTTTCAAGACTTAGTAGATAGATGCCTTCATACATTAACTAAGGATCTAATACTCTTTCTTGACATCACAAATATACCTTAACATTTGTAGATCCAATTTTCTTGTTCCCCATCATGTAATCTTGGAAGCTTACAAGGATCTTTGTATTGTATGATGTGCACTTTTGGAGAAACATAATAGGTCTTTTCCTTGTCCTCTCCCTTGGGAGACAAGGCACTCTCTTTCATTCACCATTATTTCTAAAAGATCCGTTATCTCTTTATTCATTTCATTTATGGTATCCTTTTGTACATGGATTTATTGTTAAAAATTGTTCTCTACATGAGAATTGCTTGTCTTATTTTACAATCTCTTCCTTGCTTGGAAATGCATATCTCCTATAATAGATGTTACCACTAAATTTGTATTATGTGCTTCTTTTCTCTTTATGTTCTATTGGAACTTTCAAATTTTGAGAAAATTGTAATGCTCCTTAGGGAGAATTATGCCTATGAAATGTCCTTAGTATTCATTTCCTCCATCATACTTCACATGTCATTACAAAGTCCTTGTATTTGATCTCTACACAAATTTCTCATATATATATATACCCACCTACGGACAAAAGTCAAGTTCCCACCCCCCATATTTACCTTGAAAATTAACATATTGTGCCTTATGAATGTCTGGTATATTTCATCTTATGAAGCATTAGAGGCTTTGGCGCTAAAAATCATGTTCACAAAATTTTGAATTATGAAAATTATGTTCTATCGAACTTAAAGGAATGATAGTACGAGTCATTTGCACTTTGATAAGAAAAAAACTCATTTTCATTGCATTAATCAATATTGAAGAAAATTCAATCATAGGGTGAACAAAAAAAAGATTTATCGATAAGACAAGTTACATCGAAAAGCACAAATTTTAGTGGAGCTATGACATCTACCAAGTTAGAAGATATTACATCAAAATCAAGAGTTTCATATAAGCCTTTATCGATGAAAGTCCAGACATGCTCTACCAACAATAAGTTTTTGGTGAAATACCATAATCAAATTAAATTCAATATGTTATATCGAAAGAAGAAGTTTCATCGAAAAAGAAGTGAAATGAGACAATGTGCATTTAAAATGATTCGTCGATGAGGAAAAGTGTTGCCTTTATAAAAAAGGAACCTTGTCGATGAAAGACTGGGTATCGAGTAAAGAACCGAGCTATGTTTCGAAACTAGTTTTACATCAAAATTCTATTTGAATGTATCAATCGTCAGGTCCCACTGAAAAGTGGATTAATGAAGAGGCATGAAAGGTGATATCAGAGAAAGGAGTTTTCTTATTCAATAAAATTACATCGATGAAGAGCCCGATGAATTTCATCAATAAAATTTATGTCGAGTAAACTATTTCATTGTTCCATCAATAGAGGTTATCGAACAAACAAATCCATTGATAGAGCATACTACAGGTTTGATGAAAAGGAAGCTTCATCGATAGGAAGATATCGATACAAGTTATGATATTACGATGCCTAAGTCCTATCAAAAATACTTTGTATCGAATAAGTGGTCATTTTTGTCCATCAACAAGACTTATCGAGAAAGGAAGGGTTTTAATGAAGAAACCTAGGGTTTTAACAAAGAAAGGGGTTTCACCGATAAATAACATTGATGAAGAGTTCAATCATCCCATCAAAATTTCTCATCGATGAATTATGGGCATCGACAAAAAAGAAAAGAGATAACTCGAAGGAAAATTTTATGTCGAAAGAAACTATCAATGGAACTATTGATCCTTTGATTGAAGATTTTACATACAGAGATGACATCTAAGAATCATGTGAATATTCCATTGAAACTGGGAAAAAATACATTTGTCACAAATATCACAGTGTCGATAAAGATCACATCGACATAAATTTTTAAAGGAAGGCCATTGATGACCGTTGTAGTATTGATCGTGTGTAACTTCTTTATACCAGACTGTGTGAAAATAAATTTGACTGCCTTGAGAATTTAGAAGTAGAATTATGAGGTGATCACATAGAAAGAGGCGAGGATTGGTGGAATAGTTGCAGTGAAGCACACTCCAGGGAGACAAAAATCAAGTAGGTTTCTGAGTTCTCACTGGTCATATTATGTTGATTATCATGGAAGCTTAATATTCTATAAAACCTAGGGATAAGAAGCAGAAAGACTCTCCCAAACTAGATATGGTGAGGAAATGAAACCAAAATAACACAAAAGAGAAGGAAGATCATTAAACCAAGATTTTTTCGATCAATTTCTCTCGTGTGGGAAAAGATCAAAATGAATTAAGGTCGAGGATGAAGTTTCAGAGGAAAATTTTGATGAGCTTGGTGATGTTTGGACAAAACTAAGAGGGCACGACTTGTTCATGTTCCATTATAAATAGAAAGACGTGGCCAAACCCATAATTAATCCTTGGAAGTTAAATTTGGGAAAATTAGTTGTTCCAAATGTATTTGTGAATATTGAACTGATGTAGGCCCTTGTAAAAAGATATAATACCAAAACAAAAACTATTTAGATTGTGAGGGAAATCCTTTACTACCAATAACAAAGGATTGTATAGAATGAATATTTGATATTCATAAATTTATAGAGGAATACTTTATCATGGAGAATGTATATAAACGGTGGAGGTTTCCCATGCATAGACCCTGAGTAGAAGGGGCCCTTTATGTATTTGAGGAAGAAGAAAAGCCTCATATGTAAATTTATTCCATCCCTATGTTAGGTACACATATTGTACATGAGAGAAGGTGCTTGAACTAGATGCTCCTCCATTGATGAGTATAACGGCCAAGGTTCTAGCTATAGACGTACAATCAAAGAATCCTCATACCTTTAACTATGCTTCCTACTTGGCTAATCAAATAAATCATGGCCTTGAACATATACAGAATGATTCTAATACAATGTATTTTAAACACTATTCCCTTATGATGCACATTCTTCTATATACTGGACAGGAGATGGGGTTATGGATGGAGGAGTTACCTGTCAAGGAGTATGACAAGATTGGTTTCCGCAAGCCTATATACTTGTGGCTATCCATATTGGACCAAAGGTTTACTTTCTGTCAGTATGTATATTTTGAGGAGCACTTTGAAAAACCAATGTGTAAGATACTAGGTCATCCTTATGACCACACACTATCACCCAAGATCAAGAGGTTTTTAAGACCTAAGGCGTTTGAAGAGAAGGGTGTTGTAGATCATAATTGGGGACAGTGGCACTCTTTCAAGAATCATACCCAAATAATAATATATGAGTTTGAAGGGTGTATTTATATTTTGCCCAAAACTGTTCCAAATAGAATTGCATATCTAGAGATTATCAAACAACTCTCTACTTCTAGTACCCTATATTTGAGGTCCCATAACAAAAAATCTATAATGCCTGGATGTTTGTTGTTCAGAGAATTTATAGTTAAGAGTACAGGGAGTTAAGATATGGTTAAAGGAAATTTGGATTACTATCACATGTCTGCAAGTGACCCAAGAATAAATTTTGATCCTGAAGGATACATCCAATGGGCCAAAACATCTGATAAATTGAAGGTGTTTGAGCATAAACCATTGCTCATTGATTATTTCATTAGGAACATGGAGAGAGAGGAAACAATGAAGAAGAAGGATCATTATGAGAAAATTTTCACTGCTTATAAATGGAAGGTAAATCAAAATAAGATTAACCTTCAAGTGATCGAAGATATAAATAATTCATTAGCAAGGGCTGAAAAATGCTTGAGCATGAAGAGGATATCCTAGATAATGTTCCATTATATGTTTTTAGAGAGAAGCCAAAAGATATCAGTAACACCTGTGGCTCATTCGTCACCTACTTCAACAATAAAGTTTGGATATGATGAGGATCCCATGAGGGAGGAAATGCCTTCTTATATGCCACCAATCAAGGTATATAATGATTTTCCAAATGAATTTATGATTGGTCAGATACCAACTGAGGAAATTGAGGATGAGAGAATCCTAGATTATGAGGATTTTGTATTGGATCAAGATTTTGTGTATATTTTAGAATTAAAAACTTTCCTCTACCAGTATAAGGGGAGATTGCTCAGAGAAAGGATAAACCAATATGTGAGCGAGGAAGAAATATTGCAAGAGTTTCAGATTGAAATAGAAAATAAAATGAAGTAAATGACTCCACAAAAGGGAATGCAACTTTTAAAAGAAGCGAGTATGATAATTTTTCCAGGATGGGATATGAAGTCAGTTTTTATATTTGATATTTTTGTAAAGCAAAAACATCCAGATAAAGGGATAGTACCAGAGGAAGTCGACGGGATATACACAAGTTCTGGATATGAACCTGGCTAGAAGGCTCTACTTCAGTGGGTCATTTACCCTCATGACAAAAGGCCCATTATTGTGGACAAAGAAGAGGCATTTGGTCATTTGATGATTCAACAAGCTAGAAGGACTAATCCCAGAGTAACTGCAAAACTAAATTTTAATGTTGTACAATTAAATCAGGCTCATGTTGAACATTTATTCAAAGAAAGAAAAACATATAAATCTTTGTATGATAAATCTGAAGAGGAGAAGCAGCAGTGGAAAGAGAGGGCCATAAAAATTGTTGATAAAGAGATTGATGCCCTCACCATTGATAGAGGAGAGCCCTCAATTGATTTTTAATAGAAGAAAAGAGTTGTGATTGTCATGCAAGATAGAACATATTGGAGATACAAGGCCCAAAAGTTTGAGAAGAAATTAAAAGAAAAGGAGATGAAGGAGCAAAAGACTATTTATGAGTTAATAGAAAATTTAATTGAATACCGCTTCCATGAAACATAGATATAGGTAGAAAAGTTTTGGAGGACTTATTCAAGTACTTTTAAGGCTTTAGTAGAACATGTCTGATTAAAGGGCAGATTGACAGAGAAAATGGAAATGAAGGACTCTAAATATCCTTTGAGGATCTTAAGACGGGTAATGAATTACTCAATAAACACTCTGAATTATATGAAGAAATAAAGGAGGATATGAAGCAATTAAATAGTGATGAGATGGATGTTAATCCATCAATATTGGATGAAGGAATACATGTTTCATTAGAGAAATGGAAGGTTATGTTTACCAAGTATTTCTCTCAGGTCATGGCGGGATTGGAGGATGAGGAGGATATTGCACTTTATGTGAAAAGGTCATAGATAAGCTCAATAGAAATGAGTATATTATGGGACACATGTTCATGAACATCAACATCTACAAGGATCAAAAATACATTAATCATCTCAGGGTTAAATTAATCTGTTTGTTTTAAGGAAAAGTTAGTTATTTGTTAAAGTTATGTTTGTATGTCAAGAGACATGCATGTTCATTAAAGGACTCATATCTTCCATATATAAGGAAGACCATTTTGTAATGTTTAATATATTCAGCCAAACAATTTCTATTTTACAAGCAATGCAATACTTGCAGTTCTAAGCAATATAATCAGTATCTTCTTTCAAGTTGTGCTATGGAAGATCTTTTGTTCACCGTTAGTTCTTTGTGATATTCAATCCAAGGAAGTTAATGTTTTCTTAAATATTTTTACAAAGGAGTTATTGGTTGTCACAGTAGTCTGATAAATAAGAAACATTTGAGAGTTCCAAGTCCTTGTGTTTTTTATTTGATTGGTCTTTTCAAGAAAAAAGTGAAATCCATTCAGACTAATTATTGTGGCAAGTAATAGTTAAATAGTATTGAAGGTTAGAATAGATGACAGATTCATCCAAGGGGTGATCTTAAAAATTATCTCACAAAGTTATACATAGGATCTGGAAGGAGGTGACTCTGTAGCACAAGTGGAAGGAAGAAACCTATCTTTTATACATCAAATTTATTTAAATTATACACATCAAATTACAATAGGATAAAAATAGAAGAAAAAACAATTAGAAATCAAGACAATAGTAGGTAAAGCTTAAAAAGAAGCATAAATAAAAGTTAATAGCAATAAAGTACAAGGAAAGAAAATAACAAGGATAAATAGGAAAGGAACAAGTAAACAGATCAGTTTATGCCATCTTGAGATAGATAATATAGAGATTAGAAGTAGAAGATAGAGAATATTCTATAAAAAAAATATCAACTCAGAGATTTATTTGGTGAATAGGTGCACCGTCTAGGTCCTACATAACCTGAAGTGCAGAGGATTTTCAACCACATTTGGTTGATCTTGTTCATAGGAATTAGCATAAACCTTAGAATTCTACAATATGTTAATTTGGGAACCAACATGTTCCTTCCTATATGATTTCATCTTTATTGTCAAAGTAAGTCATTAACCCTTTGTCATTTTTGTTTCCCATATGATGCGATGTCCCTTCTAGCACAAATTTGTTGTTTTACACAAGAACACTCTCTTGCAACCTTGTTCCTACTTGGGAATTCATGTCTATTTATAAGGGATTCATCACTTAAGGCATATACTGGATTATCTTTCCCTTGTCCTTTACACTTGATAGGGCAAGGTGTCATCCTTCAATATTTGTTTTATCTAAGGATCCACTTTTTCTTAATACAGCCGCATTTGGTTAATTTGTGACATTCCTTTTCATATAGGGACTTTTCGTTTTGATTCAAGATTCTCTCTTATACATGAGGCATGCATCCTACATCATGGCCTCTTCCTTAATAGAAAAATAATGTTCATTTTAAACAAATACCCTTACTTAAGGGCTTAAAAGTGTATCATCCTTTATCAAGGATCCCTTTTTCACCTACTTGTGAGGGGGCTAAATAGGTGTATTCTTGTTCTCCTCCCATTTTTGTCTTGAAGATGTTTTCTTTGTTCAAGAACTCCTCTTGAAGGTAGATTTCTTGTGACAAATATATCTTCCTTTTAAGGGTCTCTTCCCACTCTTGGATGTCCTTTCATGATTATCTTTGTTTTCCTTTGCTAATAAGGGTTTTTCAATATCTGCATTTGGAAACAAGAATACATTGTTGTTTAAGGATATCCTCGTATTATTGGAAGTAGGTATCCTTGGTCTATTTCTCCTTATGTCGGATTCATAGACCTATGTCACCATCATAAGGAGGGGGGTATACATGCATCCTCCTTATACATTATGCAGTAGCACTTGGTCCCTTGACTGACCACACACACTTAGTCCTTTGACTAACCACACACACTTAGTCCTTTGACTGACCACACACACTTGGTCCTTTGACTAACCATGTACAAAAAAGTCACCCCATCTGCAACTCAAGTTTCCCTATACACAAACAAATTCACCCTATGTGTAAAAACAAGCCGCATTGTGCACAAATCTTTGAAGGTAGAATTGACTAGCATTTTGTAGCTTGCTAGACCATTAATTATCTTTCCCCTTTTCTTTACTTCTCTCATGGATCACCTAGAACTACATAGCTCGCTAGTCTGTTGGATTCGTTGTCTCTCTCTTTCTTCTACATTCTTTCATAGCTATGCTAGTGGATTAGATCATGGAGTCTTTTCATCTTTGGTGATGTTCTTGTCCTTTCTATGTGGCCATTTATTCTTTTGAAATAGATTTTCAAACATGATGCTAGCGGTGGGAATATTCTCTTAATCAAGGTCCCTGTAGACACCCTAAAATGGACAAACTTGCGACTTGACATTGAAAATACTAATTTTCATATATTAATTAATGGTTTTTTAATCGTTAATTAATCATCTATTTTCTTATAAATTTATTTCATCTATTAATTAATGGTTTTTTAATCATTAATTAATCCTCTATTTCCTTATAAATTCATTCCCCAAATCATTCAATCAAATTCCCAAAATTAATTAAATAATTAATTTTATTTAATTAATTAAATAATTAATTTTATTTAATTAATTAACCTTAACTGATTAATTACCATTAATTAATTAATTAAATTTAATTTCCTATAGTTTAAATTGAAATATTTAAACTTACTAATTAAATTCTTCCAATTAAATTAATTTCAATAAAATTAATTTAATTTCATTCAATAAAACAATTCTAAATCAAAAAGAATTCAATTATCTCACATGTTGAAAACTTTAATTACATAAATGAATTAAATATTTATTTATTTTCAAAGAGATAATCCTTAATCAAATCACATGGGTTACTCCACCCATCTCTCCAGTTCATATGGGTAACTCCACCAATCTCTCTAGTTCACATGGGTAACTCTACCCACCTCTTCAGTTCTAAAAGGTAACTCACAATTAGCTCTTCAGTCAACCAAACTCTATCTCCTCTCTTCCAGTTGAGGAGGTGGAGTTTATTGATGGCTTCTCCAGTTCCCTTTGATCTCAACCATTCATATTCCTATCTCTGGGATTGATCTCAACCATTCATCTTATTCTCAATTCCTATATAACAAACCCTTCATACCCATTTGAAGGATCCAGGATTTCAAGCTCTCGTGTGCCATTACTCCGTCAGTTTGGTTCTAGCATTGAAGCCATCTTGCGATCACAAAGTCATTCAATTATCAAATTCTTGACACTTCTCAAGTCATAGACGCTTCCCACACCAATATTGAGCATCAAAAATAGCATTTCAGAAGGAGTAGAGAGAGACAATAGAAGCTTCAAGCACTTTGGGGTTTGTATTCATTTGTTTTCTCGTATTTTCTTGTACATTTTATTGGTTACATTTAAGTATTCGTTATTAGTAGTTTTTATATTGATTTCCCCATTTCAAACCGGTGCTACTGACCATCGTCGTTGGAAAGCTTGGGAACCATGAATCACGAAAAGAGGCATACATTTTGGTGAACCCAACGTGGAGAAAACAACCTGAATATCTCTTGTAGACAAAAGACATAATCCATCATCCACAGTCGTACGGTTGCAGACCTCAATTTTCATCATTTTCTCGATATGTGTGTAATTTCACATTTGCTAGTATTTTGCCGCAATTGACGAAAGAGTGTCATAATTGACTGGTTTAATACCACAATTGATTGTAGGATTTTGCATTGCTATTATGTCATCTTTTGTCTTTCTATCTTCTAGCACTGTGTCACAATCGTCGATATTTAACCGCAATTACCTGTTCTTTACCGCAATTGACCGATCTGTGCCGCAAATGAAAGCATTCTGTCGTAGAACAAATTTATTTACCGCAATTGCCAATATTCTACCACAATTAACAGGAGATTACCGCAATTGAACAAATCGGTGCCGCAATTGTCATAAAAGATACATTTCTGGCTATTTTTCTTGGTTTTTGTGCAGGGTTGACTGACAGTGAATGACAAAGAAGGTAATCAGACGCATACCAGGTGCTAGATCATTAAGAGCTGCAATAAGGAGAACCACCAACTATCAATCACAACAAAGGGCTATTCTCGCAATCGCAGCTGAAGATCAAAGTGAAGCATACATAAGGTACATTGATTCAATCAAGAGATTTGCAAGTAAGTATAAAGTCACCATTAATTTTAGAAATCTCAATAATCCCAGAGTTTTCGGATATTCTAATGTCTTGGATTGAAAATTTTTCGTTTCTTGAGATACTAAACACTTTTTTTGACAAGTTCAAATCGAGGAGACAAGATAACAATACAACATAAAATTCATTCACTTGTCAATTTGGGTTTAAAAAGAACAGTGTTTGTCACACATCTCACATCTCACATTTTAGAATTTGGTGCTTAAAATTGACGTGGAGATTTAAAATTGAACAAGGGAAAAGAATCTCTCAATTGGGTGCACTAAAATTGAACAAGCAATCAACACCTACTTTTTGGACTTAAAACTGAACACTTGTGCTTGTATGGTGGTGTAGCTTAGTTCACATTTCAAACTTTCAGAGCTTAAACGATTCACCTTGTGTCTTTAGTTTTGGGTGCACTTGCACAATCTGTTAGATTAAAAACCTTTATACTTTTTTAGAAAGGCATGTCCGGTGAATGCGCTTCTTCCTCGGAGAATGACCTTAAACCGGTAATCCTTCTGATCGGTATATAAACAAGGCACGAACCAAAGTTCTGCCTTATCTAGCCAAGCTCGAGCGAGGTGTGTTGATGATAGTCTGGATCGGGTGAATATCCCTAAGGAGCCAACGTGGTCAACTAGGCTCTTAAGTGATTCACACACGTACAAACCAATTGGATAGATACTACAGACCCTTACTACAACCTTGTTAATTAGAGGCCAACCCGATCTACCTCTGAACAGATACCTTATTATAGTGCAAGGGGTTGCAAAATTTCCCCCCAAGATTCCCAACATATGTGTTCCAAGGTATTTGTGTAGTGAAAGAGATATTCACTCCACGGAAACAATACCTTGTGACGGAAAAAACACGGGCGCCTACGTTGTGGACCTTCGTGTCCTAGTAGTGTGACAATTGTTGTGTGAGCTAACGGACATTCAAGCATTGGGCCTACAATATTATATTTTGAAGCCATTGACTTAGATTAAATCTGACTGTTCATTGTTGAGACCTTGTGATAACATTGCAACTTGAAAAATTTGTAGAACATACACGTGTCAGTCTGGATTCTTCAAAACACATTGTCTTTTGTGCTTGTTCTTTGATCAGTTTCCAAAACAAAAAACAAACATCAAAACTGTCAAAATGAGTCAAACATGTTAAAGTCTAGGGTTGTCAACATCAACTGTCTTTCAAATCAGAAGCCTTCTTCCAGAAAATCAAAATTGTCAAACAATGAGATTTATCTTTTGAGTCTTTTTGAGACTATTTCTCCTTTACTGCAATTGGCCACATTTTGCCACAATTGATAGAAGTTTGCCACAATTAACTTGTTTATTTCTGCAGTTGACCTTCTTATTACCGCAACCAGTGATAAATTATCGCAATCGACTAGTCACTTTACCACAATCGGTGGAGTTTTGCTGCAATTGACCAGAGACATTTTTTACACCTATTTTGACCTAAAAACCTTGAAGATACTCTCCATTTTGTGTCAAAGACCAGTGTATATCCCAGAAAAATGCGAAGAACATTGTGTGAATCTCTAAACATTAAAGATAATCTCTTCTTTGAAAAGCATGATTATAGTCTAAAACATTGTTAGTTCAAAAATTTAGACACGAAATATCTTGATCTCATCATCTCAAACATCATCGTTATCTCTATTAGTGACTTTTTCCCAGGCAAAGGTCAACAAATCTTATTCTTACATCATCAAAAATTTGAGATCAAGATAAATCAACATCTATCCTTATAATTTCCCTTAATGTCCAAAACATAACTCGGACTTCCTTAGAAAGGTTATCCTTTTTTGTTTTCTTTATATCACTTATTTTAGTCACAAAATCTGGACCACACTATGTCTCACACACCTCATGGAGGGCCTTACACAAGGTCAAAGGCTAGAACACAACCAGATGAGTCATATATAAACAGCTTCCCCACTTGGGAAATAGAGCGAGAGGATGATCCTTTCATAAATACCAGTTCTTCTCTATTCATTGAACAGCCTTGTGGGTCATCTTTTTTCCAAAATGTCATAGAAGAGGAGCTTGAAGATATAGAGAAAGATGCTTATTCCACACAAGTAGTTGATGTTGTTGTAGAGAGGAACCTCAAACGTTTCTTAGCCATGTTGATAAAGAAGGGATTCAAACTCCCCGCTAAATTTAGTGTGTCAACCATATGGCCCAAAAACCCTCTCACGGGTCAAAACACTACTCAGCCCTCTCAGATATTACCTGTGGTTTCTCAAATTTCCCACCTTTGACAATACCAACATTGGCACAGATGATACCCAATCAAACCAATTGCGCAAACCAAGAAAGCACATCTTCCACTCAAAGCATGACAGGCTCCCAACTAAGTGTACCCATGGTCACTAGTATGCCTCCACCTTTGGTCTTATGGCCTGGCCAATCAAGCTCTCATGCTATGACTTCCATCCCACCAACAAGCAGTAACCTTTCCACAACCATGCAGCTAGCGTAGTCAATCCCTACCAGTCTTGGGGTCAACACATCATTCCCATAGGGATCTATCTCTGCAGGTCTAACTTTTAGTCAATTCCCACCCAAGGTTACGCCTTTGCTCATCCAGCAACAACCTCAACCCCAGCAGTAGCAACCCTAGCTTTTGTAGTAGAAACCCCAGCAATATCAACCCCAGCTTTAGCAACAACAACATCCCCAACCCCAATAGCAAATACAACAAAACCCACCTTGGGCCACTCACATGCCCTCATTTCAGAATCATGTGGTGGGAAATCAATATCAAGTCCCAAGGACAAGGTCCTATGTTCCTACTAAAGGGATGCAGAGGTGCGGCCTCATACCTACTACAACACAGAGATACAACATCACACATCAGCCTCAGTATCAAACAGACATGTTGATCCGACAAGTGCAAACCCTTCAAACCCAAATGATGGATATGCAAAGTCAGAGGAAAACTAAATCCTACACCGCAGAGGATTTATACCCATACCCCTTTGATCACTCTCTTCACATGTCTCCATTTCCAACTCACTTCTCAGTACCAAAATTTGACAAATATAGGGGCAATACCAACCCTATTGAAGATATCCGAGAGTTTTTTGCTAGTTGTGTCGCACAAGATGAGACATACTTAATGCGAATATTCCCACAAAGCTTAGCTGGACCAGCAATGGAATGGTTCTCACATCTACCTCATGGCATTCTATCATGGGGTGAGTTGGCTTAAAAGTTCATCGCTCACTTCCATAATAACATCAAGTGCAAGGTCAGGATCAAGGACCTTTGTGATATCAAACAAAAGGATGTAGAGTCTTTTATGAAATTCTTACAGAGATGGAGGAATACTGCAAACTGAATAATGTATGATGCACCCGAGCAAGACCTAATAGTCATGTTTGTTGACAATCTGATTCCAGACATGTCATTCACAACAGTATTGCAGTTAGCTCTAAACTTTACATAACTCATCGAATGAGGAGTTTGTTGTGAGAAGAACTTAGTCACACGAGGAATCCTTACAGATCCTACCCAAATGAATACAAATAAAACTGCAACAAACAAAGCTAAGTTGTGGAATAAAAAAAAATTTCACCAATGATGGTGTCATTGATGTGAAGACAGTCAACTACACACAACCCAAAGTGTCACTGCAAGGCACACTTGTGGAAAACCCACAACCTACGGTGCCCATTCCACAAGCATATACTCAAACCCAACCTCCCCCTATCCAAGCAGCCGCTATGTCAAAAATTTAACAACAAGCTCAACACAAACCATAGTTTCAATTCCAACAACGAGACTTCACATCATGAGGAGAGTCGATAGAATCATCTTTATGAGAGCTGATATAATCTAACACTATCACTCTCCTAGAAATTAGGGAATATGAACATGGTGCAATCAAGCCAAGGTGGTGCAATGACAATGACTTCTATGAGTTTCATCAGGTGAAGGGACACAAAACACCCAATTGTTACCGATTGAAACACGTTATCCAAGACTTGATTGACATAGGGGTCATCGACGTGACAAACACCCAAACCAAAGGAACAATTGATCATACAATATTCAATGACACATTTCATGATCACAATAAAGGGAAAACCTCTCAGTTTGGTGGACAATCCAAATATGTCAACTATACTTATGCTAACAGTGATAACGTTATCAATTGTCTCAATCCTTCAGATAGCCATGTGGCTACGATCACTATCAAAGACCAAGGTAACAAATGTGTTGTAACCACCCATCATACAATACTTGTCTTGCAAGAAGCATCTTCCTCATCTGCTACACCAACCAACCCTCAAGTAACCTCGGATCCACAGACAAGCCTAGTGAATCAGCTAAACCGCACACCTGCCCAAATCTCCATGTTTGACCTCTTACGCATATCTCCGTGACATAAACAAGCACCTAACCAAGCCCTTTAGCATGCATTTGTCCCAAGGGAAATAACCCCAAAAAGCTTCCAAATGATGGTTAACCATATAGCAGCTAACAAACATGCAACATTCACAGACCATGATGTGTCGCTGCATAAACCCTTGCATAATGACCCTTTGCACTTGCTTGTCCAGGTCCACAAAAGCGCTATCTATAGAGTCCTTGTTGATGGTGGGGTTGGATTAAACATTTGTACTCTAAATTTAATCAAGCAATTAGGCTATTTAGAATCCAGTATTGACATCACAAGAAGGGTCAATATTAGAGCTTACAATGAAGAGGAATGATCCTCTAAAGGTATTATCATTCTACCTGTCTGGATTGGTCCAGTTGTCAAGAACACTCCCTTCCAAATCTTAGATCTTGAGTTAGGATACAACATGTTACTAGGGAGACCATGGATACATGAGATGCAAGTTGTACCTTCAACATACCATCAGTGCATCAAGTTCCTACACCAGGGAGAAGAAATCATCATTGAGGGAGATCCAAATCCTTTCCAATAATGTAATGCGGTCCAAATCAGCACTGATAACCAGGTACCCTCAAACCAAGATGCAAGCATCCCTTCCTCTTCAAATTCAATTCCCAAGGATGTGTCACGGAAGGTAAGAAAGATATCTATCATAGATAAAGGATGTGGTGAATACAGTAATGAAGAGGCTTTTACTATCACAAACCTTCCTCAAAGCCCAAGATCATATGGCATGCCACAAGTAGTAACAACAATGGAGATCCCCGAACCTATTGTATTCAGATTCCCACCCATTACCTTTTTCAAGTGGGGAGACATTGCAGAGGAGAACCCCTTTGATCCAAATATCAATACATGGTTGTACCAAGATCCACAAGAGACACTTCAACAACCCCTACCTGTATCAAACTATGGAACTAGCTATACAATGCTACAAAAATTTAGGTATGATGGCACAACTGGTCTGGGGGCAAGACAACAAGGCTTAATGGAACTGTCTCTCCCGCCAACCCATAGAAACAAGAGAGGGTTAGGCTATGGAAAACAAAGAATGATCCCTATCATTCAAGACATACAAGTTGATCAAGAACAAATAGCAAAGTTACACCGGGGGAAAAACCCGGAACACATCTTGATAAGAAACATACTACAAAAAATTTTGCCCATCGAAGTGGGGACCTCGCAAACCCAAATAAACCTCAACCAACAAATTGACAATAATGAAGGAAGTGAGACATTCGATGAGAGTTCTAGCAAAACTGACTCCCACGAGTATGAGTGGAGATCCCTTCACGACTTTGAACCCTCAATACCAGACTATTCCCCTCGATCAGCCACCACCATACACCTTGATGATCTGTTTGACCAATTAACCATAGATGACCAACCCTATATCGATAAACATATTAATATTAATTCAATAGATGTTGCGTCCACATCATAGTC
>MU226757.1:418475-435436 GCA_018584345.1 Thuja plicata
ATAACATCATAACTAACATAGGAATTCATTCATCATCATCATATAGTGATTCACATTTTCAACAAATTAATGCTCATCTGACGCATTTTCTATGCTTAATTTGTTGAGGGGGCATATAGTCCACCTGTTGTCACTGGGGCAGGATCAAAACAGAGAATCTTTGACACACTGTGACAAGCCACATTGCATCAAAGAGGGGAAAATGTAGACACCCTAAAATGGACAGACTTGCGACTTGACATTAAAAACACTAATTTTTATCTATTAATTAATGGTTTTTTAATCATTAATTAATCATCTATTTTCTTATAAATTTATTTCATCTATTAATTGATGGTTTTTTAATCATTAATTAATCATCTATTTTCTTCTAAATTCATTCCCCAAATCATTTAATCAAATTCCCAAAATTAATTAAATAATTAATTTTATTTAATTAATCAACCTTAATTGATTAATTACCATTAATTAATCAATTAAATTCAATTTCCTATAGTTTAAATTGAAAGATTTAAACTTACTAATTAAATTAATTTCATTTCATTCAATAAAACAATTCTAAATAAAAAAGAATTCAATTTATCTCACATGTTGAAAACTTAATTACATAAATGAATTAAATATTTATTTATTTTCAAAGAGATAATCCTTAATCAAATCACATGGGTTACTCCACCCATCTCTCCAGTTCATATGGGTAACTCCACGCATCTCTCTAGTTCACATGTTCTAAAAGGTAACTCACAATTATCTCTTCAGTCAACCAAACTCTATCTCCTCTCTTCCAGTTGAAGAGGTGGAGTTTACTAATGGATTCTCCAGTTCCCTTTGATCTCAATCGTTCATCTTCTTATCTCTGGGATTGATCTCAACCGTTCATCTCATTCTCAATTCTTATATAACAAACCCTTCATACAATTTGAAGGATCCAGGATTTCAAGCTCTCGTGCGTCATTACTCCGTCAGTTTGGTTCTAGCATTCAAGCCATCTTGCGATCACAAAGTCATTCAATTATCAAATTCTTGACACTTCTCAAGTCACAGACGCTGCCCACACCAATACTGAGCATCAAAAATAGCATTTCAGAAGAAGTAGAGGGAGACAATAGAAGCTTCAAGCACTTTGGGGTTTGCATTCATTTTTTTTCTCTTATTTGCTTGTACATTTTATTGGTTACGTTTAATTATTCGTTATTAGTAGTTTTTGTATTGATTTCCCCATTTCAAACCGGTGTTACTAACCCTCATCGTTGGAAATCTTGGGAACCATGAATCATGAAAAGAGGCGTACAGTCGCTTCAAATAGTTGATTTGGAGTTTACTAACCATTTTTGTTGTTGTCTTAGTTTTTTTATTTTTATTTTGTTTTCATGCCCTTGTGCAAGGATGTGTGAGTTGAGATCCTTTGGTTGGGGGCTCATGTCCTTAAACTTAGTGATGTCTTATCTCTTTGCAATTCACCAATAATCATCTCTCTTATTCTTCCTTTACCATGAGCATGAGGTTGTATCATACTCTTGCTAAATTAGGGGCTAAATGTACTATCCTAAAAAGTAAGCACTTGATTAGTGTACTTTTTAAGGACCATTTTGCACTCATTTTACTAATAGGACCTTATGTGGACACTTAAATTAAAATATGGGTCCTCTTTCTTCTCTCTTTGAACCCTATCTTTCTTAAAATTGAGGTTGGCCCTTTTTTCTAGGTGTGCTCCTCTATTTTTCCTCCAATCACTTAATTTATTTCATCACCTAGGCCCTATATCATTATTAGTGGCCTTTTTAAACCTTTTCAATCCTCGAAACTGACTCTGATTTAAATCCCCGCATTTACACATTCCCCAGAGCCTGCAAAATTAAATTGAGCCCTCATTAGTGGGTGAAAAATGTTTGGAATGTTCTGCACCCAAGTGCATAACCTTCTAGGCATTGTGCACCCCTCAAAAAGTGGCCCAAATTTCTAGAGGGGGTCCTATCTAGAGAATAGATATGGGATTCACATCTATGGTCATCCTGTGAAAGGTTAAACCTCTGAAATACAAAGATAAGTATATAAACCCCCTACTTCTCCTTATTTTGGGATCTATCTAGCAAGCATGCCCATCTAGAAAGAAATCCATCTATCAAGCAATCAAAATGCATTCAAGCAATTTGAGCAATCAATCCAATTCAAGAGAACCCACGATCATTTAATTAATTAATTCCCCTTCTTCTATTAATTTAAATAAATAATCTTATCTATTTAAATTAATTTATAAATCTTATTCCCCACTTAATCCCCTACCTAATCATTGCACATTCCTAATAAAAAAGATTAGCCCCAAAATTCAACCACTCATCCCATCAATCCCAACGCCCAACGCACAACCTTGGTGTGTAAGGACCCACATGAGTCTCTTACACACTTGTCCCATCCAAAGGAATTTTTAATTCCTTTTTCACATCCTCCAACACTCTTCACATTCTCCAACCCTCTCTCACAATCCCCAAAATCTTCACATTCCCCAAACTTGTCCTCTTGGGGTGTGAGAAAAAAGAAAGCCTTTACGACATATCTTCTACATCCCCTCAAGTTTTCTCGACCTCTCACATGATGACATTTGTCACCATGCTATGAGTTCAAACAAGCACAATACATGTTCTCTCTTTTGAGTGCATCTTGACCCTTTATAATCTTTTCATCTCAACAGTCCATTCACCCCTCTCCATTCCTATAAATTGAGGACTCGTTCCTCATTAAATCATCCACCTTTGAAACAAAATTATGCCATTTTCATTCCAAATAAATTTCATCTATGTCATCATAATGTCAAAACCACTCCATACTTTGAAGCTTGAGCACACATCTCTCCATCATTGGACAAATATACACATCAAAGGAGCTTCTTTGGGTTTGTTGAAGGTTTGCAAATGTATTTTGGCTTTTATTTCTCTCTTTTGTCTAATCCTATACGTTTCTTGATTAGTGTAGTTTGAATGTCTTAAATTGTTTATTGCATTCCTTATTGAACTCACTCTATTTCCTTGTACGCACATATTGATATAAGTATTAGGTTGTCCCCTTTTATATAATAATAATAATAATAATAATAATAAATATTTATACGATTATTTTTTCAACTAGATAATAAATACTATTATAAAGATAAGTTCTTGTTACATGACATTTATTTAAATATTTATTTTACTTAACTAAATTACTTTTACAGTGTGTTTGCTTCTATTTTGTGGATGATTTTAAATCTCACTGTCAATTCTGAATGAATGTAGCTATCATTTTTTATTTTCAAGCTCTTATAATTCATCACAGACTTGCAAATTATTGGACCATGTCTCGTTACTCTTTCACTGTTTATAAGTTGGGCTTATACCACGTCATTTGGTGAATGAAATTCTTTAGAATAGTTTTCCTAGCGAAATAGTAGGAAGATTTCCTACAAACCTTAATGGGTGCTTCTCGCGGGAAGATATGAATGTTTTGACTTGTGTCTAGGATCTTGTCATCATGTTCTCTTTCAAACAATGAAGAGTCTATGGCATTCTGTGCTAATTTGTGGGGTCTTATGTTCATGTTATGTCTGAAGGGAAATTCAAAGGGTTCTTAAATCTCTGACGCATCACCTTGTTTTTTGTGTTTAATCTTCTTCCCCTTTCCCAAAAGCACCAGTTAGAAGAGTTTAATCCTATAAAATCCCAATGGTTTCTTTATAGGGTGCATTCCCGCCCCACTCCTACAAAGCTTCCAGATTTCCCTTATTTAGGCATGAGCCAGTTATGGATCAACAGTTTTTCTAGCACGTCCGGTGGGATAGAGCTTTAATAGCTAGATATTTGGTGCATTCTTTAGTGTATTTAGCCTTGTAGAGGCCCTTTTTTAAGCACCTGGTGACTTTGTAGTTCAGATAATTTGGCTAATTTTGATGGTATGTTCTCATATCCCAATTTTGAGTAGAACTTTCCCTCTGGTTTGAAATATCATTTGTAGATATTCTTTTATCCTTATGTTTTAGTATGGAGGGATATTATGAGAAACATATTTTCTCTGTCCCTTTTCTAAAAATGAAAACATTTTGCCTCCCTACCAGCTATATCACAATAGAATTGCTTCTATTTTTTCTCCATATTCTCCTACTACAGCAAGATATGAGTAGTTTCCTAATACTTACCTCTCGGCCAACCCAGCATAGCCTTCTTTGAAGCCTATGAATGCTTACTAGAAACCATAGGAGGCTTACTTTACCTCCTATTAGCATTCTTACCCTCCAACTCAGCACCAAAATATGGAAATCTTGGAAAATGTTAGTTGCAAGGAGATATTGTTGAATCTCTGAGTAGAATTAAGGGCTATCGAGGAGGAACAAGAATATAAATGATGGAAAGAATTCAAATACCATAAGCTAGTTAGGAAAGAAAGCTAAGGTCCTCTGGATATAGCAAGAACAATTTCTTGCAGTGCAAGCTATAGCTAGGGAAGAAGGGACCACGCGACTAGTGACTATGGAAGAGGCAAGACCAGCTGAATGTGAGCTTCAAGTTGCTTTTCAAGTTGAGGATATGACTCCAAAAAAAGAAGAGGGAGAGTAATATGAGAAATAAGTGGAAGAAGAGTCAGAGATTGAGCATAAAGAGGATCTACAAGAGGATATTAATAAGTTTGTACTTCAACAAGCCTCTCTGCAGACAAAGGACAACAACGAAGAGGATCCAATCCTCTTATTTGAAGAGCTCCCCCTCTTTGTTGATATGGAGGACGAGGAAAAAGACCATAAGGACACCCTTTTTTGATGAGCAATTTGGTTTACATCAAGTTGTTCCTCAACTTACACTATTTCATGGCATGAAGGCAATCATAGAGGAGATTGATGATGAAGATGACTTTCTCGATGAGTTTGATTCCATATTCTCATTTTTTGATTGCGGATTAGAGGCTCCTAAATCAGAAAGCCATGAGGTGCAACAAAAGGAGGAGATATCCATACCAATAAAGAATCCATCAGAGCCATCCCCCATTGGCCAGCAAGAGATCAAGGTACCATCACCAACAAGAGGATGTCCCATCAGACATCTAGCTCAGATCTACAACTTACCCCCAGTCATGCTTACCTCTGAGCATGAAGATGAGCATCACGGAGAGAAGATTCAATTTGCCCATTCATTTCAAGAAGACAATATTCAAACATGGGTGAGCTTCTTTGTTCTAAATTTTTTTAGGGAATTCCACCATGTTGGATGCCTATTAGACTTTCTTTTCTGGTTTTTTGTCCATAAGCATGTCAAATACCATAAGCTAGTTAGTAAGGGAAGCTACTTCAACAAGTCATTCAATGGCTTTGTTTAACATCATTTTATGTAAATCTTTGTACATAGTAGGTTAGAAGTTCTTTGTTTCCAAGAAGTGTTGTTGCACATGTTGCATTCTCCTTTAGGGAATGACTATTGTAGTTTCCAATTTTATTCCAAGTGCATGCTTGCACGGGTTTTTGTGTCTCTCTTCTTGTTTTGAGGCAGGTCTTTTTTGTGGCTCTGATCCCTTTACACACCTCTGTGCCCAATGGATAAAGCATTCTTGTCTGCAAAAACTAGAGATTCTGAGGTTCTTTCTCAGTAGGTTGAGATCCCTTGTGAGTCGCCAAAATATGTAGATTTTATCTACCTTTGCCTTCATTTGGAGCATCCTGAAGGATTTTTGTAGCAGTACAGAAGTGACAGATTAAGCAAAATTGAGAAAAAAAAAATTTATGTTTCGGTAATTTTCTATTTTTCATAAAAGTGTATTTTTGGAGGCCTTCAAAGTGGAATTTGGGGTAAAAAATTATGTCTGTACCTTAGCACAATGTGTCAAAGGTATAGTGCCAGAGGACTATAATTATATCTCCTAAAGACATTTCCAATGATATCTGTCATTACAAATTCTGAGCAATAAGCTGAAAGTTATAACCCCACAAAGTTTGAGAAGAAAAATGCCAAAGTCACACAATTTCTACCATGTCTGTGAACTCTTTTCCTTAAAATTCTTTCACTTTTCAAGTGTGCTTTTTGTAGAGAGTGCCAAGCATCAGCACTATGAGGTTTTTTGAAGGCAAATATAAAATAAATCCTGCCAGTGTGCCACGAGTCGGCACCGTGAAGTTTCAAATGCCCCCACGCAAGGTTTCCCCTCTCCAAGTTTCATCATTGCGACACGTGTGCAGCCCGTGGTCACATGATTCAAGGGTAGAGAGATCTTCCTCATTGAAGGAAAGATGTCATTTTTTTAATCTTGTTGTGAACCCCTAGGAGGATTTGATTTGGAGAGGTGAAAAATGAGATTTCAAAAAGCACAGGTGGCGTCCATGTTGTACGCATGAAAGAGGAACAATGTTGTAGAGATCGGTATGTTGAGACAGTTGTAACAACCGTCATGGTGATTCTTCCACATGTCACAAATGCAAGGCCTCTTCTCAATGGATTTTTTGAGACTCTGTTCGAGGGATTCTTTTTATAAAAGCTTGCAGGCACTTTGTAATAAGAGAGGATGGTTGTTCTGGAGTTTCTTTTTCACTACATAGAACAATGGTTGAAATAGTTGTGATTCCATTTTTTAGACCCTAGCCTTGTATTTTTCACATAATCAATAGAGGAGACATATTGGACTATGCCCAATTTGCTTTTACAGTGTGTTTGCTTCTATTTTTTGGATGATTTTAAAGCTTCGTGTCAATTCAGAATGAATGTAGCTATCATTTTTTATTTTAGGGCTCTTATAACTCATCACAGACTTGCAAATTATTGGACCATGTCTTGCTACTCTTTCAATGTTTGCAATCTGGGGTTATACCATGTCCTTTGGTGAATGAATTTCTTTAGAATAGTTGTCTTAGCAAAATAGTAGGAACATTTCCTGCGAGCGTTATTGGGTTCTTCTTACAGGAGGATATGAATGTTTTTACTTGTGCCTAGGATCTTACCATCATGTTCTTTTTCCAACAATGAATACTTTGTGGCATTTTCTGCTCATTTTTGGGGTCCTATGTTCCTATTATTTCATAAGGGAAATTCAAAGGAATCTAAAATTTCTGGTGCATCACCGTTGTTTTAATGTTTAATCTTCTCACCCTTTCCCAAAAGCACCAGTTAGAAGAGTCATCTTCTATACAATCTTGGAGGTTGCTTTGCAAGGTGCATTTATGTCCCACTCCTGCAAAGCTTCTAGACTGCCCTTATTTAGGCGTGAGCAACACGAACCAAATAGCTTTTTTTATCATGCTTTCTTCCTGCCAATGGGTTAAAAAGTCAGAGTTTGTTTAACATCCTATACCAAAAGAACTTATCCTTGCCTTTCCATTCAAATTTATTGTTACCTCCCTTATCTTGAGGGTTTTCTACCACTTTAAAATCTCCTCCTAAGATCCAAGGAATCTCCTCCATTTGAGTACTACAATTCCCAAGCTCTATTCTCTCCCTATATTCATTGGAGTCATAAATAGAACATATCCCAACCTCCAATTCTTTCATAACTATCCAAACAAGTCTATTGCANAAGATCCAAGGAATCTCCTCCATTTGAGTACTACAATTCCCAAGCTCTATTCTCTCCCTATAGTCATTGGAGTCATAAATAGAACATATCCCAACCTCCAATTCTTTCATAACTATCCAAACAAGTCTATTGCAAGGTGAACATCCCCATCTGGAGACAAATTTGCTCCATATATTGCTTACCAAGATAGCGGACCCACCATTACCTTTTGTATGCTTACTGGTAAAGTAGTATGGTTCTTTCCAAATGCATTTCAAGTTGATGTCTAAGAAAAATCACACAACCTTAATTTCTTGGATTAGGAGGATGTCAATATTCTTGTTCATTTTCAGAAACCTTTTTATGACATATTTCCTATTCGGGGATTCAAGTCCCCTTACATTCTTAGATGCACAATTCAATTCCATTAGGTTTTAGGGGGTGATATCCATGGGTATCCCGAAGTTTTTATATCTGGGCAATTGGTCATTAGGGGCCTTTTTCTCCTACCTATTAGTAGTGGAACCACTGGGTCTAACTCTCTTTCTTTTAAATGCAAAAATTTTCTATGCCCCCAAGGGGGTGATACTAGGCTTTTTAGTCTTCTTAGCACAATTCTTTTTCCTGGCCTTCCTAGCACCAAATTCCATCATTGCTTCATTAATAAGATTTGTATTATGAGTTCCTTTATATGGAACTATGGCCCATATGTCTTCCCTCCACTCCTCAGAATCATTCTAACCAGTGAATTCTACATTGTCCATCCTTTGTTCATCCTTATCCATTGCTCCTACCCCTCTATCAGGGATGAGCTCATTGTCCTGGAAAGTAATGTCTACATCTCCAATAAATTCATGGAAAGGCCTGAAAAGGGGGGGGCAGTGGACTCTACTGAAAATGAGTCATTAAGAGGGATATCATCAGATTCATTGATCTTTTTAATAGAATTAAGGGCCTCATCTGCACCATCTACCAAACTATCATGTTTCCTATTAAGGACAATAGAGACCTCCTCACTATACACCCCACTACTAGTCTTCTTTGGATCTCTATCAAAGCTATAGAACCTCATTTCTAAGACTCTATCCTTATCCTTGATAGGGGAGTTTTATTGAAATTGTTTCTCTTTAGATCACATTGTTAATACATTCATCTTCTTTGGTAAGCCCAGCGCTTAAATTTTTTCAAGTCTATTTATGGTGTCAACAATATGTCTTAGCTTTTCTAAGATAATTTGTTGAGCGTTCAATTTTCAGTGCTTAGGGAGACTGGCCAAAGGTAAAGTCTCAACGGTGTTGGCTTCAACAACAAGGGAGACATTTGAATGCTTGAGAGGATTAAACCCATCGAAGGGGTAGTTGGCTTTTCTCACAACTTCCCAAAGAACATCAAGTTTGTTTAGTATAGAAGTCTTCTGAGGGGCCTCAGGAGTGTCAAGGGCAAGGTCTACTTGAGTACCCATGGCAGGAGCCATAACATAATTAGGGATAGGATTAGAGACTATCATCAGTCTTGTTTCAAGGGGGGCTAGCAAGTTCCTTACTATTTGGGTTTACAATGCTCTTGCTCTTCGAATTAGGGTTGGTAGAAAATTTACTATTTTTCAACAAAGGATAATTCTTCCTCATGTGCCCTTCCCTCCTACATAAGAAACATGCATTAAAGCCTCCCGGAAATTTAATAGGACATACCACAGTTTCATCCTTTAGTTCAACTTTTAGTTCCTTCAAGCGGTCAAGCCCTAGATTAATCAAAATTAATAATCTTGCATGCATGTGAGGTAATAGAGATGGAGATTCATCCATTCTAAGAACATTCCCAATAGTTTTCATTATTTTGGGGATGAAATTCCATAGAACCGGGGGAATATTGTGCATTGTGACCCATCTAGGGCATGACAGAGGAAGTACTTCCTCATTATTGGCCTCAAGCGACCAACTGATAGCCCTAAAGCACCTAGAGTTGATAGACCGGAATTATTTCTTGACCACTTCCTTTTGGCTTTGTGGGTTCTTGAAAAAATTAGAAAAAAAGAACCCTTTTGGACCATTCTACAAAATGAATATTCTAACCCTAACTTTTTACCCCAAACATTCTATAACCAATTATTTATGTATTTGCGAGATAGAAGTTTATTAATGTCATCTTCCTTTCAATATGTGTGTTTATTCTTTTCTTATTACTACTTATATTGTCATATTTCTTTATTTTTATTTTATTATAATATATTACTTTGCTTTTTCAATTTTATTATTCTTGTTATATTATATTTTATTCCCCATTACTTATTGGGAATTTGTGATGCCTTAATATTGTATTGCTTATCTTTTGCTTCTTCTCCTTTTCTATCAATTATTTGGTAGTGATTAATTTATTACTACCTATATTTTCATATTTTTTAATTTCTTAATATATATCCCATTTTTATTTTACCATAATTCATTTTGTTCATCCATATTATGGTTATGTAGAACCTTGTTCTCCTTTTTTAACCTTGACGGTTGATGTTAAAAATTTACACAGTTAAATCTAGAAGCAACTAAGAAATAATATGATGAAATTGAAAATTAATGAATTAAAATGCCTTTAAAGTTACTTATTTCCTAGCTATCATCAATATTTCTTAAATCATCACATTTGTAAAGCAATTAAAAAGTAGCAACAACACTTCAAATGTTATCAAATACTAGTAATAAATTGTAATATAGATAAACATTAAACATTCAAATGCATTCAATGAGTAATAATGCATCTTACAATGTGGGGGACAAAAAGAAAAGATAATTATATGATTTCTTTTAATTTCTAAAACTATAAAGCTAATATATTTATAACATGACTTGTTACATCATATATCATATCATATCAAATTATATAGAAAAAAATTTGTTTCTCCTTTTTATAATTCATCCTTATTATGACATTCTTAAAATACTCATCAATATTGATGAATTAAAACACCTTTAAAGTTACTTCTTACAAAATCATTAAAATAATTATTTGTCATGATTCATAATTTTTATGACACTCTTAAAATGATCATAAATGTTAATAAATTAAGATACCTTTAAAATCGCTTTCTCCTTTGCAAAATCATCAAAATTACCTCAACAGAGGTCAATATATATATTTTGTTGCAGGGAAGTAGCCCCCTATCAATTACAAAACTTAATTCTTCTCCAAACCAAAATCTTTTCCAAACCAATCTTCAGGATTTTCTTCTATAAACTAATACATGGCCATTTAGCATTAAAATTTGTCTGCAACTCCGGCAAACATCAAACCAGATTCATCCTAAATTGTTCAATAAATCCAACACAAAGGAAATACATAGCAGCCATGAATCTGTAAATATACCCATGTTCAATAATAAATACACTCAGCTGAAGGAAAAGAAAGGAACAAAAGGCGAAGCTGGTATCTGCAAAAGCTTCATAACAAGGCATGATCCAGGATTAATGATATTAATCCGACGGTGAAAATTATAAATTCAGGTTGTTAACGAGTAGTTATCATTTTGTTTTCAGTTGCCATGACTGTGAATTGGGGATTACATGGAACAGCAGAGCTTTGAATCGATGGATGCCAAGCAGATGCAAAATGCTTGGTAGGCAGTCAAGGGAAACCTGTCAGACAAATAGGCAGATGATTAAATTTCATCCCGGTCTATGCATGCCAATGAATCATGCATACTGATACTAAATTTGCAATTGCATTACCTGAAATCCATTAAGTATTTTGATTTCCCAACTTTTCCAAGAAGCAAAATTGATTGCTTGCCATTTTCCTGCATAAATTACTTGCTTCCTTTGTTAGATCTTTGAAAACCTTCCTCTTTATTGTTTACTCCATAATAACATGAATACATGAATACCCACATGCAGGATAATCAATTTTATGGTAATTACCTCCATTGTAAGTTGAAAATTATTAACAGAGGTTCTAATGCGAAGACCCAACCTTCCTCTTTCCCTGAAGTCTAGCTCATAACGTTTCTTGTCCTGCAGGTTAAAAACCCATTTCCCATATCAATGCACTACTTCAGATTATGTACAATTCTTAAATTGTAATTGGAAGTAAAGACAAAGAACACAGTAAACCCCTGCCTCTAAGTTAGTAGATTTTTACAATCTATGAGACTATATGTAACTGTTTCTGGATTTGATTGTACAAGTGTTTTGCATCAATGTTTCTGATCACACTCTGTGATCTATCATCAAGATGATACTAGAGAGCATAAGGAGATAAAAAGGATTGATATTAGGAATTGATCTTATTCTGTCACTAGATCATTGATCTTATTTTGTCGATGAAAATTTTAGTCCAACTAGAACAATAAAAATGCTGTACTCTTGCATTTTCTAGGGCTATCCAGTTACTTACTTTGTTGTAGTATGGAACTTTTGAGCACAGTTGGTGTACTTTGGACATGTTATCTTCCCAGTCAATAGGGAGTCCATTGACATGCTGTATCAAGCACAAAACATACTTAAGTAACAAACAAAGTTGCCATTACCTGGAAACTTTACCACCATTGACACAGTTTCATAATTTTGGATCAAGTGCTCTTCAAAATTACCTGAGTTACATTATTCTTTGTTTGCATGGACTGTAGTTTTGGAATGCTCGCCCTCATACTTCTGAAACTTCCAGTCAATGTAGTTACAGTAGGCACAAATCTGAAATAAAGAATAAATAAACAAGCCATTTTAGATTGTAGGTTTAGACCATGCTAAGATTCAACGAATCAAAATAAGATCAAGAATTGAAAGATCTCAACAAGGAAAATTTGTTAACAAAAGGTAATATCCAAATTTGAATTCTTACGTTACCACCCCAAGAAGTTGCCTAGAGCCTTTTTCATGACAGTCCAAGGTATTCCCCTGCATATATCATAGAAAAAAAAAAGAAAGAATTTATGTTAATTCCAGAAGCCATCAAAACAGGTCAATGGAACTCAGAATGCATCCAAATATGATAGCCAAATGTTGGGTAAAGATTTACCCTAATCTAAACTTGATCAATACAGAAACAAGAGAGTCAAATCTAAAGCATTATGCTAGAGTGGAACAAAGAGAATGAGTACGATGAATTGAGCTTGTAAACTTCATTGAAATATCAAATTTTCACTGGTTACTTCTCGATTAGATTGAGGGGAAAAATTTTTTATACATAATCTAATTCAGAATCAGAAGTACAAGTGATTTTTAGCCAGGATTGTGGAAATCTGATAGCATTAATGTCAAATTTTGTAAAACAAAAAATCACAGAACATAGCCAACATAACAGCACAGAAGTCCACCTGATCCCAAATATGATAGCGTGACCCCACAAGATTGGCTGTCACCATTCCTAGATAACCTTCATCTGACTTTGACAAGATACCAAAGAAACTCTGGGCAATAAAGAATTCTGATCGTCCACCTCTTCTCCTGTGACGAGCAACGGCAAGTTTCCGATCCTGCCTTCCATGCCCTTCCTGTAAAAGGTTTTAATATTCTTAAAAAAAACAATACTTTTATAGTTAAGAGACAAGTGTATATTTCAAAATATTTTCTCATCAAAAACCATTTAATAATTCATTTTCCCTCTTCTTTTTGCAATATTACATCTTAGTGATAGTAACGAATGTGCATTGTAAAATCCAAGGTTGAATATTTCTTAACTCTGAAAACCAAAAGATAAGCTCAAGACATGAAAAGTTATAAAACATAAGAAACCCTGTTACCCCAGCTCGTGTTTCAAAAAGATGTAAAGGGAAGACACAATAGAAAAAACCTGAAATTGTGAATGCAACAAAGTTGTACTGTTCAGAGATTGACCAGTGAAATGTCTGGTTGTCATGATTAACTTCAATTCCCTTGGTGTCTATAAAATGCATTTCATGTGTAGAGATGTACATGGTTTTCCTTTGGTATTTGATTGTTCAATGGGTTTTGCAGAGCTCTGCGGGTTGTTGTATTCTTCCTACTGCGTTTCAATTATTAAGGGGTTGCAGAGTGGATGTTCATATACTGAATTGAATGTTAACGACCAATACCCAACAAGACCTATAGCTTTTTGTATTAAAATTGAAAACTGTTAACTACATTCTTCGTTTTGCATGCATATGCATTGTACTGGATTCATATTGTTTTGGGTGTTACCATTAGAATATTCTGAATGTTTAAACCTGAAAGAAGGATGAAAAATGAATAACCTTTATTTTTGGAAATTTGCAAATCCAACTAAGAACTTACATTGGGTCAGTCTGGTATTAGTCTGCAAAGTAGCTGAAAAGTCACTGAATTCACAACATTCTAACCTTTTTCACTATTTATCAGAAAACGCGATTTTAAATAAAGACTTGTCTTTTCTCAACCTCACGATATTCCAGTTGAAAAAAGCTTGTACAATGTAACAGGAATCGGCAAAATGCAGAGTATTAGAGGTGAAACACACATTTGTATATAGAGAATAGACGGAAGCATGGTCAAGTTCTTCTGAGCGTTCTCTCACAATAAAGCATGTACAACGGCCAATATCAGGAGGAAGTGGCCTACATAACAAAGACCTGCAAAACAAACACAGAACATAATTTCAATATTCTCATTAGGTTGAAGCCCATATCAATGCTACAGAACAAAAGCCCCCCCACACTCTTGAAAGATGTTATAATCCCATAACTCATGACCACAAGTCTATGGGACCCAATGAACGGTATCAGCCCAATGAACGGTATCAGCCCACAGTGCAATGCTTGGACTAGGATCACCTGAAGCCAGGCTTGTGTGAATGAAAGAAGACAACATTACCAACATACTCTGTTTAGCATGCTATCAGCATCTTCTCATGGAGAAACAAGAAGTAGATTTACTTAGACCCAATTAACCAAGGATTCCCACAAACCAGTATCTTAAGGACACAAGATCAAACCAATATACATTACTTGCACCAAATTTACCCCTTAAACCACAACCTATTTTCAATGCTCTCATGTGGTAAAGACCCATATCAACGCTGCACAATCGAAGCCCATGAACGCTCTTGAAAGATTCTATAATCCCATAACTCAAGACTACAAGTCTGTGGAACCCAATGAATAGTATCAACCCAATTTGCAATGCTTGGACTATCATCACCCTGAAGCCAGACTTGTGTAAATTAATAAAGACAGCATTACTAACATACTCTGCTCAGCATCTTATCATGGAGAAACAAGAAGAGATTTAATCGGACACAATTAACCAAGGATCACCACAAACCAGTATCTCCAGGACACAAGATTAAACCAATACGCAATACTTGCACCAACATACCCCTTAACCAAAGATTGCAATACTTGAAGAAACAAATTGTGGAAGTACCCAATTAACCAAGGATTGCCACAAACCAGTAACTCAATGACACAAGATAAAACCAAAATGCAATACCCCTACCAAAATACCCCTTAAACCCTACTTGTGGGAACCAAAGAAAGATACATTACCCAAATCCTCCATTAACACTACAGTGAAGACCAGTGGTGCAGAAAACAAAACACTAGATTTACCTGTTTGGAAGGGTAGACCAGGAAGGAGCAGGAGCAGCTTCAGCATCATCCCAAACATGCAAACACTGGGTATTATTGGGCGTCAAGGGAGGCTTGAAACGCCCAATAATGGAATCAGGATCATTCATTTGTATGCAGACTTGAAGCGAAGTGTCAGCAGTGTCTACTGGAGAAGAACGAGAATGAGAATGAGAGCACAAAGCAATTTTATCTCGACTGTGAAACCCACTTCTGCCCTGCCTCTTCCCCTTTCTCAGAGGTGATTTTCCCTCCAAAGGCCGAATCTTGGCAAGGTTTTCATTAAACAAGCCGTCATTTTCCTTATCACATAACACAGCAGTCCCACCACAGAGATGCAGATTGAGATTCCCAGATGAAATGTTTCGGCTTCTCTCCTGTTTTAACTCCGTCAGAGGATTCACATATAACGATTTATATGAACCTTTCTGCCAACTTGCAGTAGATTTCTTCAATCTCGGCATGCTAAACGACGGTCAAATACAAGCTAAAGTTTCCCTCTATTTGAAATCACTTATATTCATACCCAATCCAACAAGCTCTGTGAATTCTTCTCCTGCAAATCCACCACCACTAACGATAAGAGGCTTGGATTTTAGCTTTTGCAGGGGGATAAATTTCAAAACTGCTAAACGACGGAGCCGCCGTATAAAAAATTGGTTTTTTATGCTCAAAACTCCAAAAGCTTGAGGTGAAATTGATTCCAGTGGTTCGTATAAATCATAGACAGGACAGCATTTCTCACCTTGATCGACACGCTTATTGAAAAAGCCAAATCTTCCATCGATGCATCTGCACGCTGGACCGGCAAATACTTGAATATGAAGTAGGCATGATAGCTATATAGGTCCCCCCACTCACCGGAAAATTTCTGATACAACTTTACCGGCGAATCTTTCCTAATTCAAATTTTAAATGTAAAAACAATATATTATTCTTTTGTTAAAAGTAACCGTTACACTTAAAATTGGTTTCAATTTTCATATCCAAGATATAGGTGGACTTTTAATGGAGGCCTTTTCAAACTAAACAGTATTCAAATGTTAATATTTTTTTATTAGTTAGTAAAAGTATTCAAAGTCAATACATATGTATAGGGGAGAGGATGTAGTAGTTGAGCATATTTCAAGAGTTGTGATAGTACTTTTGGATTTAATGTTCAATAATTTTTTGACAATATTGCTTCATAGTTGTCATTTCACAATTGTTATTATTGATGATGACTATTCATAATTGAATAAAATGTATTTCTTAGATTTAAAAAATAACAAAGTTCAATCATTTTGACAATATTGCATCATAGTTGTTGGTTCACAATTGTTCTTATTGATGATGACTATTCATAATTGAATAAAATGTATTCCTTAGATTTAAAAAATAACAAATCATGTGATGTCAAATCAATGCACTAATAAAACATGGTTTAGTGTGCAAGGGGCAGGAAGTGGGGCGGGGAGGAGGGGCTTTATGGACACTTTGCTAAAAATCATATTGGTATAGCATCATATTTGATGATGTGGCATTGAAACCTTGCAAAGGACTTGCCAAGTAGGTTGCTTGAAATATTAAGAGTGATTTGAAATTTTCATGTAAGATTTTGAGAAATCTTATGTTAGGGTGCTGAGCTACTAGGTCCTCTCTCTCCTTTTTATATCTATCAAGCACTTTATATTTATGTTTTTAAAATTATTTCATGAAGTACTTGATTGATAGGAGTATGTATATATGTACCTGGATATTTCATAACACTTTTAGGTATCTTTTACTAGTTTAATTTAGGTAGATCCAATGTATTCTTCATGTTAGTTATTTATAATATAAAAAAAAAGTTATTTTTCAAATGACACATGAGAATCAAAGGGTGAAACATGTAGCAAAACTAAAGAGTTGGAGGGAATATGTGCATAGAGCATAG
>MU226758.1:0-30546 GCA_018584345.1 Thuja plicata
TGAATCCAAACATTTGAATACAGTGAATCGATATCCTTGAGCACAAGCACCAATAACATCAAATAATAGAGATAAAGCACTGGCTAGGGAACGACACCAGTAGAATGCGGTCATTTCAGAGAGAAACTCCCTCAATACTAAAATGAAATGCATTCAAATATGATGCCAGTGGATCGAAAGATGAAGAAATCACATACCTTCTCCCGCGCTCAGCTGTCGCTCCTTTTCTCCCACTCTCCAATCGAAATAAAAATGATGAGGCTGTTTCACTTTTTTTTTTAATGTATACCCTGAATCTGTCAGAATTTTGATGGTCAATTAAACACCCATCAAAATACCGACATCATCGGGGCCTATTACAAAAAAAACACCAAATTCGTAAGAAAAAGTTACCCGTCGGAAACTTCTGTCAAAATTTGGCCCCAAATGTAGTAGTGACAAGAGTGCTGCAAGCTTCAGACCATTTAGGGTTAGGGTTACAACCAATCAAGTCAAGCATCTAATTCTTTTATCAAGTTGAAACCCTATCTCTTCTCTTCAATTTGTGCAATCCAATCTGATCTGCAATCAAACTTCCCTAATCCATAGATGTGAGCGCAATACCCTAAGGTGCAAGAAATTCAAAGGCATGACTTTGGGAATAGCTCACATAAATGCATAAATGACCAGGCAACTCTGTTTATACTTATCCCTTGATTATAAAACCCTTATCTTCCAACTCTAGTCTTTAATGCATCTCAGTACATCAGATTTGTATCCCTCTTGTCTTCAATAGCTGTTCAAAATCGATCCATAAGATCATATATGTCATTAATAAATTTTAGATCAAATATATAAGTCCACCACCATGACACCCTCTGAGAATAGATTCAAATATTTAAATTAGAGTTAAAACGGCCGCAGGTGGTGCATAAAACAATTTGGATGGTCGAGATCAAGTTGTATCACAAGTTTAAAACATAGACACTGATCTTCTTAAGTTACCCGGGCTCACAATCAGATTGGATAGGTGGCAGCAAGGCCTTTAACGTTCCTCCAACCTGCACTTTAGCTATGGATTTATCTAGGGATTGTGCGACTGAGTAATCTCCAAGTCGCTACACATTTTAACTAACCCTGGCTATATTCAGAGATTTTGCGTACACTACTATATCTTCATGCACATCAATGACTGTGATCATATCCATAGAAATTCACATTAGCATTATCCTGACTCAAGTTTATTAAGAGATTGTGTGACTCAATAGATCTCCAAGTCTCTGAATGATTCTTTAACCCTTGAGTTTGTTGAGAAATTACACGCCAACCACAAGATTAAAACATGATCGATGACCTGCGCTAATTCTCTAAATATTTTTGTACTTTCTCATTTCATTGCAAGATCACACGCCATCCCTAGATCAATATTACATTGATAGTTCAAATTTGATCTCAGACAACCCATGCTTGACTAATCTTAACTCGATCAAAACCCTAGTCCATTACAAGATTACGTGACTGAAAAGATCTCCAAGTCTTTGAATGTTTACCTTTACTCAGGTTAAAATTGGAGATACAACGCAAGCCCTTAGATCTCTACTCTGATCAATGGTTGTGATCATTCTATGAAAACTCCACCTGAACTTTGACTTACCTTTCTTAACCATGATTAAATCTAGAGATTCAACGACTGAAGGAAACTCAAAGTTGCTAAATACTTTGCCTAATTATGTTATATTACGAGATCGCATGCCATCCCTACGATCATGTCAGAAATAGAACTCGATCAACGACTTGCACTAAATCTCTGAATAAACCTTTACTTCATCTGACTTAACCTGACCTCTACTGTAGTTAAATCTAGAGATTGGGAGATAAACATGATCACCAGGTTGCTAGATCATTTCTTAACCCTTGAGTTTGTTCTGAGATCACGCACAAGCCACATGATCAACACAAGAACTTAACAAGATCAATAACCTACATTAAGTCTCTAAAAACATTTATACTTGGCCATTCCCTTCTGAGATCTAGTGTGAACCACACATCTCTATCAAGATTGATGATCCTCATTTAATCTCAAAACATTTCACTTAACCATGATACCATCAGTGGATATCATGATCAAGAAAAATGAAAACCCTTGTCCTGACTCTATGTCTATCTGCAGATCACGCGCAAGCCGTTGGATGAAACCAAGTAAAGAACAAGATCTATGACCCTCACTTAATCTCGAGAAAAAGAACTTAATCCCTCAGCCATTCTAAGATTCAATGACCAAAGAGAAAAGATAACCCTACCAAGACCACAGTTAGATCATGAGATTCAGAGACAAATATCTGAATCTCCAAATAAAACCCTTAACTCAGGTTACATTGTGAGACTTAGTGCCAACCGCAAGATCATGACTTGAAAAGATAAAGATCAACGACCCTCATTGAATCTCCAAATAAAAAAGATGGCATCACCTTTGTCTAGAGATCACGCACCAACCACACAATCAAGACCAAGACAAAGCATGATCTACGGTGTGCATAAAATCTCCAAATATTCCATGACTTTGACCTCTATCCCGAGATTACACACCAGCCATGAGATGAAAAATTAAAGAGAACTTGATCAACGACCTATGCTTGATCGCTTAATGAAAAAGAATATTCGGTCAGGGTTATGAGATTAAGAGATAAAGGCCTGGAAAAGTGCACATGACTTAAAACTTGACTTAAGTGACTTGGAAAAGTAACATGAATTTAGAACAAGTCTTGAGGGTTTAGGGTTCTATCAAGGTTTTAACACAACAAGAATTAGGGCTTTAGCCAGAGGCCAAAAATAATTTTAGAGATAAGAGGAAAGAGCTTGGAACCATGGAAAATTTTGCAAGTGCTAACAAAAGCCACTCTGCAAATCATCCACATTTTCTTCAGCCATCCAAACACCAGAAGCATAAATTCAACAATCTCATTTCTCACAACAAGATGCTCTGTAATTTCCATGTTAGACACAACCAACTGATTATGAAAACAAGTCTCCACCGGAATGATCAAAAAAACCAACCTCCACTCAAAAAGATCAACATTACATATTCACAACCATTGATCCATATCAAGATCCATCTGCAAGTCCTCTGCAATTGTAAGTCAGAACCATGTTCTATCACCTCACAACAAAGATATATAGGACTTCAGAAAGAACAATCCACCACAAGATCAAACTCTGCTCAGATAGACTTCACCGAACCCAAGGTCCTGGTGAAAACTACCTCAACTTCAATGATCTGTCCACACACTCAAGAACTTCAAGCTATGATACCACCTGACAGGATGTAGGTCAGAGGGTCCAAGACTGGACTGTCCAAATTAGCAACCCAAAGAAACAACAAAGGAAAAAACCAACAACACATAAATACAATCAACATATGAGATCTATTTCCATAAAACAATGATGCATGAGCATCTTGGGTTCTTTGGCAATATTGATCAACCAAAATATGTTTTCTTTTGTTCTTTAGCTTGTTTGGAGGTTGCTTGGTAAAGTGCTCGGTAACTGTTGTTTCTCGGTTACTTTTTGTGTCTTGCTTTACCAATGGGTCTTAGTGAATATTGGCTTCTCAGTTGGTTCTTTCATCGAGTTGTTTATGTTGCTTGGTTTCCTTCTTACTGAGTTATTTATTTTGAAGTTGGATCTTTTGTCCAAATTATGCATTTAATTTTTGTAGCGTAATTATTTAGGATCTCTCATTGGGATATGTGTGGACCTAAATCTAGGTCTTTCTTTAGGATTTGAGTGGTGACCTCTTTGGTGGACTCTGGTATATATTTGGTTTTTTGTTTTAGATTGGAGGAAGACATTTTGGGGATAGAATATTAAGTGTTAGAAAATTTGGATGGCAGGTCTGTGACCTCACATGTATGAAGATTATTCTGTAAACATATGAATGTATATGGCCAAAATTGGGAAGGCCTCACAGCCTGACATGTAATGAGTTTGATGAATGAATGTAAAACATCTTCTATTTTTTTCTCTCCTTGTTGTGTGATTTCTTCTGTGTTGTTCTACAAGTGGTTTGGATAGCTGGGAGTGCCTTGGGCCTTGTTTTCCTTACCCTCCTTGCATCAGGTGGTTTCAGAACGAAGGTGAGATCTAGGTTCCTTCTTGTAAGCCCTAACCCTAGTTGGTTGATATTGTTGTGGGGATTGCGATCTGACCTACAATTACTGAGGGTTTAAAGATGGTTCATGGGAGAGGAAATTCAGATCTAGGTCTAACTGATATGTTAAGACAGATGGCTACAATAATTGAATCTATTGAGACAACCTACCGTAGAGGAAGACATCTTAAAGATGTTAGTGATGATGAATTGGAAGAAGTGCAAGGAGAAGCTGCACCAATACCTATCATGGATTAGGAAGAAGAGAGAATCCTATGAGAATTAACAAGTTTGAATTCCATACCTTAGTTTAATCCTCCTGAGTATAATGGAAAATTGGATTATGATGAATTGATAACTGGATAACTGAGATGGAAAAATACTTTGAATATGAGAATGTATCAGAGGAGAAGAAGGTGAAGATCGCAAGCACAAAGTTGAAAGGTCACACATCCTTATGGTGGGAGCATCTGCAATTGGATCAGAAGAAGAAAGGAAAAGACAAGATCAAGGTATGGAATAAGATGATAAACAATTGAAAGGCAAGTTTCGACTTTGTGATTACTGTTAGACACCTAGATTTGCACCCTTACCCAAGCTCTCGTAGTCTTGGTAATCTAGTGTAACATGAGAATTTTCTCAAGGTTGTGGGACCTTTTGCTAATTGAGACAAGACCTCTAGATTCTAGGCTGGTTCCTCTTGATATGTCACCCAAATTTTCTTCCTAACATAAAAAATAAATTCTTGAGGGAAAAGGGATAGAAGGAATGCATGAAAGGGAAATAACTGAATGTAAACTATCCTACTAGGTGATACATAGAAGGTAACTTGAATCAAAACACATTAACTAATCTCAACATGAAACCTTGGATCTAATAAAACACAACTTTCTAGATAGGCTTGCATAAGTATTTCATAGAGAGGTCTGAGATAAACAGAGGCTATTTAGGGAAAGATGTAATTTCACAAACAATAGCGCATTTACTATAAGTAGACATGGACTATGAACTACAAACAAACATCCACATCTGTAATTAGGCACGAGAATGAGACAAGATGAAAGGGTACTGAAGAATATCCACAAACTCATCTAAATCAGATCATCCATAATTGTACACAAAATTACAGAAAGAAAGAGGGCTCAGGAACTCCCATATTTCTTCTAAAAATCATTCAATATATTCTAATTCAGTAAGAGAGATTCAGATAAGAAAAGCTAGGGATAGAGAAAATGTCACAAAAAGCCTTTGCAATATCTAAATATCAATGAAATATTACAGACTGTAAAAGTCAGAGGGCAGGAAAAATACCACAGATAACTTCTAAGTAAGGAAAACTCTCTGAGCTCTAAAAGCTCCCAAAACTGATATATATATATACACTCCCTAGCACACAGGCTTGTAGTCCCAAAAATGGTCAAGGTTACAATTGATTGCAATAGAATGATTTAGAAAACCCTAACACTATCCCATCTTTCAGAAGAAACTCTAAGATATCTTTCAAAGATCATATACATCTTTGAAAAGTAGATTTTTTATAACGAAAATCTTTGAGAAAGGTCAGTGAATCTGATATGAAAGAATACTAGTCAAAATACATGCAATGAAATATGATAGGAACCCCTGCTTGGGTCAATCTGGCCTTTACTTTTTGCAGAGATTCTAGAAATCAGATTGCCCCCATCAAAAAAGCTGACTTAACCCTTACTTCCTCGGAAAGGTCGCCCCTTATCCATCTAACCTCTGCCAGTTGGCTGCCATTATTGTTTGAATCCAATCCGCAAAGATATTTTTTGAATTTAAAATAAAAAATGGTCATGTGGTGCCATCCTTTTCTTTGTCTTTGACTTGTCTAGCCCATGCTGTTAAACTTAACCGCCAACTGACCACAGTTATCTTTCCTTTTTTAAGTCGCTAGGTCTCCCAAGTTTTTATTAACCACAACTTAGATTAAGCGACCCTGCGACTGTCGTAGATTTTGGCTTTGATCGAATGACAATCTCTAGATCTTTGCAAAATTATGGAATATACCCTTCACCTTTGAGACCCAGTGACTAAGGAAATCTCCTTATCACATGAACATTTGGCATATTCACACCTTGACCGGTGATCACCTGATTGACCATGAAGGCTCGGGTCCATAGTGCCACTTGTCAAACTTGCACTGGCCGCTATTTTCTTTATCACCCCTGACAATGCACCAACTATATTTCCACATCAGACATCCTTTTACTTTTGAATTAAGAGACTACACGACTATCCCTTCAGTCATGTAATAGGGAGACACTTTTGACCTTTAGACTGGGATTAGGCGATCACCCGACTATCATCAATTCTTTCATTCCTTCATCTGACGACCCTCCCTTAATCTCATGATATTTGGGGTAAACCCTAATTTATATTGAGACTTGGCGACCAAAGGGGAAGCACTAACCTATCATAGACTGAAGCTTAACCATGGTTTAGGAAGTATAAAGGGTCGCGGGATCTCATGAAGATTTGCCAACTCAAGGTTTAGACAAGCGATAACCTGACTGAGGCCTTAGTCGCTTAATCACGTGAAGAGAAAGAGTAAACATAGAATATGAAGTGATACTGTGACTGACCAATGAGGTAAAAGGCACATGGGAAACTCAACATTTTAAGTGATCAAAAAGGTAATGTCAAAACATAAGATAGCTAGGGTTTTCATTACAACGATCACTTTTTTCAAATTATAACAACTATCCCTTCACAACCTTTAAGGGTTTCTCAGAGTAGAGACATATTGCATGGAACAAAGTGAACATAAAGACTGAAAAAGATATCCAATACACAATAGGTATCAGAAGAATTACCAAATCTTTAGCACAGACTGGGTTCAACCCTTGTGGAAGCCTCATTTAACCCCACTTGTCTAATTTTGAATAGTCATGAAAAATTGGATAACATTTTGGCAGTTTCTATGGGATGTCTTCCTGCTAGACATTGAGAACCAATGGCCTCTTAAACATTCCATTGGGCATAGAGTCATTTCTGTGAACAAAACCCTACTCTCTGACAGAGAAACTAATATGAAACAAAACTTATGTGCACAGGCACTTCTTGAAAAGCTGGGAATTAGACTAGAAAGATTTAAAAGAAAGAAGGAAATCTAATCTACCCTAAGCTAACCAGTGAAACAAACTTGGTTAAACAAAACCATTCACTGGATTGTTAAAGTAGCTACCTATTCTAATTAAAACATTTTGTAGTACATGCATAAGGAAAATCACAAGTATATGAGGCATGTATAGATTTGTCAAACAATAATAAGCTGCCTCTACAAAAATGAGATTAGATTCACTTACCTCAATCTGATCATGTGAAGGTACCTCAGCAAACTTCACTTGGGCTAGGTATCTGATAGGGCATGCCCTTGAGATTTTGAAGGTGGAAACCTTCTTGCTGGCATCTCCCTTTTCTTCATGTTTGTCCTCTTTGACTATGGAAAGCCATGTCATTTCCTCCTTAATGGTCAAAAAGCTGTCACCTTCTTCCTCCAGATCAGCCAAAAGCTCATCAAAGCTGTCAAGATCTTGAAGATCTGAAATTGGCTCCAAATTTTGCTTAGGTGGTAAAGTCCTTGGAAGAGAGTAACCCAAAAATGGATCTTCTGCAGTAGGTACACAACTCTAAATTGAAACTCCAAGGAATAGGGGTTGATCATTCAGCCCTTCACAAAAAATCCCTATGATCTCTGAAAAATCATATTCTTCAGAGCCTTTGCCAATGTTCTCCTCTTGCTGCTGTAAAGTTGCAAGGGTAGTTATGGAAATAACTTCATCATCCTACTCAATGAAATTAGGCAGCTCATCCACCAAGGTCATATCGTCTTCTTTGATATCCACCATTTGCTGATGTTGCACCTTTTGCCCTGACTAATTTTTTGTCATAAGAAATGACATAATTTATGCTTCCTCACCAAAAAAGATGGGCAGCGCCTCAAATAGGTTCACCAAGATATCAACTTGAATATTCATCTCTTCCTTCTCAGTTTTCTATCCAAGCTCATCATAGTTCTCACTGAGCTTTGAAGTCTCTGACCTTATCTCTTCTGCATCATCCTAAGGAAGCTCATCTATCACAAGCTCCTTCTCGGATACTAAGCTAGTACCCTTGCGAAGACTTCAGATTTGACAACTAGGAGGAAAAGATGGCCATTTCCATAGAGGTTCATCACCCTGAGAGATAATAGAGGCCTCTCGGGATGAATCATTTCCTTGGACAAACTACCCCTACAGATTAATGGATTGATTTTCAATCATAGGTTCTTGGGCAAAATCATTTGACTTGAAACTTGGAATATGTAGTTGAAGGGGCTTAAGGAAAGACATAGAAGGCATATCTACCCCAAGTCTTGGTAAGTCAAAGCTTGAACCACCTTGGCATTTCTCCCTTGAAACCACCCTTGTTGCGACCACTTCTTGAGGTTGCTAATGTTTCAGAGGTGGCTGCAAGTGCTCTATTGGATTTTGTGCTTCAAGAAGATCCTTGAAGCTTGGAAGTGGATGCCTTGCAGGTTCCTCATGTTTAGGCTATGGGAGGAAATGATACCTCCAACTTGGAATCTTAGGGCTAAGGGCTTCCCTTTCAGCAATTTGAGCTTTCAACTTTGCTGACATAATTTCAGCTTGGCGAGAGCTCCTCTTCAAATTGCCTCCCTTGAAGCATCCCAATCTCAGGGATATATACTTGCAAGGTCATTTCTTTAGGTTAGGGGGTTGAACCTTGAATGTAGCCTTGAGTTTCCATATCTTGCTTCTCATAGTCTTGAGTTTCCATATGTTGCTGCGAATTCTTTATCTCAGATATTTGCTTGATCATGTCAAGCACTTTAGCCTTTATCTTTTCTTGTTCTCTTATAAATTTTGAGGCCTGAGTCTGCTACCAATTGGGCTGAGAAGGAGGGGTGGGAGGTAATCATGGTGAGACAAGTACCTATGAATTAGCATTTCTAGTTGTGCCTTTAATTCCCATGAGCCTTCTCTTTGGAGGGCTTGATCATAATCTTTCACAAGAGCATAGTCATTTGGGGCATGTTGGGTATATTGGTGGCCTTGTATAGTATGGAAGCTTGGGGCAAAAGTAGGCCTTGGAGGGCTTTGGTATGGCTGATGACTATCCCACTGAAAAATATTGTCATAATAAGGAGAGTAACCTACTTGTCCGTAGTAACTTGACATGTCTACTCATATAGTTAGCTGGAAATCTTAAAATATGTAAAAAATTGGAAAATACCATCACTTTGATTTTTGAAACTAGTAGACCTTTGGAGTCGCCAGATATGTAGTAGAATGACCTCTTCTAGGCCTGAGTCATGTCATTAGCATATCAGTAATAGCATGAATTTTGAGATAAAATTCTTTATGGACTCCCTTCGGGCGTCCCAGAACTGTTAGACACCTAGATTTGCACCCTTACCCAAGCTCTCATAGTCTTGGTAATCTAGTGTAACATGGGAATTGTCTCAAGGTTGTGGGACCTCTTTTTAACCGAGACAAGACCTCAAGATTCTAGGCTGGTTCCTCTTGATATGTCACCCATATTTTCTTCCTAACATAAAAATAAATTCTTGAGGGAAAAGGGATAGAAGGAATGCATGAAAGGGAAATAAATGAAAGCAAACTATCCTACTAGGTGATACACTGAAGGTAACTTGAATCACAACACATTAACTAATCTCAGTATGAAACCTTGGATCTAATAGAACACAAATTTCTAGATAGGCTTGCATAAGTGTTTCATAGAGAGATCTGAGATAAACAAAGGCTATTCAGGGAAAGAATTAATTTCATAAACAATAGCGTATTTACTATAAGTAGACACAAAATATGACCTACAAACAAACATCTACTTCTATAATCAGGCACATGAATGAGATAAGATGATAGGGGATTGAATAATATTCATAAACTCATCTAAATCAGATCATCCACAATAGTACACAAAATTACAGAAAGAAAGAGGGCTCAAGAACTCCAATATTTCTTCTAAAAATCATTCAATATATTCTAATTCAGTAAGAGAGATTCAGACAAGAAAAGCCACGGACAGAGAAAATGTCACAAAAAGCCTTTGCAATATCTGAATATCAATGAAAGATTATAGACTATAAAAGTCAGAGGGGAGGAAAAATGCCATGGATAACTTCTAAGTAAGGAAAACTCTCTGAGCTCTAAATGCTCCCAAAAGTGATATATATACACTCCCTAGCACATAGGCTTGGATTCCCCAAAATGGTTAGGGTTACAATTGATTGCAATAGAATCATTTAGGAAACCATAACACTGTCCCTTCTGTCAGAAGAAACTCTTAGATATCTATCAAAGATCAGATACATCTTTGAAAAGTATCTTCGTTATAATGAAAATCTCTGAGAAAGGTTAGTGAATCTGATATGAAAGAAGACTAGTCAAAATACATGCAATGAAATCTGATAGGAACCCCTGCTTGGGTTAATCTGGCCTTTACTTTTTAGAAAGAAATTTTCCAAAAATCAGATTGCACCACCGAAAAAGCTGACTTAACCCTTACTTCCTCTGAAAGTTTTCCCCTTATCCATCTAACCTCTGCCAGTCGGCTGCCATTACTATTTGAATCCCATCTGCAAAGACATTTTTTGAATTTAAAATAAAAAATGGTCATGTGGAGCCATCCTTTTCTTTGTCTTTGACCTGTATAGCATGTGTTGTTAAACTTAACCGCCAACCGACCGCAGTTATCTTTCCTTTTTTAAGTCGCCAGGTCTCCTGAGTTTTTATTAATCGTAGCTTAGATTAAGCGACCTCGTGACTGTCATAGACTTTGGATTTGATCGAATGATGGTCGCTAGATCTCCAAAACATTATGGAATATACCCTTCACCTTCAAGACCTAGTGACTAAGGCAATCTCCTTATCGCATGAACATTTGGCATATTCGCACCTTGACCGGCGATCACTCGAGTGACCATGAAGGCTCAGGTCCATGCTGGCACTTGTCAAGCTTGCACTGGCCATTGTTTGCTTGATCACCCCTAAAAATGTGCCAACTGTATTGCCACATCATACATCCTTTTATGTTTGAATTAAGAGACTACGCGACTATCCCTTCAATCATGTAATCGGGAGACACTTTTGACCTTTAGACTGAGATTAGATGATCACCCGAGTATCGTCGATTCTTTCATTCCTTCATCTGATGGCCCTCCATTAATCTAATGATATTCATGGTAAACCCTAATTTATATTGAGACTTGGAGACCAAAGGGGAAGCACTAACCTATCATAGACTAAAGCTTAATCATGGTTTAGGAAGTATAAAGGGTTGTGGGATCTCATGAAGATTTTCCAACTCAAGGTTTAGACAAGCGATAACCCGACTGAGGCCTTAGTCGCTTAATCGCGTAAAGAGAAAGAGTAAACACAAAATATGAAGTGATACCACAACTGACCAATGAGGTAAAAGGAACATGGGAAACTCAACATTTTAAGTGATTGAAAAGGTAATGTCAAAATGTAAGATAGCTAGGTTTTTCACTACAATGGTCACTTTTTTCAAATTATAACAGTTATCCCTTCCCAACCTTTAAGGGTTTCTCAGAGCAGAGACATATTGCATGGAACAAAGTGAAAAAAAAGATTGAAAAAGATATCCAATACACAATAGATATCAGAAAAATTACCAAATCTTTAGCACAGACTAGGCTCAAACCTTGTGGGAGCCTCATTTAACCCCACCTGTCCAATTTTGAATAGTCATGAAAAATTGGATAACAATTACCAGATTAACCTGATTAGGAGAATGCAAAGTTTAAAGTAGAAAGATAGCTTGGTAAAATATTATACCAAAGAATTCTATAGATTAGACATCAGATCTAGAAATGTTGAAGATGAAGTGGAAAGAATAGAAAGGTATCTGAATGGATTAAGAATTTCTACACAAGATGAGATCAACTTGGTCAAGATGGAGAGCATTGAAGAGGAATATCAGTTTGCCATAAAAGATGAGGAGAAATTGAAAAAAATATATGAACAAGGACAAAGAGGCAGAGGTGGTAGATTCCCTAGAGGAAGAGGTAGATCTCATGGTGAAGGCAATAGATCTGAACCAGACAAGGCAAATCTAGATATGGCTCAAGAAAAAGGAAAGACTGTATGGAAAGGTGGAAGTTCATTTCAAGGAAGAGGCAATTACTCTCGAGGTGGTTATAGTAGAAGAGGGTTCCAAGGAACTTGTTACAATTGTGTGAAGAAGGAAACAAATATTTTGAGTGTACACATGCAAGCAAGAAAGTTAGTAGTAGCCCAAGATCTTGTCATCTTTACTAAGGGAACATCCTCCAGTTCTGGTTGCTCTTGCAAAGTTTCTAATTGGGGAGATGCAGAAGCTCTCTTTCTTTTGTAAGTATTCTTCCCTTCTCCATTGGTAGAGGGAGACAGGTTGGAGGTGGAAGGGCCTTCTCTTTTGGTGGCTTGTGATGATACAACATGAGGATCTATTTGCCCTATCATCTAGGTCTTGGGGGTCTTGTTCCTAGGGTTGGAACCATATTCCACTGCACGTTCATGACCATATACTATTCTTGGATTTTGAGGTGGGGCCTTCTTTAACTGGGGCACTATGGGCCTTCTTTTTCTGCCTTCTTGGGTGGATCCATTAGTTCCTTCATGGGAATAGAATCCATTTGATAAGACTTGTTGATCCATGCCATAGTTTCTTTGACCACATGCCTTTCTTTGAATTCAATGTTGTCATTTTATTCTTTGTCTATCTCTTCACTCAAGATAGGCCTATTATATATTTAATCAATATTTACAGAGCAGCTCCAACACATTATCTGAATCTTTGTCCCAAACCTTTGGGGCATATTGACCTCTAAGTCTGCTTGGGCTAATGTGAGGGACATCCTGCAATAATCTCTGATCCTCACTTCATGGCCATCCACACAATTCATTCAATGATCTTTAGTATATAGCTCATGGATGTAGGATTTGCCAATGATATGGATATACATTCCCATGGGGTCAAATTGGGCCCGAATGTATTTATATATTTGGAGTGGGCACTCGTCCCACTCAAAGGACAATGACTTGTAAATATTCATATCTTGGAGAGTGTAGGGGCCTATGGAAATGGGGAAATCCCATAAATGCTTCTTATTATGCTTGATATGTTCATATGCATCTCTGAGCTTCCTATCCATTTCCAAGATGATTACCCAATCAGATGGGTACCTGGGTAGTTTCTTGGGGTGCAGGGTAGATCCTGCCACTCTGATATATGTGAAGGTTCTAAATTGTATGTAATATTCCCCTATGGCCATTAATTTGGCTACAACCTCTTCTGATAATCTCTTTACATAGTCACCCTCTATGGACCTAATGATTGCAAAGATGATTGCATCGTTCACTATTCTGTAATCTAGGTTATTGTCTGGCATGTCAGTTCTTCTTACTAGTTGTGGATAGATAGTGAAGGGCCATGCATTTGGTTCACCAAAGGCCCCCCATTTTTTAAAACCTAGATAGTCTACTCATGCATCCAATAGGTACACTATGTAAGAGGTCATATAGAACTTTGGGCTGTGCTTTATAGTGGTTAGTTTCTCATCTAGCTTATCACTTAGGATAGTGGCCCAATCAAATCTGGCCTTGTGATTCCTTATATTCTCTATTAATAAGATCATCAAACTCTCAAGTTGGATGGATTGAGGTAGTCCATATACTCATCTTATCAACATGACTACCGCTTGGATGTCATTCCTTACGTATCCCATTTTGAGGTCTATTTTGTTTATCTTGTTCTTTGGGAGAGGCTGCAGGAGGTATTTGTGATTGAAAATTTCATAGGCATCTTGAGTCTTGTTTCTGAACCATCTCAACCCCTTCTCTATAGAGAAGTCATTGAATTTATCCACACCTTTCTGAAGATGGAAGAAATCTTCAATGTTGTCTGACCTTCGGTCAAGAACTATTTGTCCTTATATGTTTTTGACCACCCTCTCATCTGGTGTGTAGTGGTTGGCCAATGTCATGATGAGATTAGAGGACATGACCGACACCAGGTGTGTTGTTGCATTGACCAAGCTTGATAAAAACAAGGAGGTACAGGCTTCAGTCCTTCTTGCTAGTTGTGAACACCTTACTAAGAATTCATCCCAATCCATGTTCCCAATGTCTATATCTGTGATTTCTAGGTACTTATTTCCAATCTTTGAAGGGGGATAATATCCTTTAAATAGGTACTTTATTGGTGATGATTTCCATTTCTTAGATATTCCTATGAAGAAACATGCAAATACCAGTATCGTTATTGAAGAAACTACTAAAGTAGGAAAGAAACAAAACTACAACTAAGAAAACCAGAAGCAGATGACTCTTAAAGTAGCCAGAAATGAAACGTAAAGCTCTTTTTGGTCTTTCAAACTTTCAGAGCTCGAAGACAAGGTAGGGGTGCGAAAGGATGAACTTTGAGGGATGAGTCTATGGTGAAGAAAGTGTTTTTTGGACTTTCAGAGTGCAAAAATTATGTGGAAATTTGGGGTGTGAAAGCCCAAAACCTTGAAAAGACTCGGGGACTGATGAAATGTTTTCAACCTTTCAGTGTGCAAAGGTTTGAAGCAAGTTTTGGAGTCTAAAACACCAAAACTTTTGGGAGGGGCGACCTTGTCTTTAGGGGTTTGGCATTTTGGTGTTGCGGAGGTGTTGGATTGTGAGAAATGTTGAAATGTTCAAAAGTACAAAACTACACTTGGTGAAAAACTTCCAGCAAAGGGGCTATTTTTGACCTTCTGGAGGCTAAAAACCTGTGACTAGGTCACAATGCAAAAAAAACCCTTAACTAAAATGCGGAAGAAAAAAAAAACAAAATCCAAACATGAGGGAGGATGATCCAACCCAAGGTCCAAGGGTGCAAACCCTAGGGACCTAAGAGGGAGGACAAATGACCAAAAAAAACACACAAACAAAACAAAAAGGCAAACCAATGAAAAACTAAACCTAAGATGGACAAAGAGAGGAAAAAATGATAGAGCCCTACTTGCAAAGGCGCAAGGAGAGGGGAAGACGATAAAGCTGCTGGGTGCGAAAAGGATCGTCCAAAAAAAACAAAGAGGAAGGAAAATAATGAGTGCTCGAGGAGCTCTCAAAAAAATGTAGATGAATAAACACAAGTGAGGAAAAAAGTGCTCGGGCCACTTTTATATCCCGTAGGGTGATGTCACTGACTTTGGCATTTTGGAGGATGAAACTCCAAAGTTTGGTGGCTTCCTCCCCTTTTGGTGTTTTGGATACCGAAACAATGATAGGTATGGGCTTGGCCCTTCGGTCTTTTTGGTGTTTTGGAGGCTAAAAAACTGAAAGGTGTGGGCTTGGCCCTTCAACCATTTTTGATGTTTTGGAGGACCTAAGGATGTTTGAGATGCCAAAAGTGCGAAAGGGATGAAAAGAACCTTTTCTCCCTCAACAAGCCCCTCCAAAATTTAGTTCAAGGAATGAGGGGAGGGACAAACCAAAAAAACAAGAAAGAAGGGGGGACCCATGGTTAGAGGACCAAAAACAATAGGGTGTGTGCTGTGTACCCACAACAAATAGCCCCGACAAAAGGAGGAATGCCCAAGGCATTTGTTTATCATAAAGACCCTTCCAAATTCTAACTTTTCTTCAGAATGACAATGAAGAGCTACTCATGTTGGCTATCTTTCAATGACTTCCCAGTTTCAATTTCTCTACTTGTCTCCCAGTGTTTGTTCACGTGTGTTCATTTTCCAACCTTTGATTGTGGTGACCAGAATGTTTGTTAGTTGTTTCCAACCTTTGTCATGTAGACTAGGGCTTCCTGGAAAGAGCTTTGCTACCAGTTAGGAGTCCATAGTCCCGATAAAGTTTTCCCCAAGTCCCAAATCTAACCTTGCTCTATTATCAGACGAGTGTCCATAGTCCCGATAGAGGGTTTTATAGTCACCCTTATCTATTTGGTCTACTGGGTAGGAGCTGTGTAGGAGAGTTATTTTTATTTGAAATAATTTCTTATGTTCTCGCATGAGCCATACAAAGGCCTTTAATCTATGTAGTTCTATATTTAGGTATATACTATTTTCTTTGAGCAATCTGAGCAATAATAAGGCTATGCTACCCAGATTTTATGATTGGAAGCACCTTTTGGGCCATTTTTTTACTTGTTTCTTTCATATTTAGTTATTCTCCCTTTCCTCTTGCTTTTGCACTCGCTAAAATTGGGATCTGGGATCATGGGTACCCGAATCCACATACTAGTGCTAGTCCCAACTAACAAATGCTTGAGAGACCAATTCTCTTGGGTTCCATTTCTTAGTGTGATTTTTGATTAGGATGACCAAGCCTTGAACATCTTTCTGATTATCAATGGAAGATACCGCCACTTTTGACTTTTGGAACGTTCTCTATGCTGTATATTTCTTTAGAGAATTTAACCAAGAAATACCTCTGCTCTATTTTAAGGACTACGTAGAATGAATCTAGGACACACTTACCCAAGGAAAAAGGAAGAAAGGATCCTCAATAAAAGAAGGAAAAAAACCACGGACGGAAGAAACAGACCGATGACAGGACAAAATGAAAGAAAGAAAAAAAGAAAGAAAAACAAAAAAAAATGAATAAAACTATGATACAAGGGATGAAAGGTAGTCTCGCTTAGGATCCAAAATAGTTTTTAAGGAATTTCCTATTGACTAAAAATGGGATCAAATATCTATCTAAAGTACTGATCCTGAAAGTGTTTTCCCCCAAGATCTTTGATATTTGATAGGGGCCTATCCATAATTTTTGAAATTTGGTGTGGCTGCCTGACTTTTCTTTTTCCTTGTCCCGCATAAGGACAAGTTCAGATATCCTAAAAGATTTAATAGTGTCTTTGTTATCAAATCACTATTTGACAATGACCTGGTGCTTTGGCGCATGCTTGAGAGCCAAAGTTCTTTTCTCCTCCAAGTTGAGGAGGTTCATGAGTCAAATCTGCACTCGATCTTCGCTTCCCACATATTGGTCCATAAATCTCAAGATTGGTATTTTAAAGTTCATAGGGAGGACTAGTTGCAAGCCATAGACCAATTGGTATGGGGATATCCCCAAGGCATTCTTAATCCTCACCTGGTCAATCCACAAAGCATATTTTAGTTGTGTGTGAAAATCTTGAGGATTGTCATTGAAGAGATGTTTAATCATTATCGTCAGGTTCTTATTTGTGGATTCTGCTACGCCATTGCCTTGTGGATAATAATGAATTTTTTTTTAGGATTACCTTATTTTCAAAGGCCCATTATGTGAGCAAGGAAGAGGAAAAGGAGGGGGCATTGTCACATAGAAAATAAAATGATATCACAAACCTGGTTATGATGTGCTCCTCTAAGAACCTGGTTACCACTTCCATAGTGCAATTCTTCAGTGCCTAGGCCTCTGTCTAGTGTGTGCAATAATCGGTATTCATTATGATGAACTTGTGACTTGCAGATGAAGGCAGTTAATCATTCCAATAAAATCCAAGCCCTGCTGGGAAAATAGACATACCTTGTATATTGGCTGTAAGGGCATAGCCAGATTTCTCTCTCAATTTGCACTTGTCTGGAAAGTGTGTCATGATCTTATGTGTTCACTAGTATCTTTGAATAGTGTTTTCCATAAATACCATACTCTCAAGACTTGGTGGGCAGTTACCTCAGCAGACTCATGTCCTGTCACGTATCTGTCATGAAAATATTCTAGGACTTGTTTCGCTTCGAGCCTAGCTATGCACCTCAAGTACATGCCTTCATAATTGTGTTTATATAACTGACTATTCTTCAACATGTAGGAGTTAATTTTAATTTTCAAATACCTTCTTTGTGTGCTATTTATCCCCTCTGGGAAGTGGTCATTTAGTAGGTAGTAGACTATATCTTCATACCATATATTTGTGATCACACCCTGAAAGATGTAAGTTTGGCACATTAGACCTTTTCTCTACTTCAGAGATCAGTTTTGTCAAGCCTTGGCCTCTTACAAGTTTCATTGGCTGGATCTCTAGGTAAAATTCTTGCAGGATTGCTATCCATTTTCCCCTTTTCTCTCCTAGCTCATTCTGCATCAACAAATATTTTACAGCTACGTCGGGAACTATCCCAAAGACTTTGCTCCTTAGGATGTAGTACTAAAATTTCTTCACCAATTTGCCTAAAGAAAAATATTGTTTATCTAAGTTGGGGTACCTAAATTCAACATTTTTAAGGGAGAAACTCATGAAGGCTATTGGTCTCTCATTCACCCCATCTTTCTTCTATGTGAGGATACCTGCACAGGAGTTTTTTTACATGAAAAAATATACCTTGAAGGGGATTGTGTAATCTGGATTGACAAGAATAGGGGCTATAGCAATTGCATTCTTGATCTCTTCAAATGAATTTCTTACTGGGGGATTCCACTCACTCTTAGCATCCTTCTTCAACATGTCATTGAGTGGATTTACTATCTCAAAAAAAACCCTTGATGAACTTCCTTACTAAGTTAATCTTCCCAAAGAAAGATTTCAACTCTCTGTGGCTGCGAGGTAGCATTAGCTTGAGAATGCCTTGAAACCATTCAGGGTCAATTACTATGCCTGTTTCTAAAATTATGTACCCAAGCAACTTGCCTTCTATGACCCCAAATACACACTTGGGATTGAGGGAAATCATGTACTTCCTACATCACTAAAGGAATCTTCTTAGATCGATTATATGATCGGCTCACTATTTTGAAAAAATTGTCAGATCATCCATATAGATGATGATACATTTTCCAACTAGCCCTTTGAAAGTAGTTTCCATTTCACTCTGGAAAGTAGCCCCAATGTTGATTAAACTGAAGGGCACCCATTGATAGGTGAATGTACCCCATTTGGTTATGAATGCCATATTTAATCTATCTTCCTCTTGTACCATTACTTGGTTGTACCCTGAATAACCGTCTAGGAAGGAAATCATTTGGGAACCATTTATTACTTGTAGTACTTCATCGAGAGAAGGGAGTGGGTAGTTTTCTTTCTAAGAGGCTTTGTTTAGATTTTAGAAATCCATGCACAATCTGATCTCATTGGTCTTCTTTCTCACGGGTACTAAGTTTTCTACCCATGTAAAGTGTTGAATTGGTAATATGATTCTTGCATCCAGGAGCTTCTGGAATTAATTTTGTATCAAGGTATCCATAGTAGGGTTCATGGGATGACATTTTCAGAATGGTTTGGAGTATATTTTTAGTGAAATATTGTGCACTATGACCGAGGTTTCATATATTTTTAGTTCTTCATAACTCCAAGCTATGACATATCGATATTCCTTAAGGAGTTTTACTATCTCCTCCTTCTCTTCTTTGGTACATACTTTCCTAATGTGGACCTCTCTTGGCTCATCTTCAGTGCCAAGGTTTTAGGTTTTGTATTCTTTACCATCGGGTGGTATGTTTGGGCATCTTCTCATAGCAGTCTCGTCACTGTCAAAAATTCTTTCTAGTTCCACCATTCCTTTTGGTATGGAATTATTCCTTAGGTTTTTGATGCCTTGATCATCTGGGTCCTCTGGGATAACTTCTTCTTCTACCTCTTCTTTCCCTTCATATATAATATGCTTTTCAAACACACCTGCACACATGATGAAATCAAGGATGTGTTGGTCATCTTGAAAGACTTGGAATTTGGTGATATTATCTAGGATGGATGGAGCTACAAGGAGTTCAAATGAGAACTTCTTTAGTTTAGATTTCTCCATTGGGTGTAATGAACTAGTGGATACAGCTAGGGCATTGGCGATAACATTTTTCCTCCATGGGATGGATTTGATGTTAAACACTTTGAAGTCTTTGATCAAGTCCCATGCCCTATTTCAGTGGGATGAGAGTCTCTTATCATTGCAAGAATATTGACTATGGATTTGTTTAAAGATTAGTTGCGAGTCTCCTTCTACTGTCAATGATTTTATTCCCTTCTCATGAGACAAGAGGAGTCCATGAACCAAGACTTTGTATTCTACAAAATTAATAGTGCATATAAATTGTAACCTATAAGTAGCATAGAAAGACTTACCTCTTGGATTAATCAGTTTGATACCCACACCCGCTCCTTGTTTACACTTAGACCTATTAAAGCATAATTTCCATATTTGGTATTATTTTGCGGGGTTTGACTTGTTGAGGACATTCCTTTAGAATCCCTTTGTTTTGAGCTTCTACTTCTTTCCTCCATCACTACCTAAGGAAGTTGAATATTATTTTCTTAACCCTTGAATACTTTTGAGGTTTGGAGATTCAACACTTTCACCTTCTTTATCTTCTTGTAGCTCTCTAGAGGGTGGAAATGTGCCATCATTTGAAGTACTCTAGTCACTGAATATGTTCAAGGTAGGGTTTTTTTTATCATAATCTCACCCATTGCCTTGAATCTGGGTTAGAGTGTCTAGATCAACTAGGATATCTACCTTTGGCAAGGTTTCACCTTTATTTTCCACCTCAAGGCTTTCCCTTTCTACTTCAGGCCTCTCTAGGACTTCGATTGGTAGGGAAATTTGAGTTAATACCCGTGATAGTGCATCTTTGCAACTGGGGCATGTAAATTCTAAGTGACTTACTTGGTGCAACTGATAGTACCCCAATAGCAGGAGGATGTTAGGGTTTGCATCCTTCCCTAGGTGTTGCAGGCTCATCATCATGATGTTGATAAAGTTTTGAAAGATGTCATCGTGGATGTTGAACTCTAGTAGGCCCTTCACATGACTATGATCTTGTTCTTCAACTTCTCTGATTTAGAATATGAGAATGTCATCCATCTGATAGGTGCCTAGGTTAGTCTATGTGAAAAAAAATTCATTCAGAGCATTATCTTCTGTGATCATCCTTTTTAACTTGGGTTTGGCATCGATCTTGATCTGATTGTTCAGTCCCTTCCATGGTAGCCACAGCTAGGTGAAATCATTGGACAACCTTCCTCTCAAGAATTTGGTCCATTCTCAACTCAGTAACATCCCATAAGTCTTGGGGATATACACTATGTGCACATCAATGTACTCTTGTATGCTTGGGTCAACAATTAGTTGGATGTGTATGTCCTGAAGTACGCCAATTACCTTGAATTTCATTTTGTAAAGCTAAATCATGACTTTGTTTTCATTTGGGGAACCATCCCCTATTTTTGACAGATGGATAAGGGCATGACATTACATGAAGCTCCATAATCAATTATGCAAATGTGTAAGTTCTTCCTGAATATTCAAAGACTAAGTAGGAATGGTGGTACCTCTATCTTGTCTTTTAACATCACTGGGAAAGCTTTGGAAGTGTTGATATCAGAGGTGGTGGTCTTCACACTGCTAGCCATTGTACCTTGTTTTGAATGGTCCAGGGATTTTAGGAGTTCTTCTCTTTGAGAAGGGAAATCTTTAAGCATTTCAAACGTAGATATGTTCACCTTTGTTTTCTTCAATTCTTTGACTGCACTGTATTTTTCATTTGACCAAGCCAAACTTATGTAACCAACAAACGTGTTTTGTGGAGGTGATGCATGAGAACGCAAACCTCTAGGTGGTGCAGGATTATTTCTTTCCCAAGGATCTGGTGGAGTTGGTTTTTTTCTCGAAGGTATACCATCGATCATAGGTTCCTTTTGGCTCCGTAAGTTATATGAGTTTTGATGATCATTTTGGAAGCATGAAATTCAGAGTATTTAGGCTCACTCTCCTTCTAGAATGGGAACACAAACTCTTCTTCTTCTATATAGGAATCTGATCTTTCCCCATTTTTATACTCATAGGAGTCAGACATCATGGCGTTAAACTGAATGGGAAGCTCTTTCATATTTTGAGGATATAGATTGTAGGGTTTTCTTCCATATCCTTCATTGCCTTGGCATAGATTTAGAGCCCCAAAAAAATTGGCCTGCATGGCCTCATAAGTATTAGCATTATCGCAGGTATGATAGTATTGTTGGGTCAAGTGTTCCATGGTCTATAGGGTCTTTGCTGCCCAAATGACTTATCATGTGAATTGTTGTTATTGTTGTAGGTGTTGAAACTTTGATTCAAATTATAGGGGTAAGCATTCAGACCAAAAGGCACTCATTGGTACCCATTTTGGTTTTGTGAGGGATTCAATTTCATCCTAGTGAGATCATTTTTGAGTTGAGATAAGTTTTTCTTCATGAAATACAACTCTAAGGCTAAGTGAGTATTAGGTTCAGTTTGGGGCACAAGCTTTTTCTCCAAGAACATTATTTTTATGAGCCTCATAACTTGGATAAGTGATGGATGGTGGTGGGGTTATGAATGGTAGTGCCGGAGTTGGGTTTAACGAAGGCATGTGGGTGACCAAAGCTTGACTGCTTGCTGAAAATGGATGCAGGGAAACAATATTGCTAATGGTAGGCACGACTCTGAAGTCCCCTTCTTGCGGGTCTATTTTTTGTGTAAACATTATGGCCTCATTTTACATCTTTTCTATTGTATCTCTATCCATGGGGGAAGTCTTCATAAAAATATTGAAGTGAAGGGGTCTAGGGATTTAAGGTAAACTTGTATGATGAATACCTATGGTATAGTGTAAGGAGTTACCAATTTTTTATGCATCTTGTGGAAATTATGATTAAACATGGCAATGGGCTCCTTGGGATATTTTCTTGTTGTTATGAATTAGTGATGCATTGTAGCAGGGTCCACATACAACTTAATCTGGTTAATAAATTTGGTTTCAAATTCAGGCCATGTTGAGCTAGATCCCCTTGGTAAGTTCAGATACCAGTTGTATGCAAACTCCACCATGTATGAAAACATGTGGTTACAAATTTCTTTGAAGGCACGAATGTGCTCTTTTTTTGTCCTTGATTCTGCATATATAAAACACATGCAAAATGTCTCTAGATTTTTGGGCAATTCGTGGAGCTTCTCAATGAAGTTTAGTGGTGAGATTCATGTGTTAGCAAAGAAAGTCATTGGATGAGGTTGTTGCAAATTCTGATTTTACAAGTTCTAATTTTTGTTTATGGCTATGAGGATAGTCGGATCAATGATGTGTGATTGATGTCCAAGAAGATTCTCAGACTCAATAGGATGGTGAGAGGGGTTCTCTCTTGACTTTCCTTTTTTGATGTGATCTCTACGGTGTTGAGTGAGTTAAAGGAAATTGCCTCTTTTTAGAGATGATATAAGCACTCACTCGAACCATTCTAGAGAGAAAGATCCGATGTTATCTAGCTTTTTAGTCTTTTGGCCCTCCTTCTAGTGCCACTTCTGTTGAGTGTTGTTTTTACACAAGTCAATTGCTAGGATCTTGAGATTCGATTTCCTCTCTTGAAATAATAATGAAGTTATTCCAAAGGTTCTTCGAGGTCTTGGTACAACCTGCTTGGTAACTCAGTTGAAGATAGATGTGAATGTTCATGAGGAGGCCTTTGCTAGTAATTTCAAGATGTCAAACTGCAAAACAACTTTAGTACTTTTTTGTATTTTCCGATTTACCAATGAATTTAATTTACTAATGATGAAAATTTATGTTTAAAATTAAAGATGATTCCAATTGCTTTCAATTTTATGACAAGAATTTAAAGAGTGGAGTAACAAGAATAAAGTAAATTTTCAAAAATGAAATCCTAATGGACATAGACCATTGTTAATCCTTCCTTTCAAATTCAAATGAAGAAGAGATTTGGAATGAACCCACTAGATATAAATCAGACCATGTTGCAATTATATACTCAACAAATGCAATCATTTGGAGAGAAAATGTATTTATGCGTGCAAGATTTTCAAAATCTATCAAATTGTGAAGTCACCAAGATGTGCACACACACAAGACATATTTATCGTTGAGCCCAAAGATGATATTTCCATACATTCTTCACAACAAGGTAGATGAACAAAAATAAAATCCAATTTAGAGAATCATAGATTCGAGAAACAATAACACAATTAGCTCTTTGAAAATAATGAATAAGCAAACACACATTCACCAATTTTGCATAGATAGCAGAAAAATATCATACCATGAATGAAGAACCAATTGTAGATCTTTATTGCATTAAGAATATGACCCTAATACATTATTTTTGCTTACAATATTTAGAGTTTTGATCTACAAACTCTGAACCCCAAAACTAGGGCACGAGAGGCTCTAAAAACAATGAAAACAAACTAAAACTAAAGCTTGCTAAAGAAACTATTTCTAAAATGACACTAAACTACTTTCATGGATCCTTGATCTTCTTACAATAAGTTTTTCCATGAAAAATAAGGTCAAACTCATTAAGAAAGAAGAAAGAGATGAGATGGAGTTCCCTTGTTTCTAACTGGAGTCTTCTTCTTGATCTATGAGTTCTCCCTTGGAATCTTCACCTCCTCTTCAAGGTGGGAAGTGATAGAAAGCATTCAATAATTGTAAAACAAACTCTAGTTGCACATCCATCTAATCTGAAGTTCTATTTTCATGCAAAAAAGTGATCACACTGAAATGGCCCAGAATTTGGACCCCGACCTTTGCCCCAAAATTTTCCAAGTGAAAATTTGACTAAGTATGGAACCAAAATTTGGGACCCCCGAAATTTTGTACTTTCAGAGGTTGAAAGGTCAAAAAGCTAGCCTTTAAAAAATGAATAATTATGGAATAATTCACATCTCAAAAATGGCTAAGTCTGGAGTAAACAATCAGCTTGGGAACACCTCTAGATGAGCAGCCCGCAACCTCTATATTATTTCATGTACTTCCTCATAGTTCACTTCTTACCTTTTCACTTTAGCAATGCTTCATTCTTGCTTCTCTCTGAAAATGGTCAATTCAGAAGCAAACAAATTGATCTCTTCTTTGTGCTCAGAGATCCTTTGCATATCCTCTTTGAAGTAGAAAAGTTGGTGTAGATCCTCTTTGGTGTTGAATCCTTCTAGAATACCTCTGAAATGTTGTACCACTTCTTTGGTTGGGCATAGAAGTTGCCTTTCCTCATCTTGGTATAACTCTAAGTTAATACATGCAAAAAATTTCTATATTTCTTCTACCCATTCCATGATCTCCTTATGCTTCTGATGCACCTTCTACAAACATTTTTCATGGAGTTTTGTAGATTTTTATATACTCTTGGTCCAGGTACTAAAGTTATCTATCTCCTCCCCTTCATATATCTTGACCAGAACCTAGAAGTGTTGTTTCCTGATTATCTTGAGATCCTATAAGACTGATCACCATTGGACCAATCTAGAATCTAACCCTCTATCACCTTCCATAAGATCCACCAAATGGGTGGCTTCCTTTAGGATAACCGAGAATTGCCGGAAGACACCCCTAATCACCTTCTCTCCCCACTATTCAAAATCATTCTTCCAATCAACACTAGCCTGAATGAAAGAAGGGGTTACCCCTATTGGAAAGTCCCGAGTAGATTTCTTCTCTAGTACGACCTGTAATGAGGCCTCTAGGAAATTTGGGTCAATGGGACCCACCATCTTATGAATGAATTTCTTCAGAGCCTCATTCTTCTCTGTCAGGGACTTGATAGTTTCTTCATCTTTGCTCATGAAACCTAGAGCATGTTTAAGCGCTAAAGGTGACAGAGTCTTACTTCCTTCTTTGGTTAGTTCTCCCAGATCTACCTCTTCAAATGCATAATCCTCTAGGGCTATTTGTACTTGGGATGTGCTGGTAGAAGAAACTTCCACTTGTGCCCTCCAGCAACCCTTGGTGGCTTCAATGATGTACGATATGGTTCTCGCTAGTATATTAGTCTTTGCTTTATGGAAGGTCTACCCTAAGATTTACATATCTATGTCTTCTCCATCCTCTTCATCCATGTAAGTTATTTTCCATGACTTAATCTCTTTAGTGAACCAAGTGGGTTTACTAAAGGTGGTAACTAGCTCACATAGGATGATGTGAAGGACTGAAGCCAAGATTTGCAGATTATTGGTTACCCTCTCCTCTTTATCTGATTCCTCTTCATGTTCACCGTCTTCCATCCTTTCTTCCTTATTCATTTCTCCTTCATGTCTTTCTTCCTCTTCCTTCTCTTCCTATCCTTTCTCTTCTTCCCTTGTAGCATCTTGTTCATCTCTATTTTTGCCTCGATACCCTAAGGAATTGATTGATATCTCCACATTAAGACCTATCATAGCCTCCAGTGTGGTCTTGAGGGGAGGTGTAACTTCTGTACTTACTGACACTTGGGGAGTCGGGCTAGAGGAAGGCAGAGAAATAGATGGTGGTGGAGTAGAAATAGGAGGTGGAGTTGGTGTGGGATTTAGGAGAGAAGGTGGTGGATTAGGAATGTAAGGTAGTGGATTTGGTGTTGAACTTTCTCCTGTAGTATTATCCCCTTCTATGTTTTGGGCAATGTTAGCATCTTGAATTTCTTCCCTTTGGATGGTGCTAGAATCCACTCCCATGAAAGGCACATTTAGTGGAGGGTTTTTGAATTGGGATGGAGGTGGAGTAAGGATGACTTGAGGATTGATGGGTGCTTATGCTCCTATGTTAATTCATATTATAGATTTGCATGTATCTTGTCCCGGATCTAGAAAACCTTTTAGGCCCTTAAAATATCACATGAGGAATTCATCAAAGCCAAGGGTATCTAAAGGATTATCTTCCTCCTTTGGAATCCCTATATTCTTATCTATGATTTCCTTTTTCCTTAAGGAGGTTACTCAAGATCTTTTCCTCTTTACTAAGGGTACATCCTCCAGTTCTGGTTCCTCTTGCAAAGTTTCTAATCAGGGAGAAGCATAAACTCTCTTTCTTTTGTAGGTCTTCTTTCCTTCTACAATGTTAGGGGAGACAAGTTTTAGGTGGAAGGGCCTTCTCCTTTGGTTTCCTATGATGGTCTAATAGGAGGATCTATTTTCCCTGTCATCCAGGTCTTTGGGGTTTTGTTTGTAGGGTTGGAACCATATTCCACTGCACGTTTATGCCCATAAAGTGTTCTCAACTTTTGAGGTCAGGCCTTCTTGAACTGGGGCATTGCGGGCCTCTCTCCATGTTTCTTGTCTTCCTTCTTGGGTGGATCCATTAGTGCCTTCATGGGAATAGGATCCATTTGATAAGACTTGTTGATCCATGCCATAGTTGCTCTGACCACATGCCTTGCTTTGAATTCAATGCTGCCATATTATTCTTTGTCTATCTCTGCATTCAAGATAGGCCTATTGTATATTTTATCAATATTATAGAGCAGCTCCAACACATTATCTAAATTGTTTTCCCAAACCTTGGGGGTTTATTGACCTCTAAGGCCATTTATGCTAATGTGAGGGACATCTTGCAATAATCCCTGATCCTCACTTTGTGGTCTTCAACACAATTCATCCAATGATCTTCAGTATGCAACTTGTGGATGTAGAATTTTCCAATGATATGGTTGTACATGCCTATGGGGTCAAATCAGGCCTGGATGTGTTTATATGTTTTAAGTGTGCACTCATCCCATGCAAAGGCAAATGACTTGAAAATCTTCATATCTTGGAGAGTGTAGGGGCCTAGGAAATGAGGAAAACCCAGTAATGCTTCTTCTTATGCTTGATATGTTCATATGTATCTCTGAGCTACCTAGCCATTTCCAGGATGATAACCCAATCAGATGGGTACCTGGGCAGTTTCTTGGGGTGCAGGGTAGATCCTACCACTCTGATTTATGAATTGTATGTAATATGCCCCTATGGTCCTTACTTTGGCTACAACCTCTTTTGATAATCTCTTCATGTAGTAACCCTCTATGAACCTAATGATTGCGAAGATGAATGCATTGTTCACTATTCTGTAATCTGGGCTATTTTCTGGCTTGTTGATTATTCTTACCAGTTGTGGATAGACACTGAAGAGCTATGCATTTGGTTTACCATAGGCCCCTCATTTTGTAATCCCTAGATAGTCTTCTTGTGTGGCCAAAAGGTACACTATGTATGAGGTCATATAGAACTTTGGGTTGTGCTTTACAACGGTCAGTTGCTCATCCATCTTATCACTTAGGATGGTGGCCCAATCAAATTTGGCCATGTAGTTCCTTATCTTCTTTATTAATAAGATCATCTAGCTCTTGAGCTAGATGGACTGAGGTAGTCCATATACTCAACTTATCAATTTGACTGCCACTTGGATGTTGTCCCTTAAGTATCCCATTCTAAGGTTTATTTTGTCTAGCTTGTTCTTTGGGAGAGGCAGCAGGACGTATTCCTGATTGGAAATTTCATAGGCATCTCGAGTCTTGTTTCTGAACCATCTCAACCCCTTCTCTATATAGAATTCATAGAATTTATCCACACCTTTTTGAAGATGGAAGACATCTTCAATGTTGTCCAGCCTCATGTCAAGAACTATCTGTCCTTCTATGTTTTTGACCACACTCGCACCTGGTGTGTAGTGGTTGGCCAATGTCATGATGAGCTAAGAGGACATGACCAATATTGGGTGTGCTGCTATATTGACCAGGATTTATAAAACAAAGGAGGTGTAATATTCATTCATTTCTGCTAGTTGGGAACACTTTACCAAGCATTCATCCTAGTCCATGTTCCTGATGTCTGTATTGGTGATTTCCAGGTGCTTATTTCTAATCTTTGAAGGGGGATGCTATCCTTTAAACAAGTACTTCATTGGTGATTTTTTATATTTCTCAGACATTCCTATGAAGAAACATGAAAATATAAGTATCTTTATTGAAGAAACTATTAAATTAGGAAAGAAACAAAACTACAACTAAGAAATACAGAAGTAGATAGTTTTTTAAGCAGCCATAAATGAAACTTAAAGCTCTTTTCAATATTTTATACTTTTGGACTCCAAAGCCAAGGTAGGGGTGTGAAAGGATGAACTTTGAGGGACGAGGCTATGGTGAATCAAGTATTTTTCAGACTTGCAGAGTGTGAAAACTATGCATAATTTCAAGGTGTGAAAGCGCAAAATCTCAAAAAGACTCGGGGGCTGATGAAATGTTTTTGGCCTTTCGGTGTGTGAAGGTTCGAAGCAAGTTTCAGTGTCCAAAATGCCAAAACTTGTTGGATGGGTGACCTTATCTTTGGGGTTTTGGCATTTTAGTGTTTTGGAGGAGTTGGATTGTACGAAACACTGAAACATCCAAAAGTGCGAAACTGCACTTGGTGAAAAACTTCCAGTGAAGGGGATGTTTTCGGCCTTTTGGAGGCCAAAAACCTTCGACTAGGTCGCGAAAAAAAAACCCCTAACCTAAAACGTGAAAGAAAAAAGACAAAAAACCAAACATAAGGGAGGATGATACGACTAGAGGTCCAAGGGTACGAACCCTAGGGACTTAGGAAGGAGAGCAAATGGATGAAAACAACACACAAAAAAAACAAAAATCCAAACCAACGAAAAAATAAACCTAACCTGAATGAAGCAAGGAAAAAATGACAGAGCCCTACCTGCAAAGGCACGAGGAGAGGGGCAGATGAGAAAGCTGCTGGGAGCAAAAAGGATTTACTAAAAATGAACATCAAGGAAGAAAAATGATGAGCACGCGAGGAGCTCTTGAAAAATGAAAAAAAAAAAACTCAAGTGAGGAAAAAAGTGCTCGGGCCACTTTTATAGCCCGCGGGGTGACATCACTAAATTTGGCATTTTAGAGGCTGAAATACCAAAGTATGGTGGCTTCCTCTGCTTTTGATGTTTCAGAGGTTGAAACACCATAAGGTGTGGGCTTGGCCCTTTGGTCTTTTTTGGGTTTCAGAGGCCAAAACATTGAAAGGTGTGGGCTTGGCCTTTTGGCCTTTTTGACATTTTGGAGGACCTAGGGATGTCTGAAATTCTGAAAGTGCAAAAGGGATGAAAAGAACCATTGCTCCCTAAAAAAGCCCCTCTAAAATTTAGTTCAAGGAATGGGGGAGGGGAAGACCAAAAACACAAGAAAGAAGGGGGGCCCCCATGGTTAGAGGACCAAAAAAAATGGGGTGTGTGTTGTGGACCCACAAAAAATGGGAACAACTATGACTAAGAGGAAAGGATAAAAAATAGTTTTAACTGAAGATGAGGAGACTTAAGTAGTTTAGTGGTGTAAGGACATGGAATATATGGGCCATGGTCTACAAGTGGGTAAGCTGGAGTCAATTGTTTACTAAATTAATGCTACAAGGACTAACCTATACACCAATAGAATGCCAAGGAGATCATGGTGGGAAGGTTTCAAAAAGAAGCACCCTAATTTGACAATTAGAACAACTTAAGGAGTAGAAAACAATAGGGCTATGTAAAGGGGGACATTTGATTAGGGGATTGTTTATGTTTAGGGTGATTGATTATTTGAATGTTTGTGTTGTATTTCCTTAACCTTTACATTAATTGTAATTGATGTGTGTGATATTGTAATGTGATTAAGCATATAGGGGGAAGGAAGATAAGATGTTCCTCTTTTATCCCCAAATGCACAAATGAAAGATCCAAGTTGATTAACCCAAAAGAAGG
>MU226758.1:65323-76700 GCA_018584345.1 Thuja plicata
TTAAAAGGAAAAAGATTGAAGAAAAGGCAGTTAAAGTAGGAAGAAATATGACGAGAGTTGTGATTACAGAACATGGCACTTGCTTCAGAAATATCAGAACACAATTGGGGGAGGTTCAAAAAGATGAGGAACATGTTGAAAATGAGATAGCTCTTGTCACATGATTGAATAAGAGGGTCATGATGTCTAATGAATTCATGAAGGATAATTATTTCATTAAGTCAAATGAGTTCAAAATTTTCCTAATAAAATTGAAACATAGTAACTTGAGACATAATTTGACAATAGAGGAAGGTGGCGAGGATAAAAATGAGGCTATTGTAAGAACACTTCAGGAGTATGACCCTGATAGTGAGTTGATTATTTTTGAACATGGAAGTATCCTAGTAAACAATAGTGGTATGTTATTGATCTATTACTGGGACCTGCAGTCCACTTTTTTTATTGATCAAATCAAGAAGTAGGAGAATACAATGCTTAGATAAAAATTTGAGATCAATGATGTACTAAGAGGATCAGGTTTTGATCCTAAGTCAAATACTTTGGCTATTTGGTCTTTGGCTCCTCCCACACATAAGCCACTTGTGCTGAATATAAGAGAAGAAAGGAAACCTGGCAGAATGATTTGGAATTTTCAAAACACAGGCGATACTGAGATTTCACATCTAATGACTCAAATATAATTCATGAAATTGGCCAAGATAGAGGATATTTCTAAGAGATTACATAGACTACCAAGATTGTAGAAGAATTAAATGCCTCCCATCACTATGCATTTTTTAATGAGAATGATATTTTGATTAAAAATAAGTTGCAACTATTTGGAAAAGAGTACAATGCATTGGTTCCTCTGATTTATGATGACAATAATGATTTGAAAGCATAGTCTATTTGGGAGGGGGAATTTGATTCTATTTGGAAAAATAATGATGTGAACAAGCACCTAGACAAATAGATTGAAATTGGTTACTTTAACGATTTGATGGACAATTTGTTCAAAGTTAAAGTTGATATGGTCAAATTCATTACTGATGCCAAGGTGATTATAGATGCAAGGTGGACAGATGTTGTTACTAAGTTGGAACATGAAAAGGCTTTCAGTTGCCTCATCAACAAGGAGGTGAACATGTGGGAAGCTATGTTGAAGAAGTAATAGGCATCTTGTGGCTGCAATAAATTCTTGCTATGTTTGTTGCAAGTTTTTTTCATTTATCTTTGTTGAAAGATTGATCCAAAGTTTTTTTATTTTTCCAAGTACTTCGAAGCTTGTTGCATTCTTATGTATAAAAGGATTCCAAGACTACTTGTCAAAAGATAGAGTCATTTTTTGAATCAGTAAGATTGTAAAACTCTGGTATAAGACCAATAATTTATATAGGTGTTTTGGAGCTTATTTTGAATGAACTGAACATTTTTTTTTCACTAAAAGAGGGGTAAATTTTTTATTGAATACCAAAGAGTACAGAACAACAGAGGAAACAAAGAGCACTAAAGAGCTTTATCCTGGTCAACAAGTTAAGCCAGCTTATGAGATAAATCAAGGGGAAGCATCCTACGATCAACAATATTCCAATCTAGCATGTGCTTGAAAGCCCATTTAGCCAAGCAATCAGCCACACCATTCCACTCCCGAGGGATATGCATAAAAGACATAGATTCCAAAGAATTGCATAACTGAGTGATATGGTGAATAACCAGAGCCAAATGCCAATCCACATCCACAAGGTTTTGTCTATTCAATAAATTCACTACCACCTGCGAGTCTGTCTCACAGGTAATTCTTCTCCAGCCATGTTGACAGCGCTATTCCATTGCAACCAAGATAGAAGGGGCTTCCATGAGGTTATTTGTATGGTAACCCTTGTAGATAGAGAACAAAAACTGAACATCACCAGAGCTATCACGCCCAACTCCCCCAATGCCATCTGGTCTAGGATTTCCCTGAGAAGAGCCATCAGTGTTGATTTTAAGAACTCTAGACTTGGGAGGAGTCCAATGCCCCTCATGATTAACACGTTGAGAGCGCTATCTAGCTCTATTCCCAGCGTGTATGTGGGGCAGAGAGGGGGCACCACCCTAAAGAGGAAAGGAAAGGCATGAGTAAATACCAGCATCTCCAGGGTCCAAACGTCCACAAAAGTCACATTTTGTAGGAGTGTTTCATGAAGAGAATGAACAATTTTCCCCCACAAGTGTCTGATTCCAAGCTGCACCTCATGAAAGATCCTCCTATTTCTCTCAAGCCAAACATGCCATAAAATAAAGGAAGGGCGAATAGTCCAAGAAAATCAAAGAAAAGAGGTCTTGGAAGGGGGATGACCTAGATGGTCCCAGAACTTAAACAAGGAAGAAACATGCCAGCATGAGCATCCCCACACACTCCACCAGAAGTGCCAAATCTTCTTGACAAAGGAGCACTAGAAAAAAAGTGGGAAATAGTCTCTTCACTATTGTGGCATAAGACATAGATGGAGGGCCCCTGGAAGCCTCTCTTTCAAAGATTCTCCCAAGTAAGACATCGATTGTAAACCAGAATCCAGAGGAAAAAGTTACACTTAGGCCAAGAAAAGCTATTCCAAGATTTCTTCCACCAAGAAACCTCTACCTTGCCAAACAGTTGCTTAGTCAGTGCAAGGTACCCTGAAGAAAGAGAATACTTGCCGAAAGAAGCACCTCCCCAAGCCAAAACATTAGGTTCCTACCGAGAGCTGCACTCCCTAGAAGCCAAGATCTGAGAAAGCTCCAACCGATCCCCAAGAGAACCACCCAACGGCCAATCAGAAGAATTCTTCCATCTATAAGCAACAACAAGGCCCAGGTTATCAGCCTCCTTATAATGAGCCACCTTAATTCCATCCAACAGAAAGGAAAAAATAACAAAGAGGCTGTAAGTGTGGATGAGAGGACAAGAGAGGAGGATGCACATTCCAAGAATCACTCCAAAGTAGAGTCTCAGTGCCTCTGTTACAGATCCAAAAAAGACTTATCTTCACCAGGTGAGCACCAATCTTGAGGGTATTCCACACCATAGAGCCTCTTGCCTCAAGAGGAAACCTGGAAAAATCTAAAGGTTCAATGCTAGGTAAATACTTGTGTGACAGGATATAGGCCCAAAGCTGAGACTGACTGGAGCACCAGTGCCAATAGAGCTTGGCAGCAAGAGCTTGACTACACAAGATAGCAGAATGAAGGCCGAGGCCTCCTTTCTTTCTTGGCTTGTATATAGTATCCCAATTGATGAGGCTCCATTTAGAATTTTGCAAATTGCCACTCCAAAGAAATTGGCGAGAAAGAGCATCAAATTCCTTAAGAAAATATGCCGAGGCAGCCTGAACCATGCTTTTATATATAGGAAGGGCCTGAATAATAGATTTTAGGAGAGTCACCCTTCCAACAGTAGAGAGCCACCTATGAGTCTAATGATTGACTTTTTGTTGAAGCTTGTCGAGAAAGCTCTGCCAAAAAAGCCTGGGCTGCCTTCCCACCACAATAGGGACACCCAAGTAAGTCAAAGGGAGAGACTCAATTTGAAATCTCAAGATATTAGCAATCTACCACTGAATAGGCTCAGGAGTGTTGAAGAAAAAAATAGAGGACTTGTGGTCGTTGATTTCTGACCTGAGGTAGCCAAATAAGTATCCAAAGTGAGCCAAAAGGATTTATCTTCCTAAATCTGAGCTCTCCTAGCAAGGGCTGTATCATCAACAAACTGGAGGTGGGAAAGAGTAGGCAGATCATTTCCCCATCGCCAGCCCTCAATCAGATTTTGGGATACATGAGAATTGATAAGTGTGCCAAGTCCCTCAGCCATAATGATAAACAAATAAGGAGAAAGAGGATCTCCCTAGCAAAGACCCCTAGAGGCCCCAAATAACTCAGATGGTTCAACATTAAGAAGGACCGAGAAGGAGGGAGTACTAACACAGCTCCAAACCTAGCTAACCCATTCCTAACTAAAGCCAAAAGCTAGAAGAACTTTTTGTAAGAAACCCTAATTGACTCTGTCATAAGCCTTAGCCATATCAAGCTTGATGAACATAGCGCGCTCTCTAAAAGTACACATAGAGTGAATGGCTTCAGAAGCAATAACCACCCCATCCAAAATTTATTTTCCAGCCATAAAACCCCCTTGTTCCTTAGAGATAACCATGGGAAGCCAAACTTTAAGCCTCTCCGCTAGGAGCTTAGTAATGATCTTATAGACCACATTACATAGAGAAATGGGCCAAAAGAAGTCCAACTGATTAGCCTCTTCCTTCTTCGAAATAATGACAAGGAAAGTAGAATTCAAAGCCTAGAGCATAGCCTTGTTGGAATAGGACTCCTCAACTACATCCAAAAGGTCTTGATTGATAATATCCAAAAATTCCTGGAAGAATTCAATAGGGAAGCCATCAAGCCCCAGAGCTTTTCCCTTACGCAAGTTGAAGACCACCTCCTCCAATTTAGACGTACAAATCGGCCACATAAGAGAGTCATTCATCTCCCCGATCACAACAAAGGGAATACATGACAAGATCATATTCTCCTCAATCTCTACTGGAGGCAAGTCATCTAAAAAGAGAGTAGAGTAAAACTGAATAGCTTCCCTGGACACAGCTTGAGAGGAGGTCAGATGCGTCCCATCAGAACTGACAAGAGAAGAAATGTAACTACTGTTATGTCAAGCCTACATAGATTTATGGAAAAATGCAGTGTTCTTGTCCCTTTCTTGAATCCAGTCAACCTGAGCCTTCTGTTTCCAATAAATTACTTCTCTAAGATCCCACTCTGCTAAATCACTAGAAGCTTGGGATTCTGCTATGCCAAGAGCTTCAGAAAAACCCAAATCCTGAATCTACCTAGTAATAACATCCAGATGATCCTGAGCCCTCTTCTTCATGATGTGGAGATTACCAAAACAAGTACTGTTCCAATTCTTCAACTTCCTTTTGACAAATTGTAATTTTTTAGAGAAGGAGAACATAGCAGTGCCATAGGTAGGGCCACCCTGTCTCCACTAGTGAGCCATTAAATCATGGAGAGAAGAGTCTCAAAGCCACATCAGCTATAACTTAAAGGGAGGCTTCTTGGGGGCACAAACATAACTAGCCATGAGCTTAATAGGCCAGTGGTCAGAGCCTCTCCAATCAAGAATTTTAGAAGAGAGAGAAAGAGAGCCACAATTCCAAAAGTAGGAAACCAGGAACCTGTCCAAGCGTTCTGAGATGACATCATCTCCAACCCTTCTATTGTTCCATGTAAAGAGCCCATTAAGAGGTCTGACATCAGAGAGATGTAAAATATCCATATTTTCTCAAAGAAGCTCAGAAGAAGGACCCAAGCAAGCCAGCCCACCCTGCTTCACCTCCAGATTAATGACAGAGTTGAAATCCCTAGAAACAATCCAAGGCAAGAATGGGTGATAGCTTCTAACATGCCTAATATGTTCCCAGAGCTTAATCTTGCTAGGGAGATCTATAGGGGCATACACATTAGTAACAAGAATCATCTCTCCAGTTTCTAGAGAAGAGGCCACCATTGAGAGAGCCGAGTAACAAGAGATCCAGCAGAGTGGAATAACTTTCCTAGGATCCCAAAAAATGGAAAAACCACCAGAGCTCCCCAAAGCACCAACACACTGACATTGCCCCTAAAACCAAATATTAGGAGCACATCTAAACATGGAATCCATTGAAAGCTTGGTCTGCTAGATACAAAGGATATCTGGAGAATGATCAACCACCAGCTCATGAATAGATTTTTGTCTGGGGATGCTATTCAACCTCCTCACATTCCATGAGAGAATAATCATTGAGTAGAGTGGGGGAAATGTTCATCCAAGGTCTTTATAGCCTTAGAATCTACCAGTAAATTTCCTTTAAGATTAATTTTTTCCTGATCCTGCTTTCACCCAACTCTTGAGGGAGTAGCAAAAGAGACTTTCTTAAATGGTCTTTGCATCGAGCCCAAAGAAAGAGAAGATCCCTTTCCTTTACCAAAGGCTAACACATCCTTGACCAAATCTTCCAGAAGAATATCCTTTTCTTGTGGAGTAGGAGAAACCATAAGGGCACCAGATTCAGGGCCAATAGGGGTCTCCGACTGCTGCTGAACTACAACATCCTAGTTGCCACTAAGAATAGAACTCCTCCCATCTGAGCCAATAACCCCACATTGAGCATCTACAAGAATGCCTTCTTCTATGACCATGTTGTCTAGCACATCAAATCAATTGAACCCTGAGTCCACTTGCTGATCTAGATGAGGTCGCTTCTGACCCCTTCCCTTAGCATGGTTGCGAGTAGGGATAAAAACATCCTTATCAGGACCAGTAGTGTTTGTTGGCCCTTTCCCCTAACTTGAAGTATTCATCCGAGGTTTCCCTTTACTAGTACTATCAATCTAAACTTTCCCTTTTCTAGTACTAACATTTTGACCATTCCCCTTACCATCATTAGCCATCCTTAGGCCTGAGAACCTGCCAGGATTACCATTGCCTTTAGAGGCTTGAGGGCATTGGCACTGTAAATGACCATACTCATGACAAATGTGGCATTGAAAGGGAAGGGATTCATAGTCTAGCTGCTGAATCCAAGAAGAAGAGCCTAGGCAAATTTCCAAAGAGTTTGGCAAAGGATTATTTAAATCAATTTCAACACAAATACGGGCATAAGAAATAACATTTTTATCCAGTGATTGATGTGCTATAGCAGCTGGCTTCCCAAGCAAAGCAACAATCTGTCGAAGGATATCCTCGCACCAGAACTCCAAAGGAAGCCACAACAGGCAGACCCAAACAGGAACCCTCGAAGGGAGATCCTCAGCAGAATTGAACCTCGTATGCCAGGGTTTGACAAAAATTCCCACACGGTCATAAAAATATGGGCCTCCCTCAAAGACCCAGTCCCGATCTGACATGCAAGAGAAATCCACCAAAAAGTAGCTATTACCAGCCAGCATAATATTCATATCACCTTCCACCTGCCATGAATGACAAATCCAGGCTTCCAGAGCCAACAGGGAAATACAGATACTAAGAAACTTGCATATCAATGCATGTTTGGCCAAATAGTCCACATCATCCATTACTACTTCTAGAGGGATAACCAGCACAGGTCGAGCTTGGCTACGTGGAAGGCAGCCATTAACTTTATTCAACTTTGAGCTCTCTGCGATATAAAATGTCTCCTTTGCTTGTGAACTCACCCTGAAAGAAGATCCACCACCAGCTGAGGCTCCAACAAGAGTGAGACTCTTGGAAACCCCATTCGCGACCATCAGAGCCCAGCAAATAGACTCCCTCATAGCCGTACGGCTGCTCCCCTCTTTGTGTCGACCAAGAAAAACCCCAAATTCAAAATAATTTTATGAATTTAGAGGAAAAAAAATATCCTGAACTGAACATTTTGATATCAATATAAACAAAAAATTCACAGGTAGATTTGAAGTTCCATAAATAATTTTCTTTGTTCTAAATTTGAATTTTTTGTTTAAATTGAATAGTATGGATTGTTCAATTTATCTATCTGCAAGGCATGTTGTGAGATTGTTTTAGCGTTCCTCTCAAGGAGAGAATTGATTTCCTTAGAATATTTTCAACAAGATTTAAATTTATTTATAAATCTGATGATCATATCTTTTGTGTAAATATGGAGTGATATGCAAGGCATATTCATCCTCTACTGAAATTTGCAAGTGTATTTAGGTCTATATTGTGGTTAGGGGTTTTGAATGTCTGAGGTGACTCCACACCCTAGGATAAGGCACTGGTCTTTTATCCATATGGAGTAGGTGGCTATCATCATTAAATAAATACTTTGGATGTTTTATTCTATCAAATAAGTAGATTACAAAACAAGAGTTTTATAAAATCCACTGTAAATCTGCTTGGTTTATACTCTAAGTGAGTCATTAAAGTAGAAAAGAGGTAAAACCGCATGATTTTGTGGAACTCTAAGTGAAGAAGGTAGAAATAACTTGTTACTATTATTATTTATCTTGGTTGGTTAGTGTGTGGGTAGATAATAGAGTGTGCTTGTTTACAAGTGTTATATATTAGTCGAAAAAAAACCAACACAACCATTGTTACAAGAAAAAATGAAATGGTAAATAAAGTGGACAAAAGATCACGATAAAGATTAAAAATGAAAATACAAACATTTCATGATTGAAGTAGAATTTTTTAACAAATTATCGACAATATCCCATGTTTCTTTAACATTCCATGTAATATTTTGGATAATGGACAAAAAAGAATGATTGACTCAAACCCTCTATGCAATACAAAGAAATGATTGAAAACAACATCAAACGGTAACTATGAATAAGTGCAACCATTGTTAAAAGAAAAAATGAAATGATAAAATAGTTGAGGCACTTGTGAGTGGTAAACCTGTTAGAATGAATTTAGAATAATTGAGAGGGGGGGTGAATCAGTTATCCTCAGGTCCAGATGTGCCCATAAAACTTTATACCACTTCAACAACTCAGATCTTCTCAGAAACAATAAACAACAAAAGTGTGCAGTTTACTGTACTAGTGAAATAAGCTTACAAAAACTTAACAGTAATACACAACATAAACATTCACACATTTTGACACCATGATTTAACATGGAAACCCAATATGGGAAAAAACACCAGTAACATGCTACCAAAATTTTACTCTTTTGATGTGATGCCCTATTAGGAGCCAACCCTGTTAAAGGTTACAAAACACACAGTCAAATGTGACCTGGTTAAAGGATTTAATCACCCTGTCAGAAGTGGCCTTGTTAGAGGACTTAGAACATTCCAATCTGAATGTCACCTTGTTCAAAGGATTTATACAATGACTGTTAGGTCAACCTAGTTAAAGGATTTGAATTGATACAATGCTTAGAAAGTAATCAGGAGGTGTGATCTGATACATACAACTTACTTTGCAAATCCAGATCCAATTTCAGCTCTAATGCTAATTCACTTAGTGGCCTCAATTTTCATCTCAAACTTTAGATCTGCTTGGAAATCCATCAAGCAATCTCTCCGCTTCTCTGCTTAGCCTTCTCTGCTAGGTTTTTCCAAACAATCAATTAACCATAAAAATACTTTTGTATTCACCTTATCCTTACACTCGGATGCAATAACAATAACCATAGTAGGTTATATTATACCTCTTCATCTAGGTCAGATAGATATTTTTCTGCTTAATCAAGATCGTAGATCTTAGGTTAGGTTAGATCAAACAGATCTTTCCATCATTACATTTAATTTGCTTCTCCAATACAATCATTAATTAAACATTGAATCCATGCATTAATAATGGTTTCCTGTGCATTAAATGAGTGTGGACCAATCTTAATTAACAATGCATATCTCAATAAAATCAACTATGTCAGCCATAGATCTCAAATCTCATCAATTAATAAAATATTGTTGCTCGGATTCCTCTATCTCCCTTGGCATTTCACTGGCGCTTGGCATCATCTTTTCTTTTCTCGGCATCACCTTCCACTTTGTTCAGGATCAACTTTTCTTTGGTCGTCATCACCTTCTGCTTTGCTCAGGATCAACTTTTATTTGCTCGGCATCGACCTTCCAGTGAACTGTCAGTGAAAGATAAACATCATATCACTTTGCCAAAGTGCCAAATGATCAAGTACCCTGGTGCATACTCATAACTCAACAATTTCCTTGGTCTTCTTATTATCCTATTCTTCAAATCTTCATCAATCAATAGATATGGTACTCAAAAATACAACAATAGTCTCACCAGTTAAGGTTTGACATCAATGACAAAATAACAATTTTCTACATTGTAGCAATCTTTCCAACAAAATCCTCATCACATCTAGAGAAGGAATGGTCATGAGAAGAATTAATAGGAATAAATTTTTTGCTACGGATGGTTGAAAGAATGTTAAAAAGGGAACGTTCTAGTGCTCTGTCATGGGCACGATGTGGCCCCAATGTGGTTGACAACATGGTCAATGCTCATTTGAGTGTGTGGTGAAATGTTTATGGGTTAGGTATTATTTGATTTTAGTGGTATCTTTATGATTAATGCAAGGTGTTGAGTGATTTTATTAAAGCCCGTTCCTAACACTAAAGTATGCATTCTGAGCGGGCTCACATTTGATACATGTTATATTTAGTTGTTATTATGTTTTTTAATTGGGGGAGTAATGGTTTTTTTAGTAAGTTTATTGGTGGTTATTGGTGAACTAGGAGTCCATTTCTGGGCAACACTTTGAAATGACCACTTTTTGACCCTTTGGTGTTTGACAATCTCTAGAGAGAGATATGTGAATACCCAGAAACTTAAACCAAAACTTTTAAGGTGTCAACTCGCATACGAAGACAACTAAAAATAATCCTTGAAATTGGACGTATTATTTTTTCTCTACAATTGTGCAAAGTTAGGGTGTGCATATACTATTATGCTTCCCTATAATGCCTTATTTTAAATGACTACACAAATATTAGGTTGTTTTCACCTAATTCAAGAGTTATCACTTTTCTTACATAATCTTGCTATTTATTTTTCTTATATCTTATGTATATTATAGGATGTTATATTGTATTTAATATTATATATTATTATATATGACAAAATTAGTAAATTTGGAATATGTAAACTTTAAAAACAAGCTCTTTACTTGTTAGGCAAAGTATTATTAAAATCATTTGAAATTTTCTAATTTTTAGTTATTACAACTAATTATTTAGATAAAATAAAAAATGTAGTATATTTTCTATTTTATTGTAATTTGATTTTTTATATTATCTAAATGTATATTTCTTAATATTTTAAATTGTAAAAAATAAATTGTAACTATTTCATTGGCCAAATATTTTCATGATACACTACCATGAAACAATTATCTATACATTTATTTAAGCACTATAGATTATTTTTTTAAATTAATCCCGAATCATTTTTTTGTCAAGTTATGTATTCTCTACTTTAAAAAATTGGTCAAAACAATTCGGTTCTCTATTGCTACCAAATTTTCTACTCAGCGAGACTCGATCCCTAGTGGGCTCACTAATTACCTTTTACCTTCACTAACAAACCAATGAACCATTAACACTTAATTTTGATTCTTCCTTCCTCTTATTTCAAAAATGAATACACCACTCCTTTTTACTACCTTTGATTTATTTTTTACACATAAATAAGGAGTAACGCAACTGTACATAGTTATGCACATTTATGTTGAACAGACCAAATAGTTGAGGGGAGGTGAATTAGTTATTCCCACACAACTTATAAAACTTTTTCTCTATTAGTAAACTATTAAACTTCAACTGTAACAACTTTTGATTTGTTGGTTAAACACATAAAATATTCATATAAAACATATGCATGTAAACACAGGAACGCCAACACAAAGAACACCAATATTTTATATGGA
>MU226758.1:84338-99126 GCA_018584345.1 Thuja plicata
ATTCATAACCAATTTCTCATGAACAAGAACTTAAAACAATGATAGATCTGACATAATAATAGATATACCTCATATATCTACCTTCACACATATGAAAACTTAATTCATCAAATTCATTATAAATCACGGATCTCACTGAAACAACCCTAAGGCAATTTTAATCTTTCCTTGAAAGAACCCTATAACTATTTCAAAATCTGCCTAGCAGATGTATAAATTGAACATTCCTTGAGCATTCAATTAAAATAAAATTCAGAACACAACAATGCAGACAAAGCACTAATCATATGTTTTAGAAACTATGCTTGAATTTTATTTGTATTCATGATCAAAAGTTGCTATTACATTCAACAATGAATTTCAAACCCCACTTAGAATATATCAATCTTAAAACTGAGTTTACAACATCAAATTGTACTCCCAAAATGAAAAATGGCTATCCCTTTCCCAGTAGTCTTGGGATCCTTTTATAACTAAGGATGCAACAAGCTACGGACTACATGGGAAATATTTACAAAATCTTTTACAACAACTTTCAGAACTGACATAAAAGCCAAAATTACAACAGAACACGGGTGGCAGAAGTTGGCGAAGTCTGACAATTTTTTTGTTGTTGCAGTTGAATATATTTTTTCTATCCTTTCAAATTTTCTTCCCACCTGTTCACCTCCTTAGCCGTGGGCCAATCAAAAGTCTTTTCCAGCTCTAGCTTAGCAACAACTTCTGTCCATCTGGCATCTAGGGTTGTTCTAGCCTTAGAAACAAACTTTTCCATATCTCTCTCAACCTTGAAGAGGTTATCAATCAAATAATTGCAATACTTAGTGTTAGCACTTTTTCTTGTATGAACCATAGTGCTTGAAATGTCTATATGAACACTATGCCTTCTAATATTGATTCAGAGACAAGAAAAGCCTAATTGCTAAGGACTGGATAAGGTCCTTCTTCATTTTTGAGCTCCACATAAACTTAGGTAGGTTTTACCTTTTATGATGGCTATTTATACATCATGTATTAATGTGGACACTATTTTTCTATGTACCTTTGTTAAACCAACTTATAAATTACCTTTCAAATGACCAAGCATAACCAGATGCAAGATTTAACCATACAAACCATGATCTTAAATATAGCCAAAACCAGTGATATAAGGATTTTCATCCTTCTTCCTTTTGATTTAAGGAGGGATAACCTAATGATCCACTCTCCAAGGAATCACTAAAATGGACACTGTCCTGCTGACATAGGTCCTTACTGAGTTTAGTTCATTTGTTCTTGGTAACAAAAGTATGTTTAATTGAAATGATTCTTGATATTGGATGAGGAACAAACTGCAAACTATACTCTAGACCAGTGCCTATCCGTTGGGCAAAGAGTCAATGAAAACATCAATAAACATAAATAAACCAATAGAGATACTATAGAGTGCCTTACAAACTACATGTAGCTGAGATAGAGTGCCTTACAAACTATCCTCTCATATACATACATCTGCATCAAATCCTTATCACAATGCTTTGCTCTCTGAAATCATCTATGAAACTTAGTCCTCTCCTTGAAAGGAACTCATAAATAATTAAACAAACTACCTTGTAGCTGGTGTATTTCAAATGCCTTATAGGTGAAACACACTAGAGCACAAACATAATGCAAAGAGACAAGATAATATGAAAGAGGGAGAACCACACTGTATTCTATTACTGTATTCTACTTCAACACATCCAGACAATAAGCTTTTATGAATATACAAAGAAATAGAAGTATATCTTACAATAAAATTTCCACAAGACCAACAGGGACCTGCTCTGGGCATCTGTAGGAAAAAACGAAAACAGAGCAGAGGAAAGGAACCCTTTACAACTGAGAAAATAAGAAAAGATATAGAAGAGAAGAAACCCTAAAAATTCTGTCTAGCCAACACCTGTCCTTCTCTCAAATCTGATTTTTACTCATTCCCTCTTTTCAAAATATCTGATATATTCTATTAATAACTAAGTCCATCTGTCTGAAAATATCTACTTTTATCTTCAAAATATCTCTTTCATCTTCCCACTGAAAAGTCTCCAATCTGATTTCATTTGGCAAAATATCTTTGAAAATCTGATAAAATAGCTGCTTGCAAAAAACCTCCTAGAAAGCTCTAACAATCTGATAAAAATCTTCCCATTCATCTGTCAAATTTCAAAAATAAATAAATATATTTGTTTCATTCTGTGCAAATTTAATTATTCTTTTCTTACCCCAAATCTGATCTCCCTGGCAAAAATCTCTGCCTTCAACTATTTTCAAACAACCCTCTGGGAATAAAATATAAAATTTGCAATAAAATTATTAAATTCCCTGTTAAAATTAACACTATGCACATTTTAAAGTCTTTGAAAACCTCAGATTTATGCACATTTTTCCCAGAAATCACCAGAAATTGACAAGTGGCATGCTCATATTTGCTGTCATAAACTGGTCTTTAACTCATTTTTAACCTTAGTCACATCCGGCAACCATGCGACAACCAAGAAATCAAAGTCGCGAGCCAATTTTAACTCTACCTTCAACCCTGGGCGACCTAGCGACTGGCATCTGGCGGCTAACTCCATTTGGCGACTTTGCGACCAGCAACAATCTCCATGTCGCGACAGCTAACATTTCCTTCTGGCTACTTCGCGACTAACCGCTAGCGGTTAGTCACCAAGTCTCGGCGGTCAACTTTGATGTTTCACGATTGCGCGACTAACCACTAGCGGTTAGTCGTTAGGTCTATGAATTCCGGCGGTTACCTGTAGTTTCTCTCTCGACTGGGTGACCAAGTGCCATGTCATCACTTCTGCAAAATTTACTTACCTTCAAATTTTGGGCACAAAAATTGAGGCAATCGGATGACTGGGCGCGCATGTGGATAGCCTCCTCTTCAACTTCAAATTCATATGTTCTTGTTTTTACATATAAAGCCTTCAGTTTGCCTTCCCCGGATGAATGTGGGATATTTCATTTCATAGTTCAAAGTCATTTTCAAAATTCATGCTAAAACACTGTGTATAGCCTCTGAAATTCGACCTCCAGCCCCTAGGAGCTCACCAAGAGCCTCTAGGCTTCTTATTTACATTGAAAGTTAGTGTTTTGGTATATAAATACCAAAAAACACCACTGCCCAGCCAATGTGGGACAAAGGAAATACACAGTTTCTCATTTTTGCTGAAGGTGTGAGAAGAACTGCTCATAAATGGCATTGAAACTCTGCAAAGGAAGACCATGATCTTGTTTTAATGCCCAGGGCACCCCTTGCTGTGGATTCAAATCTGCAAATTTCAACTTGGAAACTTCAAAAATCTTTCCATTTTCCATCGCAGTATGCTGGTAATTGTTTGCAATGCCTGTGTTGGTCTTTATCATTGCTAAGTCTGCATCCTCCCTCCAATTTCTGCTACTGGCATGGCATTCACTCTATGCAAATTTTAAAACAAAACAACTCAACTATCCTTCATACCAGTCTGCGCAAGGAAGGGCTGGGAACTTGGCTTTACACCTGTGGATTGCATTGTTTGAAAGCATTTAATGGAATGTAGCTTACACCTGCAGATTACATTAGCTTGGGATGGGGCATCTCCCTAAACATTCTATTCAAATATTTCATGTGCCCCTTTCTATGGTTTTTGTGCTAATTAGTAGCATAGAAATACATTAAAACTGCCCCCCCCCAATCTTCATTGTCTGCGCATTCTGCTGATTACATTAGTCTGGAAGTTTCTTCACTTAGCAAAACTTACACTCACCATATAACATGAATTATTGTTTGCAAATGCTACGCAGATGTTGGTATTGGCACTACTTGCCAATGAAATACATTTAAAATACTCCCTTTCATATGCGTAGGAGTCTTTTAGATTTTGCTGCAGCTGCATTAAAAACAAGACATTTGAAACAAAATCCCTCATATTACTTGTTGCGTGAGCATTCCCTATGCATTTGTTTTGGATGTTAACAAAAACTGCCATTAGTGTCCATGCTGTCATCATGGAATGATCTTTATTTTTTTTATGGCGTGAGCTTTCCAGTCAAACACTTGCGTAGACTCTTCCATACCTGATCTACTGCGCAAGCTATGCAAATTTCATTTGGATATGTTTTATTCCTCCTTTCATTGTTGTTTTCATTGGCGTCTCTTAAACTTGTAGGTGAAAAAGAAACCCCATGGCACATATGAAAATTGTATGCCAAGCTTAGAGTAGTTCTAATGTCTCTCACATAGCAATACTCAGAAGCTTTACAATCTTCAAGTAGTGTGATTCCTCCGCAATAACAATATTAAATTCGCTATCCATAAGAGTTTATTGCGGCCTTGGTACAAGATCAAGAGACATTATGTTGAAAAGACCATCAATTCGAACACTCCCCTCCTCTTTTAAACTGATGCCAAGTGGAAAATGAGATGATAAAAATGCCTCAAAAGTGATCAAGTTCTGAAAATGTTTAATATGCAACCATCCAAAATCACAACAGGCCTCTGGAAATGGTCTTAAAGCTTGGCTTGAAACAAGTAATCACGACCTTGGCATTCGGATAGATGATTCATTGATGTATAATGACTACGCATGTGCAAGGGCTCCTTCAGATTCATTTTCCGGCACAAAATGCAGCAATGCAAACTTAGCCCTTTTAAAACACTATTTAAGTGCAGATGTTGAATCACCATAAATCCCCTTTCAAATCGATCATTGCAAAAATATTGAAACAAGCTATGAAACCTCACCACTAGATCACATAGTAGACTCATATGCAATAAAGATAGTCCCACAATTGGATCCTGGAAAAAACTTTCAGACAGAAAGTTATCACTCTTGCAAAATGGTCATTCTAAAAATTTAACTCTGTTTCCGCACTACAAACTGAACAAACTGCCTCTGAAACTGAATTCATAGGGTCATCAAAAAGATCTTTTAGAAACTCAACCTCTGGAGCCTGATTGAATGTCACATGTAGAACCGGACCCCTCAGTTTTTTTGTTCTGAAAACAAACCACTGAACTGATATCAATCTGCAAAGATAGCATCTTAACACTTTCTGAACCAAAACACAATAAATATGTAGAAATCAAGTTCGGAATCGACAAAGAAAAGTGATCTACCAGATTGGTCAATGTTTGGGAATCTTCAAAGGACTTCATTCCTAGGTCTATAATGTGGATCAACCTTCAATTATGTCTGACCTCGAACAGGGTGCAAATTGGGAAAGGACAAAGTACATCATTTAAATCTGGATTCAACATTTTCAGTGAAACTTTAATAAATCAGGAATGAAAAGGCTCTGGCAAAGTGGACAAATGGATTGGTACGAATCTATAAATCTTTAGGTAGGTACACTCCTATGTTTTCAATATGAGGAACAAGCCAATTATCCAAAATGTTCACCCAGGTGCACATTTTCAAGACCTCAAAGTAGGTCACTTACCAATTCTGTACTTGAAAACTCAGGAAATCAGAATTAATCACTATCAGAATGGTTCTTGAAAACTTGTCGTCTGATTTCATAAAGATATGCAGACTAGAAAATATGGAGTGTGTGACCACTGGAACTTAGTGCAAAAGGAAATTTCTCAATTGAGTGAATTGGTCAAAAGTTGTAACATGTCAAAATGGGCTATTCAGATTTCTAGGCAAGACAAAAATGCAAACAATTCATGAACAACCAACTTTGGGAAGTATGAAAACTTATCAAACAGATTCAGAATGACCTGAGATCTAAAAAATAAGCTCTCTGATATGCATGCTAAACATTCCCAAAGTGATGGCTTATGAAACTCAACAAGGTGTAAGATACTCAGAAGAAAAGTAGGCTCCGGACAACAAATTGACAATTAGCAAAATGCAGAATTAGGTGACCCCCTCAAAATGAATACTCCCTAAACATGTCAGAACTGAAAATCAGGAGCTGGGACCCACTGCATATGTCAAATGGAAGGCATTAAAGCCTCTTCCAAATTTGTATCTCATGAAAATCATCCGGGCACCTTTTTCAATCACTCCAACTGAGCCTTCTTACACAATTTTTCAAGGGTATTTACTTTGCTTGTCTGAAAAATCTAACATGGTCACTCCAAATTTGTTCCAAATTTAGGAGTACCAACACTTAGCTTCTGTATCTTCCTCCAGGCACTGCTTCATCTCTTCATCTTTGAAAATTCCATCAAAATTTTCTGCCCAATCTGATTGTCGCTTTAAAGCACCAGCTTCATCATAAATCTTTAGAATTAAGGGAGGGCACTGATCACCAAATAATAGAAACTTATTATTTATCAACTTAAGTTTTCCATTGAAGAAGGCATATGTATCATTTACCTCATTGATCATTTCAATGGTCTCTATGATTTTATTAGGAAATTCATCACTGTATAACATGGTTGTCTTCATCTTGTCCATTAGCCTGTCTCTTCCTGACCAGGTCTTGAATGTAGGCTCCAAGAATGTCATAGCTTCAACAGTTTTCCTTGAGGCTTCTTGTAGTGAGCCATACAATATGTGTATTATGTCAGTCTTCTTCTTCAAAACATTAATTCGATGTTGCAATATGGGCAAGATGATAGTTATGGCATTTATATTTTGTCCATGTGACAGCTCTTTAGATTGGCCTTCTGCCAATGCCGAGTCCTCTTTTTTCTCTACTGCAGCATTTGTTACATCTTTTGATACCTCCTAAGAAGCTGCATTCTTCTTACTTTCTTCCAATTCTTCTTTTAACTTAGTTATTTGATCTTCCAAAGTGTGGTTATGAACCACTATTTCTTCATGCTTCTTTTCCAGGGCCATCATTTGGCCAAATGTTATCTCATATCTTTTTGACAAGTCCTCTATTTTTGCCAAATTCATGAAGGATACCTAAGTCATAAGCTGGAAAATATTAGTATCAGTGGTACTCTACAAATTCTAGATCATTCTATTAGCTATCTTCTCCTCCCTTATAGTCATGGCCAGAGGCTTCTATGTAGTAGGGGCCAAAGACCAAATAGCTAAAGTCTTGGATTTAGGATCAAATACTGATCCTTTCAACACTTCATCAATCTCAAATTCTATTTTCATTAAGGGGTCTTCTTGCCTCTTGATCTAATCAATGATAAAAGTGAACTGTAAGTCCCAATCTAGCATCAGTAGCACCTCAATGTTCTGCGCCAACAATCTGACCTGATCCATAGTGATCAATTCACTCTCAGGATCATAATCCTGGAGTGTCTTCACAATCTCTTCATTTTTATCTTCCTGACCTTCACCTGTGATTAAGCTTTGTATTAAATCCCTTTGATTTAATTTTCCCAAGAAGCTTTTGAATTCTCTAGATTTTATGAATTCATCATCTTTCATGAATTCATTTGCCATCATCACCCTCTTGTCAGCTTCTCCAAAAAATACCATTTGATTGTCCCCTTGACCTTCAGCTTGTGGCTCCTTTTGCAATTCCCTTTTTAGCTTCCTAAAATATTTTCCATGCTTTGTTATCACAACCTTGGCCATACTTTTTCTTTCCTGCACCATCTTGTGCTCTTTTTTTTGCTTCTTTTTGGGTGGCTCTCTGGTGGAAGTAGCCTCTTCACCAGCCTCTTCTTCTTCTTGGTTTTGTTCCTCTTCTTGTTATTGATGTTTTGGGTCATGTAATGCAATAGGAATTGGGGATCCTTGAGACTGTGCATCATTAGCAGTAAACTGTGGTACTTGTGCTATCAAAGTGTCATAAGACTTAAGCATCTCTTCCATTCTTTTTAGGTATGGGAGGTCAGGGAAAAAACCAAAAAAATTCTTGTCTGATTCCTTCCAATCAGCTTCTTCCCTAAGAAGATCTTTCCATTTCCTTCTTCTCTCCTGGACTTCATCTTTTTCTAACTTGTTTCTCACAATATATTCATCATCTAGTAGCTCATGATCTCTAATTTTTTTCCAAGGAGTCATAGACTTCAAGGCTATTTTTACAAACTATTCTAGATCACACAACCTAGAAATTGCTGGAGACATTCTATACTACTTCACGAATTCATTAATTATGTCAAAAAATCTCTTCCCAATGGAGAAATCAAAACCCACCCATAATCTAGGGATAAAAGTACCCTTTCGATGTCCCTCTAAAACTCTTTATCAACCTAGGTGATTTTCCAAATAAACTCTAAAAATGCAACCCTAAGAGGAACAAACTTAGGGAGAATGTGAGGTGGTTGTGTACAACCATATACCCTTATGATAGTAATATAGTCAAAGAAGAAAAAATCACCCCAGTTGTGAGTTGTTGGCCAATTTGGAACAAATTCCCAACGTCTTAAAACTCTCCTAGCCTCAATTGGAAACCTTCAACTATCAGCTCCTTGTAAATCAAAGATTGGATCCACAATCCAATTACAGAATCACACAAAAGATGAATTCACAGATTAGCTATCCCATACCTGGGTCCATCTTTGGATTGGTGCACTGACACCATACTCTAAAACAAACAATTTGAGCTCTTTATCCATGAGCTCCCTGTTAAAATATAGAATCATAAAAATTAAATGTGAATAATGTTTAAAAGTTTGTGCATGGGCATCTGACTGTATTTCTACCAATGCAACATGTATAGCTTCAACTATGTATCCCACATAGTCATAATCTCTATTGACCTCTGGGTGCTAGATATTCATGGCCATCATGAGCACATCCTGGGGTACAGTTGAATCTCCATCAAAACCTAACACTCTAGTTAGGCCATACACTGTGCATTTGATATAATGGTGAAAGAGGGACAAATCAATAGGAGGTTTAAGATCATCTAAGATTTTCACCAGGTATCTATCTACCCTGGGCATGAATTTGGGAATTTCATATTTCTTAATCAAATTTTCCCTCTTTTTATAATCTACCTAAATTTTTTCCAAATCAATTTTTGTGCACAATGCACTAGTGATCCCAAAGACTTCTGCCACTGATCTCCTATCTATGGAAACTAGGGTCTCTTTATTTTTCTTTCTGATTACCCTAGCTACTAGGCAATAATTCTTAGCAAGTTCCTTAATAAGGCCTATATCAATGTAAACACCAGGCACAATCAAATTTGCCATATTTAATTCCTAGGGATTGCAAATAGGAACTTATTTAACCCTATTATTCTAGAATTAATGGAACAAGGTATTACAAGAGAAGTTTGGAGTGATCGGGTTTCTGCATTGGCACCATCTGTCTTTCCCTTCATCCCAATTTTCACTGTTTGTATTCAATGTTCCAAGCAACAACTCAACAAATTCTTCCACATACTTTTTTACTGCAAATTTCTTCTTCTCAGACCCCTGTGAGGCTGCACTGGTAGTAGCTTGACACATCTTTCTTTCTCAAATTTCCATCTCACAAAAAAAAGCTGTTTTGATTTCACAAAAAAATCTTCAAGGCATAAACAAGAGTTGTACAAAATCAAGCTCAATCATTCATATTTATAGCCATCTAATCGACATCTTGTCCACTTGAATGCCAAATTCTCGCACTTGTAGTGTCATACAATCATCTCTCTGTAACGAATGCTGCCATTAATTCACACTCCTTCATCCTTGCTGGAATAGAGTACACACTTTTTTACCTTTTTGCCTTCATAAGCCTGGAATGAGCCACTTTTCAACTTGTTTCTTACTCATTGTCCTTTGCTTACATTCAAATTTGTCCTTGCGAGTGAGAGATAAGACCTTTTCTTACAACCAGTCATGCACTCGCGGTCTCTTCTTTGCTTGATTTTATGTCATTCGTGGTTGAGCGATGACCTAGAAGGAAACTTTATCATTTAGCAATCATGTACTTGCTACCTATTTATTCTTTGCACTTATACTTGTGCAAGTGAGTGACAACACTATTCCTTATATCATTCGCGAACTCCTTTCTCAACACTTTACTTTCTTGAAAACCACAAGAGTGAGCGAGTAAAATTTTATCGCTCAATCCTTCCTTGGTCATGCACTCGTTGACCTCTAGTTCATCATGCCTAGATGTGCCTGAGTGAGCAATGACTAAAAATAGTCATGAATTATTTACTAGTAGCATAGTCGCTATGTACTTTTATTCTATTTTTCTACCTTTGCAAGTGAGCAATGACCATTTTCTTTATGCACTTTTGTCTGGTTGCTCAATCGCACTGCAAAATATTTCAACTCAACACTAGCCATGAGTGAGTGATGACCCTTTTCTTATATTTACAGTCATGCACTTGCTACTAAAAATTCTTCATAATTAGATGCTTCGCAACTGGGCGAGTATCTTCACAAAAAATTTATAATTCATCAATCGCTCACTCGCTAATCTTTTTTTACTTAACTTCCTTCATGAGTGACTGAGCGAAAAATTCTAATTTCCTTCATCACCCACTCATGGGCTCAAAAATTTAATCAATACTTCATTTGTGAGTGGGCAGTAACCAATATGATTTCTTTAGTCGTGCACTCGCGCACTTCAAAACCTTGAAAAAATTCCTGTGCTACTAAGAGTGTAGAACCATCTGATGACCAATACATAATCCATCACTTACTTGCATTACAAAAAGAACATTAGTTAGAACTCAAACAAGTGAGCGACACTTATAACTTGACCTCCTTGCGTACTTGCGGGCTAAAGAGGTATGAATAAAAGTTTAGACTGAGTGAGCAACTAGACTTCACTTTATACTAAATGCTCAGTCGTGGACCCAAAAACAAAAGACATAAGGCCGCTACGACTGTGTAATACACCAAAACTTAACTACTCACTCAGTCACTGACTAACAACCTGACATCAAAAAGTCATCCCAAGTACGTGATTAACACATTTTAATGACTATGTCGCTCACTCGCATTGCTAACTTAGCTAATCCAAACATGACCGTGACTGTGTGATTCAACCCAAAATGACTCATTGCTTACTCGCTCACTTAGAAAGATACTTTTAAAATCTAGCGCGACTGTGCGACTGATGCTTAAAATGAGGCACTTCTGAAAACTTGACCACAATTTGACTTTTTGGCATGAAGAGACAGATTTTAAACCAAAAGACATGGGAAAATTGCCAAAGCTTGGAATTTGAAAATTTTCAATATACAATGCTAACAATGGCTCTGAATAGGAAAAGTTAATTGTAAGATTAACATTAGAAACCAAAACTCTGGGAGACAGACCACAAACTGAAGCAAAACTGTACACACACACACAACAAAACCAAACTAAACAGGGAGACCTATTCTACTGTGCATGGAAAAGGATATTTATGATAAATAATGTTTGAAGAATTGTCCATGCACTGGAAATTCCTGTATCTCACCATTTTGGTCTTGTAGAAAATAAGAATCTTGCCCATGAAATTCCTAGACTACAAAGGGGCCCATCCATAATGATTCAAATTTACCTTGTTTTCCCTTCTCTTCTTTCCTAGCATTCCACTAAAGCACCATATCATTTATCTAAAATTTCCTTTCAGTTGCTCTTTTGTCAAACAAATACTTGGACTATCGCTGGAGCTTCATATTTATTTTATGTGCCTCTACTCTTATTTCTTCTAGATCCACCAATTGATCCATCCTCTCCATCATGGGTTCTTGTTCTTCAAAGTCTTCTTCTTACAAAAATTTATATACAGGTAACAAATTATTTAAAGGAAACCTTGTCTGATTTCCATAGACCATTTCAAAAGGGGATACCCCTATTTCTCTTTTCATTATGACCTTGTCAGCCCAAAGGGCTAACTTCAGTTTTGAATGCCAAGACTTTTTATTTTTCTCCAAAATCCTCTTAATGATTTTCATGATGCTTTTGTTACTGTACTCAACTTTTCCATTTGCTTGCGGATGATATGGTGAGGAATAAGATACAATAATGCCATAGTCTTCATAGAAATCTTTAAACTCCCCCGACCTAAAACACATGGTATTGTCCATGATTAACTTAGTGGGCACACCAATTTTTTTTAGAATATTATCCATTAATAAATCCATTACTACCTTACTGGTAGCCCTTTTTGATGGAACTGCCTCTATCCATTTTGTGAAAAAGTCTGCAGCCATAATGATCCAACTATGGCCTCCACTGGATTTTTCTATGAATTTACCAATAAAATCAATGCCCCATTGGGCAAAAGGTGCTTCAACAGTCATAGGATTCAAAAACAAAGCTCCTAAAAATTTCATCTTAGAAGAAAACCTTTGGCAATATTCACACCTTTGTACAAACTTCTGAGTATCTTTTAAAAGATATGGCCAATAGAATCCAACTCTGATTATTTTGCGAGCTATGGTCTTGGCAGAATAGTGCCCCCCACACACACCACTATGCATTTCATCCAAGACTCTTTTAGATTGTGATTCATCTAAATAGAATAATAAAATTCCATCCCTATTCTTCCAAAATAAATCACCTTGTATCAAGACATACCTTTGAGCTTGCAACTTCAGAGTCCTTTTTTGGTTATCTGACATATGTTCTGGAAATTTACCATTTTTTAGAAAAAAAAATAATATCAGTATACCATGGCTGCAATTCTATACTAGTCAGATTCATATTTATTGTATGTACATCATTGACTTGGGCCAACTCCATTTTTGTGTCAGTCATTAGCTTGGCCAAACCCAAACCCCTTACCAATTTGGTGACTTGAATTTCTAGAATAAATTCTTGGATCCTGTTAATCCATCTACATCTTTTTCCAGTACCTTTAGACTGAGACAATATATCTTTCACTGTAGCATGTGGCACATAAGCAATTGTTTTTGCACAAACTAGATAAGGTCTAAAAACCTTGACTTCTTTGATAAATGCATATGCTTGTTTCTCCATTGTCTCATAATTAAGTTCTACTGCTTGTAGGGACTTACTAAAAAATAGTATGGGATGATCAAAACCTTCATCATCCTTCTATAAAAAGGACTGCAGCAACTGTATGGAATGAAGCAAAATAAAATATAGAAAAGGGCTTTTCATAATCTGGAGATCTCAGTACAGGTGCTTGCTGAATAGCTACCTTTATCTCATCAAAACCTGACTAAGCATCCTTATCCCATTCAAATTTAGCATTTTCCTTTAGTAACTTAACAATGGGCTTTACTATCTCAGTGAAGTTTACAATGAACCTCCTTACAAAATTTACTTTCCCAAGGAAAGACTAAAGACCTTTGATATTTTTTGGGGGCAAGACTTTGTTAATGGTTTCCACCCTTTTAGGATCAATCCTGACACCTTCTTTGGACACTATATGTCCCAATAACTTACCTTCTGTCACAACAAAGTGACATTTCTTTGGATTTAATGAAATCCCATATTCCAAGGCTTTAGTAAAAATCTTTTCCAAGTTTTTACAATGATCCTCAGCCTTTTGGGAATATGCAGTTAAATCATCTTGATACACTACCATAATTATATTTACAAACTCCTTAAAAGCCACATCCATGGCTCTTTGGAAAGTAGCTCCTACATTCATCAGGCCAAATGGAATTCTCACATAGACATATGTGCCCCATTGGGTAGTAAAAGTTGTCTTAAATTATTCAGATTCTTGAACCAGCACCTAGTTATAACTAGAAAAACTATCCATCATAGATAGCAAATCATAGCCAGTAACCCTTTGTAGCATTGCCTCCATGTTTGGCAAAGAATAATTATCTTTTAATGAAGCTACATTAAGGTTCCTGAAATAAACACATAGCCTAATGTCCCCATTTTTCTTTCTGACTGGGACTAAATTAGACACCTAAGAAGAATGTCTGATTGGTTTTATTATCCCAGCCTCTCTGAGCTTTGTAAGCTGCTGCTGCATCTTGGGGGCTAGAAAATGATTGATTGGTCTTTGTTTCTGTCTAAAAGGCTTAATATCATTTTTTAACGGTATCTCATGTTGAAAGAGATCTTCTCTATAAGCCTTAAGGTCTTCATAAAACCTAGAAAAAACATGTTTGAACCTTTTCAATAGGTTAATCAAATTCAACCTCACATGAGGAGCCAATTTATTTCCAATATACACAATCTTAGGAGCAGACCTTTGGCGCATATTTCTTTCCTAAATTTACCTCCTCAAACTCATCCAATTTGGCAGCAGACCTTTGGCACATATGACTATCATTATCAATAAACAATCCCTCTAATTGGGTTAGTCCTTTAGGGATTTTATTTGTCTGCAATTGTAAAATCTCATTACCAAATATGGTTTCTTTCTCGTCAACAATTTCTATCAAGTTATTACAATCAATGATCTGACCTTCATAATTATCCACACAATGAATGAAATTAAGGATATCCTCATCATTTTCAAAAACCTTGCAATTATATACATTGTCAGGAATGGCAGGCCTAGTCTTGGTTTCCACAATAGATACCCCTACTAGTGTTAGGTCGTCATTTTTCAAGGCCACATTAGCCAAAACATCTACCATGATATTCTTAGATCTCTCTATCCAATCGATAGAAAATGCACCAAAAATTTTAATGCTATCCCATACAACATGTTTATACTATTTTAGCCTATCATTTTTAGCAACATATTTTGATCTAATTTGAGATATGGATAGCTCTGAATCACCAAAAACTATTAACAACTTAATACCATGCTTGATTTCTATTTCCAATCCCAACAACAATGCTTCGTATTTAGCTGTATTATTTGTACACTAAAAAGCCAGTAGAAATGAGTATTTGAAGGAAATACCTGATGAATAGACAAATACGACACCAGCCCCTGAACCTTCTTTTGAGCATGCATCATCAAAAAACATTTTCCACAGTTCATGTTGTTGCAATTCTAATTCTTCTATTATGGGATCTATGTTTTTCAACCATGGTTGAATCTTTTCA
>MU226758.1:100722-113583 GCA_018584345.1 Thuja plicata
CTAGCTTATATGCTTCTCTCATGGTCTGAGGATCTTTATCTCTAAGTAAATAAGCTTTATTCCCATCCAAAGAATTATAGTAGGTGGTGACACATACATTTTCATCTAGTCTCAATACTTGGAACAACTTATACATAGCCTTTTGAAATCTTACATTAAATTCAGCAATGCCTTCAGTAGCAATTTTTTTCAAACTATTGAATTCATTTAACATGAAACCAAAATTTATTTTGTCACCATATTCTTGTTTGAAACTTCTAACAAACTCATCCCATGAGTAAATACCATTATTAGGCAAACCTCGGTACCAGTCTCTTGTATCCTCAATCAGGGATTGTACAAACAAATTCATCACAAAATCTTCATCTCCAATCTCATAATAATTCATTATATCCGTAAAAACTTTTATATGCTCCTCACCAGTTATAGCATTATTCTCACTAAATTTGGGAATCTTATCTCCGATCTCATTAGGAATAGGGTTTGGTTAGCCAGGGATACCATCAAAAAATAGTTGCCTATATCTTTCTAAATGAATAGGTCTTCTTTGAAAATTTGTACCAATATTGTGGCCACTATTACCAATGCCTACATTTTCGTGACCACTTGTATTGTTCAATCCACTCCCTCTTTGTTGTGATGCAACTCCTCGAGTTGCACCATATGTTTGGGTATTTGTATTACCACTATTATTTTGAATATTAGAGGTATTTACAAGCATGGATTGAGTAACTGTAGTGGTATCATTTGTTAAATTGGTATCAACTGGAGAACTCAAGAAAGCAATCCTTCTTTTTATCTCTTCAACAACAAATTCTAATTCTGCCTTTTCCAACTACTTTGCAATATCATCTTTGGCCTTTCTAGCCCTTTCTAATTCCATATCAAGTGAGAACATATCTTGAGATATACCCTCTTCAACCTTAGGCTCAGAAAATTTAATGCCAGTGAGCTTTTGTTTTCCTTTATCAACATTTGTTTGTCTAGCATTAGCTATTGATATATTTTGTGTAGATATTTGAGACTTAGGAGGCTTTTGACTTTCATAGTTAATGACTTGCCTCACCACAAGGCATGTATCTCTGGAATCACTTTTCCTAAGCATGTGTTCTCTTTCTTTGCATTCTTTTCTCAAGGTGTCCACATCTCCAAAAATTTCTTTATTCAAACCATGAAATCACTCATTTGCACCTTGAGCTGCCAGTTTTAATTGGGCAACCCACTTCTTCAAATTTTCTCTCTCAGTGATGGCATTTATAATTTGTTCCTCTCTAGCCTCATCATTCTTCTTCTTGATAAGAATTAGTTCATCTAACTCCCTCTTCAATAGGTCATTATCTCCGAGGACTCCTTCAATATCAGAACTTGAAGAAGCTTATATATTCCTCAGATTATCTCCCTTTTGTTCTTCAACCCGTTCATAAGGGATACACTTGAAATAGGAGGATTTTTCCCCCTTTTCTTGATATACACTCTTTAGTCTAGGGTTAAATATATCCTCAAAATAACTCATGGTGTCAGACTCAAGATTCAAAGGTTCATTAATTTCTTTCTCAAGAATAGTACCCAAGGACTGACTGGGACCTACAAATCTAGGCTTCCAAGAGGTGTTTTTATAAGATTCTCCCTTCCTAGAATGGTTTTTTCTAGAACTTTTAGAAACGTCACTCTCTGATGTTGCTTGAGAGTGATTCTTTGTGTTTGTCTTTGCATTCCTCATCCTAACTAAAATGAAATTTTATACAGTTGATCTGCTAATGTTCCCCTTAGAAACACTATAACCAATTACTCAAATTTGCCACCCAAATGGTTTGGGGAAAATAAAAAAAATTTCACTTCAACAATGATATTAGAGGATATGACACAATTTGTGATTTCAAAAACTGGATTTCAAGGACTTGATATATATATATATATGAGACAAGATTCTCAAACTAGCCAACAGACGCATTCCTTGAAAGTCCCCAGTAGAGTTGCCATTTTCTGTTAGTTCCTTTTCTTGCTGACATATGAAATAATCTCAACGAGCTTACTCTATTTATCCTAAACACTGATCAAGCAAGATATAGAATTACAGAAATAGGGTTTTTAAACCCTCTACACTTTGAGCTCCATAAACTTGGGCGGTAATACCCTTCTTTCTTAGAATAATCAAATCACAGGATCATACTAGTAGATATGAATGGAATTATAGGGATTGACCTCTGCAATATTTATTTGACAGATCAAAACATAAAGATAAAGATCAATTTTAGTAGTGATAGTTAACTATTTCAAAGGAGAACAGACCAGTGTTTTATCCTAGGGTATGGAGTCACTTATGAATATTCATAACCAATTTCTCATGAACAAGAACTTAAAACAATGACAGATCTGACACAAAAATAGATATACCTCATATATCTACCTTCACACATATGAAAACTTAATTCATCAAATTAATTATAAATCCTGGATCTCACTGAAACAACCCTAAGGCAATTTTAATCTTTCCTTGAAAGAACCCTAAAATTATTTCAAAATCTGCCTAACAGACGTATAAATTGAACATTCCTTGAGCATTCAGTTTAAATAAAATTCAGAACAATACAATGAAGACAAAGTACTCATCATATGTTTAAGAAACTATGGATGAATTTCATTTGTATTCATGATCAAAAGTTGCTATTACATTCAACAATGAATTTGAAAACCTCACTTAGAATATATCAATCTTAAAACTGAGTTTACAACATCAACTTGTACTCCCAAAATGAAAAATGGCTATCCCTTTCCCAGTAGTCTTGGGATCCTTTTATAACTAAGGATGCAACAAGCTACAAACTACATGGGAAAGATTTGAAAAATATTTTACAACAATTTTCAGAACTAACATAAAAGCCAAAATTACAACAGAACATGGGTGGCAGAAGTTGGCGAAGTCTGAAATTTTTTTTGTTATTGCAGTTGAATATATTTTTTCTATCCTTTCAACTTTGCTTCCCACCTTTTCATCTCCTTGGTGATGGTCTAATCAAAAGTATTTTCCAGATCTAGCTTAGCAACATCTTCTGTCCATCTGGCATCCAGGGTTGTTCTAGCCTCAGAAATAAACTTTGCCATATATCTCTCAACCTTGAAGAGGTTATCAATCAAATAATTACAATACTTAGCTTCAGTATCTTCCTCTAGGCACTGCATCATCTCTTCATCTTTGAAAATTCCATCAAATTCTACTGTCCAATTTGATTGTGGATTTAAAGCACCGGCTTCATCATAGATCTTTGGAATTAAGGGAGGGCACTGATCACCAAATAATAGCAACTTATTATTTATCAACTCAGCTTTTCAATTGAAGAAGACATATGTATCATTTACCTCATTCATCATTTCAATGGTCTCTACGATTTTATTAGGAAAATCATCACTGTATAACATGGCAGTCTTCAACTTATCCATTAGCCTGTCTCTTCCTAACCAGGTCTTGAATGTAGGCTCCAAGAATGTCATAGCTTTAGTAGATGTCCTTGAGGCTTCTTGTAGTGAGCCATACAATATGTGTATTATGTCAGTCTTCTGCTTCAAAACATTAATTCGATGTTGCAATATGGGCAAGATGATAATCATGACATTTATATTTTGTCCCTGTGACATCTCTTTAGATTGGCCTTCTGCCAATGCTGAGTCCTCTTTTGTCACTACTACAACATTTGTTACATCTTTTGATACCACCTTAGAAGTTGCATTCTTCTTACTTTCTTCCAATTCTTCTTTTAAATTTTCTATTTGTTCTTCCAAAGTGTGGTTATGAACCACTATTTCTTGATGCTTCTTTTCGAGGGCCATCATTTGGCCAAATGTTATCTCATATCTTTTTGAAAAGTCCTCTATTTTTCCTAAATTCATGAAGGATACCTGAGTCATAAGCTAGGAAATCTTAGTATCAGTGGTATTCTACAAATTCCAGATCATTCTATCAACTCTCTTCTCCTCCCTTATAGTCATGGCCAAAGGCTTCTTTGTAGCAGGAGCCAAAGACCAAATAGCTAAAGTCTTGGATTTAGGATCGAATCTTGATCCTTTCAACACTTAATCAATCTCAAATTTTGTTTTCATTAAGGGGTATTCTTGCCTCTTGATCTGATCAATGATAAAAGTGGACTATAAGTCCCATTCTGGCATCAGTAGCACCCCACTGTTCTGTACCAACAATCTGGCCTGAACCACAGTGATCAATTCACTCTCAGGATCAAAATCCTAGAGTGTCTTCATAGTCTCTTCATTTTTATCTTCCTGACCTTCACCTGTGATTAAGCTTTGTCTTAAATCCCTTTTCTTTAATTTTACCAGGAAGCTTTTGAATTCTCCAAATTTTATGAATTCACCATCTTTCATGAATTCATTTGCCATCATCACTCTCTCGTCAGCTTCTCCAAACAATATGATTTGATTTTCCTATTGACCTTCTGCTTGTGGCTCCTTTTGCAATTTCCTTTTTAGCTTCCTAAAATATTTGCCATGCTCTGTTATCACAGCCTTGGCCATACATTTTCTGTCCTGCACCATCTTGTGCTCTATTTTTTGCTTCTTTTTGGGTGGCTCTCTTGTGGAATTATCCTCTTCACCAGCCTCTTCTTATTCTTGGTGTTGTTCCTCTTGTTGTTCTTGATGTTCTGTGTCATGTAATGCAACAGGAATTAGGGATCCTTGAGATTGTGCATCATCAGCACTAAACTATGGTACTTGTGCCAAAAAAGTGTCATAATACTTAAGCATCTCTTCCATTATTTTGAGGTATGGGAGGTTAGGGAAAAAACCTGAAAAATTATTATCTGATTCCTTCCAATCATCTTCTACCCTAAGAAGATCTTTCCATTTCCTTCTTCTCTCCTGGACTTCATCTTTTTCTAACTTGTTTCTCACAATATCTTCATCATCCAGTGGCTCATGATCTCTGATTTTTTTCCAAGGAGTCATAGACTTCAAGGTTATTTTTACAAACTATTCTGGATCACAAAACCTAGCAATTATTGAAGAGATTCTATGCTACTTTAGGAAGTCATTAATTAGGTCAAAAAATCTCTTCCCAATGGAGAAATCAAAACCCACCCATAATCTAGGGATAAAAGTACCCTTTCTATGTCCCTCTAAAAAATCTTTATCAACCTAGGTAATTTGCCAAATAAACTCTAAAAATACAACCCTAAGAGGAAAAAACTTAGGGAGAATGTGAGGTGGTTGTGTACAACCATATACCCTTATGAAAATAATATAGTCAAAGAAGAAAAAATCACCCCAGTTGTGAGTAATTGGCCAATTTGGAACAAATTCCCAACATCTTAAAACTCTCCTAACCTCAATTGGAAACCTTTCCCTATAAGCTCCTAGTAAATCAAAGATTGGATCCACAATCCAATTATAGAAAAACACAAAAGATGAATTCAAAGATGAGTTGTCTCATACCTGGGTCCATCTTTGGATTGGTGCATTGACAACATACTCTGAAAAAAACAATTCAAGCTCTTTATCCATGGACTCCTTGTTACATGTAGAATCATAAACATTAAATGTGAATAATGTTTAAAAGTTGGTACATGGGCATCTGACTGTATTTCTACCAATGCAGCATATATAGCTTCAACTATGTATCCCACATAGTCATAATCTGTATTGACTTTCGGGTACTAGATATTCATGGCCATCATGAGCACGTCCTGGGGTATAGTTGAAACTCCATCAAAACCTAACACTCTAGTTAAGACATACACTGTGCATTTTATATAATGGTGAAAGAGGGACAAATCAAAAGGAGGTTTAAGATCATCTGGGATTTTCTCTAGGTGTCTATCTACCATGGGCATGAATTTGGGCATTTCATATTTCTTAATATTTGTTTCCCTCTTTTCATAATCTGCATGATTTTTTTCCAAATTAATTTCTATGCACAATGCACCAATGATCCCAAAGACTTCTGCCACTGATCTCCTTTCTATGGAAACTAGGGTCTCTTTATTTTTATTTTTGATTACCCTAGCTATTGGGCAATAATTCTTAGCAAGCTCCTTAATAAGGCCTGTATCAACGTAAACATCAAGCACAATGAACTTTTCCATATTTAATTCCTAGGGATTGTAAATAGGAACTGCTTTAACCCTATTATTTTAGAAATAATGGAACAGAGTATTACTAGAGAAGTTTGGAGTGACCGGGTTTCTGCATTGGCACCATCTATCTTTCCATTCATCCCAATTTGCACTGTTTGTATTCAATGTTTTGGGCAACAACTCAGTAAATTCTTCCACATACTTTTTTACTGCAACTTTCTTCTTCTCAGACCCTTGTGAGGCTGCACTGGTAGTAGCTTGACTCATCTTTCTTTCTCAATTTTCTATCTTAGAAAATCAAGCTCTGTTGATTTCACAGCAAAATCTTCAAGGCATAAACAAGAGTTGTACAAAATCAAGCTCAATCATTCATATTTATAGCCATCTAATTGACGTCTTGTCCACTTGAATTCCAAATTCTCGCACTTGCAGTGTCATACAATCATCTCTCTATAACTAATGCTGCCATTAATTCACACTCCTTCATCCTTGCTGGAACAGAGTATGCACTTTTTACCTTTTTGCCTTTGTAAGCCTGGAATGAGCCACTTGTCAACTTGTTTCTTACTCATCGTCCTTTTCTTACATTGAAATTTGTCCTTGCGAGTGAGCAATGAGACCTTTTCTTACAACCAGTCATGCACTCACAGTCTCTTCTTTGCTTGAGTTTATGTGATTCGTGACTAAGTGATGACCTATAAGGCAACTTTATCATTTAGCAATCGTGTACTCACTACCTCTTTATCCTTTGCACTTATACTTGCACAAGTGAGTGACATCACTATTCCTTACATTAATCATGGACTCGCTGCTCAACACTTTACTTTCTTGAAACCCGAGAGAGTGAGCGAGTAAAATTTTATCGCTCAATCCTTCCTTGGTCACACACTCGCTGACCTCTAGTTCATTATGCCTAGATGTGCCCAAGTGAGCGATGACTAAAAATAGTCATGAATTATTTACTATTTGCATAGTTGCTATGTACTTTTGTTCTATTTTTCTACCTCCGTGAGTGAGCGATGACCATTTTATTTATGCACTTTTATCTGGTCTAGTCTCAATCGCACTGCAAAATATTTCAACTCAACACTATCCATGAGTGAGCGATGACCCTTCTCTTACATTTACATTCGCGCAATTGCTACTAAAAATTCTTCATGATTAGATCCTTCGCGACTGGGTGAGTATCTTCACAAAAACTTTATAATTCATCAATCATTCACTCACTGATCTTTTTTGACTTAACTTCCTTCATGGGCGACTGAGTGACAACTTCTAATTTCCTTCATCATGCACTCGTGGGCTCAAAACTTTAATCAATACTTCATCTACAAGTGGGTGGTAACCAATGTGATTTCTTTAGTCATGCACTCGCGCACTTCAAAACCTTGAAAAATTTCTTGTGCTACTAGCGAGTGGAACCATCTGATGACCAATACATAATCCATCGCTTACTTGCACTGCAAAAAGAACATTAGTTAGAACTCGAACAAGTGAGCGACACTTATAACCTGACCTCCTCACACACTTGCAGGCTGAAAAGGTATGAATAAATTTTTAGCTCGAGTGAGTGACCAGACTTCACTTTATACTAAATGCTCAGTCGCGAACCCAAAAACAAAAGACATAAGACCACCACGATTGCGTGATACACCAAAACTTAACTGCTCGCTGACTTGCTAAGATTTTTAACAAAAGACTTAGACCCTCACGAGTGCACAATAATCAAACTTTATTCAACTCACTCAGTCGGTGACTAACAACCCAACATCAAAAAGTCATCCTGACTGCGTGATTAACATATTTTAATGACTATGTCGCTCACTCGCACTGCTAACTTAGCTCATCTAAACATGACCACGACTATGTGATTCAACCCAAAATGACTCGTCGCTTACTCGCTCACTTGGAAAGATACTTTTAAAAGCCTACACGACTGATGCTTGAAACAAGGCATTTTTGAAAACTTAACCACAATTTGAATTTTTGGCATGAAGAGACATAGATTTTAAACCAAAAGACGCGGGAAAATTGCCAAAGCTTGGAATTTGAAAATTTTCAATATACAGTGCTAACACACCCCACTATTAGTAATGAATTGGGTTTATCTCTTTATAGACATGATTTATCATTTTTTTGGTTTTCTTGATCTTGGTGTGTTCAACAATATTTGCCAATAGATTTAAAGCAAATCTCCAGTCTGATCTCGTAGAGATCTTCTTGCCAACTGGACAAAGCAGCTTTAAATCAATTACTTATCTCTGGCTTTATCTGGGTCATTAAAACAATGATAAGTTTCAGTTAACTCTATCTTTAGCTCTTGAAAACTAAGCATTTTGTCATTTTATGAACTCTCTATTTTTTCGATCAACACTTCAGTTAGTCATCAGTGATAACTGACTGTTCCATTGGTTTGACTTTAGTTGTCTTTCAGATCTCCGTCCATTGGGAAACACTGTAATTCTGTCCTTTGGGTTACTCTTTGCTTTTCTCATTAGGAAACACTGTAACTTTTCTCTTCAGTAATGTTGTGCATTTTCTCGTAGGGTAACGCTGTGACTTTGCTCTTTTACTGTGACCGTTGGTGTGCACTTCGTCGGTGTATGTAGTCACTTTGTGAATACTTGACTTATATGCATTATTGATAGCATAGCCTTTGATTCATTGATTCCTTGAAGTCTTTGACATTATTTCCATGACCATATAGATTACATTAAGTTTGTTAGAATAATAAGTAGAAAAATGCAAATATTAATGCATGGAAGAGAACACAAAGACACAGATATTTAACGTGGTTCACCCAATCCTTGGGCTACGTCCACCAACAATGAGTTCAATATCTTTATTATTATCTAGTAATTACAATCTGAAACTTGCAACTCAATACCACCATAGGAAGCTACGAAAATCCCTCATACAAATAATGAATCACCAAACCCTAAGCCCTTTACACACGTATTTTTGACATAACCCCGCAAGGGGCTCTGCCCCTTGACCCCGAGCTTGGGGGCACTGCCCCCAAACCCCTATAGATAAGTCTAAGGGGAAACCATGCCGAAAGAATCTGAGTCTGATTAGGCTCCACATACATAACAAAGTTCACATCATTGAAAATACAATACATTAACCAATTTAATGCCTTGCATGATCATCAACTTAACATCTTCAAACATTCAATCAGTTACATGTAATTATTAGGGTGACACCGATTAAGGTGGTTTGTACAAAGGCTCACTACAGGTCGGGCTAACTACCCTTAAATAAAAATAGGCTCACTATCGATACATAGAGACTCATTACCAGTTATAAAGAGGCTCACTGCTAGTTACAAAGAGGCTCACTACCAATACATAGAATCTCACTACCAATAAGTATGAAAAATAAATTGAATTCACTGCTAAGATTATTGTCACCAACAATATGCCTTGTACACAATCCACAACACGTAGATCTCCAAAAATATTTTCATAATCATTTTGCATACAAGAAAAACATAAGCCACATAAGAAACAATAATCATCACCCTTCTTATATTGCTTAATGCCATCAACTGTGTCAACCAAACACAATTTGAAATAGGTCATACCAAGACATTCCTGCAGTGGTAAGGAATGAAATATGGACCAAATTTACCAATACAAATTTCCTCACACATTCCAACACACAACACCATCTCGAAATCCATCAATTCCAATGGACATGATGAACACATTACACAACAATAGCTAAGACCGAAACACAAACGAACACACTCCAGATAGGATCGACCCAAACAACTGATCCACCAAATGTTTCACACAATATAGAACCACCACTAAAAGAGAGATCTATAGGTGAACATGTCTACCAAGACACACATCTTATCGATAAAACAAATGATACCACAAAGACTTTTGGTACACAACAACCAATACAACTTGAAAATATGAAAATGCATAGGATATATTTACATCAATGACAACCATTAATGACAACAACATGAATAACATCAAATTCACATTCTAACAATGTATTCAAGAACTATCCTAAAGATCTAAAACTAATTATAGGCATAATAAATTGTCATTTGATAATATTTAACACTACGATGAACAACATATGAAACACTATAAGGAATGCCAAAGCCCTAAGGAGCCCTAGTGTAGTCCTAGCTCCACCTACCCACTGTTTAATCTACTATGATGTTAATTCCTCAAGATGACTAAAACAAAATATTTGTAGGTGCCCAAGCCTACCACAGTTAGTTTGCAGCTAGCCATGAACTCACGTGGATTAGCAATGAAAAATGATAGCAAAAAAGGGGGTGTTGAGCATCATTTTTACAAAAAACAAAAATTAGGAATATGTGATGCAAATTACCCTCTTGAAAGAATAAAAATGTTACTCCCAAGGTTCTCTATGGTTGTGGTACAACCACTTGGAAACTCAATTGAAGATAAATGTGAATATTCACAAGGAGGATTTTTTTGGTACGTTTCAAACTTCAGGCTGCAAAATAAACTTTAGCACTTTTTGTATACGCTCTATTTCTAATGTATGAAACTTCCTAATAATGAAAATTTGACTTTAAATCCTACAATGATTTCCTATCTTAACCAATTTCTGAAAATATCAAAAGATTGAGTAACAAGAATTACAAGAAAATTTGTTAAAAATGAAATCTAACGGACATAAAAAATTGTTTGAATCACACTTGCAAATTAAATGACGAAAAGATGGAAATCCACAAAACATGAATCAGATAAACTCAGAATTCCATGCTCAACAAATGCAATCTTTTGAAGAAACATTTACCCAGATGCAATATTTTCAAATATCTATCAAATCATGAAGCCACTAAATTAAGATACACACACAAGACATTTTTATCTTTAAACCAATAGAATAAATATTTCCAATCATTCATCACAAAAAGATGAAACAATAACAATAAACTCCAAACTAATTGATCACAGATTCATTCACAATAAAATGTAGTTTTCTCTTTGAAATAAATGAACAAGTATGCACAGATTCATAATTTCACACAGATAGTAGAAAATCACACCACAAATGAAGCACCAACAACATATAGTTTTATTGATAAAGAATCTGATCTTAATTACATATCTATAACCATATATACAGTGCTTCAACTTAGAAATTAAAAACTCATAACTAGGGTTTGATCAACAATAAACATGGCATAAATAAAATAAATCTAGAGTTTAACAATGCAAAACTACTCCTAAACTGATATTTAACAAGCTTGCATGAGTTTTCATCCATGTGTACACTAAATACATGCAAAATCAGACTAGAATCAGCCCCTAAAGTGAATGAATTTGAACTGAAGCTCCAATGTTTCTTCTTGTCTTTCATACACAGTTGATCTTCTCTTTGATGTTCACACCCAAAATGCATGAATTGAATTGTTGTTTTGATATGCAACTGACAGAAGACCCCTTGAATCAAAAAAAAGAACTCTAGTATGCATGCAATCTACCTGAAAAAATGACCCTTTTGTGAAAAATGCGATTGAAAATGTGTGCCCAGGAATTTCAGAGTTGCCATGTTGAAAAATGACCAAGTCTAGAAGTTTGGTGACTTTGGATTTTGAAAGTTGTAGACCTCCAAAAAATACAACTTTGAAAATTGGCTAAGTATGAAAAATGACTTTAGACTTCAAAAAATGGCTAAGTATTAAGAATGACTACAATCCTCAAAAGTGGCTAAGTATTAAAAATGGCTCTTAGCTCAATGGAAGAATGTTTGGGTGAACCTTGCACAATCTCTCTATAGTATCCCAAACTTCATCAAAATTGGGAAGCTCGATAGATTCCAACTGCCTTTTCCACCTTACCCAGAAGGAGGTGAGATTTTAATTGAATGCTTTAATTTCCTCTATATTCTCCCTTATGTAGCTCATATCCTCTCTGAAATAAAACAATTGCTGGAGGTCTCCCTCAGTTTTCACTCAGGCTATAATTCCTAAAAACTACTGAATAATGTTCTTTGTAGAATACAATTTCTTCTTATTATCATCCTCATACAACTCCAAGTCCATTCCATCAAAGAATTTTGTAATCTCTTCTACCCACAAAATGGCTTAATTTATCTTCTTCTCAATATTATCCAAGCTCTCTTGCTATCTTTTCATGGTGACACTGATAGCAAGGACCCACTCATTAAAATTGTCTAACTTTGTTCCTTTATATAGCTTTACCAAAATTTGAAAGCATTTCTTTCTTATAACCTTTAAATCTTGAAGAGCTCATTGCCACTATTCTACCTTATCATCAATGTCTTTCTCTCCTTCCATTAGGTCAATGAGTTGTATTACCCCAATGAGGATTATTCTAAAATACTTTAGAACCATGCAAAAAGTCTCAACTCCAAAGCTTTCAAACTTAGACTTCCAATCTATAGCCTCTTTCACAAAATGGTTTGTAGATTCTGGGGGCGCTCTCTTTTCAAGCGTTTCTTGTAATGTGGCCTCTGGATGATATCGGTTGATAGGACCAACTATCTTTGTCACATAATCCTTGAAAGTCTCAACTTGTGCCTTGAGACCATGAATCTTTATCTCATCTTTGTCCAAATATTTAAATATTTTTTTCAACCCAAAGTGGCCAGTGCCTTACCGCCTTCCTGGGTGGGTTCCCCTAAATTAATCTCCTCCATGATGTAATGCTTTGTATTTATATCTGTCATACATGTGCTTGGAGGAGGTACCACAACTTGAGCCTTCCATTTCCCTTGGTCATCCTTTGTCACATATGACATTCTCTGAGTAGTT
>MU226758.1:115995-126382 GCA_018584345.1 Thuja plicata
TATTGACAATGTCATAGGCATCCAAGGTATTACCTTCAAACCACCTCATCCTCCACTCCTTGGTGATTGGGTAGAAGTGATCGACTCATTTTTGTAGATGGAAAACATCTTCGATGGTGTCAGGTTTTAGATCTAACACAATATCTCCGGCCATGTCTTCACCACTTTTCATCTGAGATATAGTGATTAGCTAGTGTCATAATTCAATTTGGTGAAAGGATGGAGACTGGATGCCCTGCTATTTTATGAGACCCACCAAGACAATCTTCCTGCCAAATTTGCACAATGTCTCAGGAACGAATCCCAATCAAGGGTTCCAATGTCAGTATCTGTGATCTCAGCATATAGGTTCCCAACCTTTGTGGGGGTGTTGTACCCTTTGAAGTTGTACTTCATTGGTAGAGTTTTTTTCTCTAGCATCCTGTATGCAAACACTATTGTTAGCTATCCATTATTGAAAGCATAAAATAAATCCGTTGCCGTAATTTTTGTTTTTATTAAAATTAATGACAACTATACAAAAAAATTAATATTTTTGATTAAATTTAATATGGTTATTATAATTCTAAGTTTTTCTAATAAATAAATTTTTTGTTTATTTATTTAATTGTTTTGGTCGTTATAATTTTTTTAATCATTGATTGGACTTTAATAATATGTAATATATTATTAAATTAAACTCCCACATTTTTCCCTAGTTGATTTTATAATGTTTGTACTTATATCACATGCTAAGATTAATGCAAATAATATAAAAATTTTGTCGAACCTTTTAGGTGTTGTTACATATGTTTTAATTTATGTAACAACTCCATGCCAAACATTTCTAAAGCCCCAAATTCTCCTTTTGGGAAGACATTTTGAACACCTTTGCACACGCAGCTACATCAAGTTTCAATGCTCCAGTTCGAAGTCATCCATTTTTTTCTCCAGTTCCAAGTCGCCGAGCTCTAAAACATAGAGATGAATGGAAGTGATCATTAATGAATGGAGTCTCTTGATCATTTTTGAGTTAGGAATCTTCAAAATCCTTTTTATCTTTTCAGTATTCATTTTTATTGAAACCATGATTCTCATAGAGTTTTTATGGATGTTTTTTACTAGATTTGGATCATTTTTTACTTTTCATCGGTTTTTATATACATTATATTGGTCATTTTTGCAAAATGTGGTTACATATTTGCAGCAATTGAAGTTTTCAATAACAGTTTTTTGCACCTACTCTTCATTTACAAATGTTTTTGAAAAGTTTTGGGTCATTTTTGCTATAATCATAAATGTTTTTTTAAAAATAAAAAACTACTCCATGGAAACCAGTGGCTAGGATTTTTATGATCTCTTTTTGTATAAACTAGATGGATGAATTTGTGTTATGCAAATTTGAAATTATTTTTGACAAATTCCTTTTATTTATATTCTGTGATTTGTTATCAGAATCTTTATTAAATATGGACGATTCTCATCTTTTCTATACAATGATATTTGTGAATCTCTTCACAATTTTGGTTCATTAGACCACATGCCCAAATAGTCTTCCAAATTGGAAACAATTATACTTACAACATACAATATTCTTCCTAATGGCTAAGTTATATGCTCCATTTCCAAAATAATATTGAAAGAAAAACTTCCTCTTCATTTGCAAAGCTTAGTGCTCATAGGCTTCCTAATTCTATATGCACTTAATATATGCAGCCATGGCTAGGGTTTGTATATATCACTTTATTCAAAAAAGGATTTGATTTTTTTCCCATTGTGATTTGTGTTACATTTTGAAGTGATGTAGAAATATACAAGTTATAAAAACTCTACCATCTCCAAAAAATGATGCTAATTGAAAATAAGAAATTCCCATCTAGTTGCAGTCATAACTTGATAAAATACATATGCATACATTTACCTTGTACAAATCAGATTTTGTCATATCTTTCACATCTAGTGTTAGAAATTATACCATGGGTTGTAACATATGTCTTCATGAATAATTGCTTCCAAGAAGTCTAAATTGCCCAATTATGTTATAATAATGTTCCCAAATCAGAATTCCTTATCTTGAATATTTGTAGCTCTTCATGAAACTCAATATGTAATACCCAAAAAATGTTCCATTTGTAAGTCATCACTTTTTCTTGCAAATTAGAAGACTTTAGGTCCTTTGCATTTACCACTACATGTTACTCTGCATGTGATAGAAGATGTAAACTTACCTAAAATCTCCAATGTCATTCCTTCTTTGTTTCCAAATTTGGATGTATTTACACCCATTACGTGTACTGCTACATGTAATAAAAAATGTAACTATCCCAGAAAGTTCCCTACTTAGCCATATCCAGGTCAGAGGTTTTCATACCAATTTCATGTTTAGTTACATGTAATGAAACACATAGGTGCATCCAAAACTTCCACTGTTGTCCTTTCCAAAATAGGAAATTTTTACCCCAACTACATAATTTGTTGCATGTAGTTGAATGCACAATAAGATCAAAAACCTCATACAATACCCTTTTGAAGAAAGCAACTCCAAATGTAGTCGAAAATTTTTGACCCGACTGCACAATGAACTACATGTAGACTACCCTTGCAACTTAAAGTACACTTGCATCAAAGATCTCCTATTCCACTTAAGAAGTCTTTTATTTTTCTCATGTGGTAGGAACATTTTTCTCCAACTGCATAAGTTGTTACATGTTTATACTACACCCGCACCTTCATATACAGTGCACTCCAAAACCTCTAAATTGCATCCATGGCTCACAAAAAGCAACATTTTTACTTCATCCTTGTTTGAAACATAACTTGTAGACATGATCTACCAACTTTCAAAATCAAATGCTATAGGTGTTCATCCAAAGTCAGAAGAAGCAATCATCGGGAACAAAGGAAAGATGAAATTCAAATTTTAGAATGCTTTCAAGACTGATTCCAAGAAGGTGATAGTAGAGTTTTAAGAGGGATCATGAATTTGTTTCTAGTCATGGGTGAAGATGATAATTAGCGATGCCACCAAATACAGAGGTCAAAGTGTTATTTTATACAGATGTTCCCACCCACTTACAAATTTGAAGGTTTCAGTTACTTGGCAATCTGGTGATAGAAAAACCTCTTTGATAGAGGTTGATGTAATAGGGGTCATGTCTTATAAGACACCTTTTTTAATTTTCATCCTGCATTTTGAAATTTATTTTTGATAGGTTGCATGTAAAGCATAAAATTGTAAGTGCATATGTAGTTAAACGTGCAAAGGAAAAATTTACAATTACATATTTCAATGCATGTAATCGCATTACATAGGACTGTAATGTTGAATAAGTCAATTTTAGGTTTTTAGTTGTTGAATAAGTCTCGATTAGTTGGGTTTCTCCCACTTTTTTCTCTCAGCCCCTCACTTATAAATAAAGGAGGGTGCTTATTTTAATGGGAATCTTTACGCATTGCAAGAAAACTCTGGTGAAATTGTGCAAGTTCAAATTTTTCTTTCATTTGTGCAAGTTAACTTTGGAGTGAATAAAAAAGTAGGTATTTTCAATCTTTGAGTTGAGAAATATTGTGGAATTATTTGTGCTGCTATAAGGAGAATCTTGACTTTGTGCTATGACTGTCAATTTGAGTTACTTACGGTGAACTCATAATCTTTGAGTTGTAATTCATAGTTATATTAGAAGTAGAAAATAAGTTCACATGCTTTAAGTCTTTGTGCTTATCCTATTGCAACTTTGTAGTTTGAAATTATCTTGAGATAGTGTATAAGTTTGTGAGCTTATGTATATATTTCATAGCCTATTGTTAACTAGTACTCTTAGCAATTAATCTTTCGGTTAATTCTGAGTTTATTGGTATTATTGCTTCAACTAGTATTTGATTTTTTGGTTAGGTTCTAGTTGAGTTAACAGAAATAAGAAGGGTGCCTCCCCTACGTTGAGATGAGATATGTTTCTCACATATTGTGCCTAAATAGTTTATTTTTTAAGTAGTGTGTCTACAACTACTTACAAAATATTTAGCCAACAGTTTTTGGCAACTTCACTGGGATCAAACGCAAAAAGAAGTGTATCTCACAAATTGCCTTTGTGAAGTTGTGAAGTATATGTAGTTACTATTACTTATATCAAAACGTTGATAAGAAGATTGATTAGGAAGACCTTGAGCTTATAGTTTGTTTTCTTGTCCCGGAGAAGCAACGAAGGACTTTTTACCTTCATTGACACTTTTGTTGTTTATAATTTTCACTAATATTTTCTCAAATCTGTTACTACTTAAGCTACAAATTTTTTTCTAAAAAAGAGAAGAAAAGATTAAACATTTTTTTCTAAAAGAGAGAATTAAATGAAGTTCCATCCAAGCTATAGAGGATTAATTTCAAGGTGATCTAATTGTTCATACTGGAAGAACTCAAGCAATATTCTTGGCAAAGGAAGGGTAAAACATCAAAATATACACCAATTTGGGCTCAACAAGCTAGGATTTCTCTCCTAGCTATTGGATCTCCACTTGTACGAACTCACTCCCCTCAATCTCACTCCACCATTACATTCACTTCCTCAGGGATCCAACAAGAAATTTCCTAAGTTATATGGTGATGGAAAGAAACACCCAGATGAACATATTAAAGAATTTTATATTTACTGTGGTGTGCTTAGAGTAGAATATGAAGATGTATCTATAAGGCTTTTTATAGAGAATTTGCAAGGAATTGCTACAAATTGGTTCTATAATCTCTCTATTGGAGCCACAAGTTGGGACACCTTACAAATCAATTTTGAAGAGCATTTCAAACTTGTAGAAGATGAGCATTATTTAATTTCTCACCTCACACAAATGAAGAAGGATACATGGGAAGGCATACATAAATTCATTTCCAAATTCAATAAACTGGCAAACTGGATCCTAACTGCTTCACAACCTACTAATGAAAACTTGAAATGTTTCTTCATTAATACTTAGCTTCCATAAGTTAGTTTCTTGTTGAGATCCATTCCTACACATTTTTCTATTACTCAAACTTTGGAAATAGAAATTGAGGATGATGAAATGTTTCTTCATTAATACTTAGCTTCCAGAAGTTAGTTTCTTGTTGAAAAGATCCATTCCTACAAGTTTTTGTAATGCTCAAACTTTGGAAATAGAATTTGAGGATGATCTTATCATGACTAAAAAGATTCACAAGGACCGATCAAAAGGGAATTCCTTCCATAGGAGTTCTTACAATGATGGTTCAACTTCAGGTAGTACCAACCCTATGTTACAAAATCTTGCCAATGTATTACTTTCTCATAAAAAGAAAATTTCTTAGGGATCTTTTGCTGCCCCATACAAGGCTATCCCACGAAGAACATTTCCAAATACTGCTCATAACAATGTAGATAAGAATCAAGAGAATCTTCCTCCTCCTCTAGAGAGGCTTTCTCTTAAATCCATGTCATGCAGGTCTGCCATGGGTTACTATGAGAATGATCAAACTGGTATTTTTTCAGATTATTATCAAATGAAGAAAAATGTTGTTCCTTATGATGAAAACCATGAAACAACTAGCGACTCTAGCATTAGGTATGTACACTATGAGGATACAGAACCTGAGGATGATTTTTCTCATACATATGTGGTTATGACACATTATCAAACATAGTTAGCTCATCAAAGAGATGAAGCTGTGAAGGAAAATGATGATTTACAAACACCAATCACTATTGCAAAATGAGCAACCCCACTGCCAAATCTTGCTAAGGATGAAACTAATAACCAAGTAAGTATGCCTACTCCTCCTATTTCATCTAATGTACCCAAACCTAGTATGTCAAATCAAAAGCCTCTAGTTTAGAATTTTTCTACTTCTTTAGCAAGTTATTTTCAAGCTTTTGATATTATAGATCACGCTAAAAAAACCAAAATCTAGATGTCTAAAGTTGAATACTTTCAAGCATATCCAGATCACCTGGAAAGGCTTACTAAGTTTGTTAAAGATTCCCATCCCACACAAGATCTCAATAATGTTCCAGAGCCTAAAAATTTACCCAATAATATGGTTACTATTCCGATATCCATTTCAGGAATAATAAAGCCTTTCTATATTTCTTTATTTATAAATGATTTCAAGGTTAGTAATTGTGTTATTCATTCTGGAGCCTATGATAACGTCATGCCAGATAAAGTAGTGGATGCATTGGGACTTACCTTGACAAAGAATTTTAGAAGTTGTTATTCCATGGAGAATAATCAAGTGCCTCTCAAAGGGAAAATTAAGGATGCACAATTTGCATTCACTTCCTTCCCAGAAAAGAAGATTAAGATGATCATCTTGGTCATATACATTCCTGCTTCTTGTGAAATGTTACTTGGGCATAAATTTTGTAAAGATGTAGGGGGAAAAATAAATATGAATATGTCATAAGAAATAATACCTATCAAGGGTGTTATGTAGACACTACTTCCTGAGAGAGAGACCAAGTACACAATTGTAAAATATGATGACCCTCATGCTCAATTTTTTTTTAAGTTAGCAGGAATGGGTAATTAGTACCTTCATGCTGATGAAATTTTAGAATTTGCACAATAGTAGACTGATGGATCATAAGGTTCTTCATTTCTTTTAGATACTGATAGATTTGTAGATGCAAGTGAAGCTCAAGAGATAGACCTTAGTTCAGATGGATCCTTCACCATCGTTGAAGAAAAATCTTCCATAATGGTTAAAAAATCTATAAGTTCTACTCAGGATTCTATAGAAGCAAGTACCAGTAGTTCCAATGAATTTTGGATGTTGGAATTTGATGGTATCTACACATCTTTGGGTTCCACTGCATGGATAGTCTTGATATCTCCAAAGGGTGATTTTTTCCCCTTTTCCTTCAAACTAAAATTCAATAATACAAACAACACATCTGAATATGAGACTTTGTTGTTGGGTATTGAAATGATGCATAAGAAGGAAATTTGAAATTTGCATGCCCAAGGTGATGTTGAATTAGTGGTTTTTCAAGTTCATAATGATTACTAGACAACAAAATGAGAGGTTGAAACATTACTACAATTTAGTGTGGGATTGTATTGAGCCATTTGATGCCTTCATCATTTCTGTGGTTCCAAGAGAATACAACGATAGAGCTGATTCTCTTGTTGCATCGTCCACCTTATTAATTCCTCACAAATATTTTTTTGATCATTTGTATCAGATTGAGTTGGTTTTTCATCCAAGTGTTCCAAAAAATTTGGACCATTTGCAAGTTTTCAATGAAGATAAACAAATTATCAATTTCCTTGAAATAAAGGATAATTTTGATGAGCTCTACTTTGAGGGTAGCGAGTCATCATCTAGAGAATTAGTTCTAGATATTGATTCAGAACCTAGTGAAGAAATTATTCATTGAAGAGAAATACACATCTTAAAGATCTGGTCTCTCTTGAGAAGATTTTTGACAAATATGAAAGGTCTTTAGAGAAACAAAAACAATCAAGGACTAGATCTACCCTGGAATATGAGAAATATAGTCTCATATTAGAGGTTGATTAAAAAATGGTAAACATTGGAAAGTGATGCACACCAGAAGAAACAGAGAGGTTCATTTCTTTATTGCGTCAATATATTGATTTCTTGGCATAATCATATGATGATCTCAAATCCTTTCACCCAAAAAATGTGCAACATGAAATTCCTCTCAAACTTGGTGTTGTTCTATTCTAACAGAAGAAGAGGCAATATAATCCAAAGATTTCGGGAACAATACTCTCCGAAATCCAAAATATGTTGGATGCACAAATTATTTTCCCTATTCACAATTCAACATGGGTAGAAAATATAGTACCGATGTGTAAAAATAATGGAGAGATTCACATTTGTGTGGATTTCAAGAACCTCAACCAATTGTCATTAAAAGACAATTTTGAATTATCGGTGATGGACCAAGTTTTCCAGATAGTAACGGGTTCTGAAATGTTATCCATGCTTGATGGATTCTCTGGATACAATCAAATTGAATTCAGTGAAGATGATCAACACAAGACCGTAATCACGATGCGATGGGGTACCTTGTCATATCATAGGATGCCTTTTGGTCTCATCAATGCGGGTGCAACATTTCAGTGAGCAATGAATCTTGCTTTCCGAGAAATTATGGACAAGTTCATTGTTTATTTCGATGACTTGGCTTATTCTCCAAGAATTAGAAAGATCTTTTTTATCATCTTTAACAAGTTATTGAAAGATGTAGCGACATGGTGTTTCCCTTAACACTAAGAAGTCCTTTTTTGGCATTACTGAAGAAAAGATTTTAGGGGCACATTGTGTCCAAGGAGGGTATAAAAATTGATTCCAAAAGGGTTAAATCAATCCAAAATATTTCACTTCCCTCAAGAAAAATAGCGGTTCATTATTTCTTTGCAAAGGTAAATTTATTATGAAGGTTTGTTCCAGACTTCACATAGAAGACTTGTCATATCGTGAATATGATGAAAGGTAAAAGTATTTTCTGATGGAGTCTGAAAGGTAAGACAATGTTTGAAAATATCAAAGAAGCAATCACTCATGCTCTGGTATTAGTTTGTTTGGATTACACAAATAATTTCATTATGTATAGTTATGCTTCTGAGCCTACTATATTCGTGATCCTAATGCAGAGAAATGATGAGTGAGTTGAGTCTCATATCTCATTTATGAGTTGTCCTTTGAAATCTCATGATTTGAACTACACTCAAATGGAGAAGCATGCATTTTCTATTGTTAAAGAGGTAAATCATTTTAGGTTCATTCTAAATTCACGTGTGCTTTGGTTCCAGATACTACCGTCAAGAGAATCTTAACAGAACAAGATTTTGGTACTAAAAGAGGGAATTGGGTCACAAATATTCAAGAATATGACATGGAAATTAAGCCCAAAAAGCTTGTTCATGGAAAATGTTTATGTCAGCTTATGGCTGAAAATAAACCAACAGAAATGGAAGCAGAAAGTTCACAATCTCTTCCAACTATTTTGTTCATTAGTATAACGGATGAGTGTTATTCTAATATTACTCATTTTCTTACACATGGTGAGTTTCCTCCACACCTATCATATAAGGAGAGATGAAGCATAAAGCTGAAGGTTATAAACTTTATCTTGTGGGATAGTGGTTTGTATAAGCTAGGTGTGGATGGAACGTTTCTCCATTGTATTGATAGTGCAACAAGTAAGGTTACTTGAATCTTTTCATAACCTTGCATGTGGTGGTCATTTTTTCACACCAGTCACAACTCACAAGATCCTGAGGGCGAGGTATTACTGGCCTACTATGTTTCAAGATGCGTACCATTAGGTGCGTAAATGTGAGTTGTGTCAAGAATTCATGGGAAAGTAAAAAATTCTTTCTCTACCATTGAAGCCAATTGTAATTGAGGAACCATTTCAGCAGTGGAGACTTTATTTCATCAGCATAGTCAATCTATCTTTAAGTAAGGGGTACACATATGTCCTTACAACAACGAATTACTTCACCAAATGGGTGGAGGAAATTCCAACAAAAGAGTGCTACATCTGAGGTAGTGTGCAATTTATTAAAGGAGAACATCATCTCACGTTTTGGCATTCCCCATAAGATTGTGACAGACAATGTAGCTACGTTCTCATCGAATGACATTACAAAATTTTGTTATGATTATGGGATCACCTTGGCACACTCATCTGACTATTATCCTCAAGGTAATGATCAAGAAAAATCCACTAATAAGAACCTGGTTACCATTATGAGGAATTTGGTGGATGAGAATAAAATATCTTTGCACAAGGCGTTGTATGATGCATTGTGGGAAGATCGAATCACACCTAAGCGAGAAATTAGCATGTTTCCTTTTCAGTTTTTGTATGGGTTGAATGCTGAAATTCCCATTACTTTGAAGCTTCCCACTTTTAGGTTAGCCAAGGCAATTGAAGATGAGACATTTTATAATGTTGTGGATAAGATAATAATGTTCTTATCTGCATTGGAGAAACAACGTACCCAAGTGGTGGATCGCATAACAGAACATCGAAAGCAAGTGAAGGTTCTCTTTGACAAGAAACCAAAGCAGAGAGAGTTTCAATTTGGTGATCAGGTATTATTTTGGGATAAGGAAAGAGAACCTAAACGCATGCACGAGAAGTTTGATACTCTTTGGCGTGGTCCTTTCATGATTCATCAAATCTCTAGAGAAAACAGTTTCCTGTTGGCATACCAAGATGGAACACCATTTGCACTACCCTATAATGGACAACAACTAAAGCACTATTTTGAATGAGCTCCAGATAAGTGCTACTATACATAAGAGTCCAAGTCTTTGAGTCTTTTTGTGTCTTTTAGTCTTTTGTTTTGGCATTTTGGTCGCCTAACTCTATAACCCAATGGAATGGAAGAAGGCACTTAGAGAATTGGATTCTACATCTCT
>MU226758.1:145451-157182 GCA_018584345.1 Thuja plicata
GAATTGGCTATAGTTTAGATACTCTCAAAAATGCTCCTCTCTCAAATGAAGAAAATGAAGTCCATAATATAGAAGAACCTGGAAAGAGGATGAAGAGTTTCTTGGAAAGAAATGGATGACTCTTCATTTACATGGAGGAAGGTGAGACAAAATATGGAGGAATTATTTGATTAAATAAATGAATTATTGCCACATGGGTGGCTTTTCTTTTTTGTTTGAATTATTAAATTCAAGTGAGGATAATCCATTCAAATAACCAAATAATATTTAATTCCTTTGATGTGTATTAGCTAAAGGGGGTGGGATTAATTTAATTTAAAAGCACTTAGGACTTTAGAATTAAATTAATTAATCATAGGGATTTTTAGCTAATAAATATTGAAAATTTAGGAATTAAATATAGTGTGAGATTTATGCAAATTTAGGTTTTCTGCATTTGAGACTAAGTCAGTTAAATTCAATTAGGAAGGACTAGTACAATAGGACTTCGATGATGATAAAATGCACCAAAATTGATTAGAATAGTAAGGTGCCAATTTTGGGGTGTTACATTTTGCCCCTCTTTGAATTGATGTGTGAGCAGTGCGTTGATTCAAAGAATAGTCTGATGTGAAGATAAATATTTTAGAAATCTAGGTTAGGTTTCCAAGACACCGATCAGATTGAGAATCAAAACCACCTTCAGAATGAAGCATGATTCTCCAAAGTCTAAGTTAGATTGCAAAGACAACGGTCCAAATACTACTTAAGAGAAGATTGAAATCGGGGTTAGATTGCCCCAATGTCTGTTGATCGCTGATGAAGATTTAGGACTATCTCCAGAATCAGGGTTAGATTGCCCCAATACAAAGGTTAGTCCTCTGAGATTCGGGTTAGGTTTCCTAGATAACGGTCTAAAAGAGCTTTTGAGAGTCATCTTCAGAACGAAGCATGACTTTCAGGAATTAGGGTAAGATTTCCCCAATACCCAATGAGATTTCAAGAATCATCTCTAGAACGAAGCTTAGTCCCCTAATATCTAGGTTAGATTGTCCAGACACTGGTCAGACTAATATCTTTCACAAGACTATCCCTAGAATGAGGCTCAACCTTCAGGAGTCAGGGTTAGATTGCCCCGATACTTGTCCCAAAAGATAGTCAATAGAGATTTTTAGGACTATCTCCAGAATGAAGCATAATCCTTGAGGATCCGAGTTAGATTGCTCAGATACCTAGAAAGATATATGACAAGATGACAAGATGCGAGGCATCAAGATGCCCCTAGAGATTCGAGATCATGGAATATCCAATTTTGACCATAAGGTATGAAAAACTGAATATGCCCCAAGTGATGAGATGCCCCTAGCAATGGGGACTTTTGATTCAGATCACAGTGATTTGAGAATGATGCGAAAAGATTCAATGATGCAATCATCTTGTCCCCTTGGGAGTGAAATCAAAAGATGACATGAAAGAAAGATGATTAACGACAAAAGATTACAGATAGAAGCAAGATCGAAGATACAGAGAAATCAGAGATAGATCAAGAGAAGGCAGAATCAATTTAGAGCGATCGAGAGGCCTTGTTGATTAGGTTTGACCATAGTTGACCAAGTTTGACTAGAATTGACTAGATTTGACTTTGATGAAAAGATTGCAGAAGCTGAGAAAATCATGACGAAAGATGATTCTGACAAGAAAGCAACGTTAGAAAATTGAGTGCAGAAGCATCCGATCGCATCAGTCCCAAAATTTAAAAATGCAATTTTGAGCTGCTTAGGAGTGTCAGATTTTGATTTCGATCACAAAAATGAATTCAGAATGGTCGATTTAGCCAAGGGTACAATTTTTGCAGAAAATGGAGCACTTTTTAAAATTAGGTCAAAAGCTATATAAGGCTCGGAGGGTTCATTTTCAAATCATTATTCACCTTTGACTTTAGTGATGGTGAGAGCTCCAGCTGACATTGATAGCGTTCCTGTGTGTACACATTGATTTGAGAACTCTCGATGACATGAATGGCTACTGGAGTATGATGCACCTATAAGTAATCAGAAAACCATCCTGCATTTAAGATTTTATCAAATTTTAGATCATTTTTAGCATGTTTTTGAAGCTTTTTAAGTCTCTCACGTTAAGTCTCACATGAGGAAATAGTTCCCTCGCACCGGCCTAGGTCACCCCTCACATGAGAAATCAGATTCCTCACACAGGATAGGGCTTCCTCGCACGGGGCCCCTCTGCGAGCTCACACGAGGTGCGCATCGATGCCGTGCGATATTCTATCACTAGTGATGGAATCTCGCGCGAGAAGAGATCCTGTCTCACGTGAAATAGAAATCTCGCGTGGGAAAAGAGTTTTCTTGCATGGGAATCCTTGTCAGTCCAGAAATTTTTCATCCTTTATGTCACAGAGTTAGCCAATTAGAATGCCTCAAAACTGTGTTTAGGATAGATACATAGCTGCAGTTGTTGTCATTGTTTTGAAAAACCATCACGTCAAGATACTTATCAAATGTCATCACTTGCTTTGCAGGTTGACTTCCTTGATATTGTGTTCTAGTCTCATTATCCTGTCATTGGTGAGCTACTGCGGAGACTGTCAGATACTGGTGGTGCCCATCTCGACGGGCTAGGTTTATCATATCTTCGTGATCCACTTGATATTTGGGTAAATCATGGTCTATTGGGTGCCCTTGTCGAGCATTTCCATTTGGAGACAAGCACGTTCCATTTTCTACAGGGGGAGATGATAGTCACTCTTGAGGACATTTATAGGATTCTGATAGTACCATTCCACAGGGCCCGTGTGGAGTATGATACCCAGCCAAGGACAGGTACACTGGCATTGAGGGCGATCTTCTAGGATGATCTGGTGATGGGTCAAGCCATCTCTTGGGAGGATTTGATGAGCAAGTACTGTGTAGATCATACAGTGGTAGTTGTCTTGGCATTGTTCTTGAGTTTCTACCTGGTACCAGATCGAGGTCAGCACGGATTTGAGTGTGGCTGGGGCGTCATGCTGCAGAGGATGTTAGCTACACCAGCAGTGAGATTCAGATGGGGCGAGTGTATGCTCGCACAGATGTATCACGAGATGCATGAGATAGTGTATCAAGGTGCACGGACCATGGCGGTAGGGGTTTTCGTCCTACAGATCTAGGCCTGGGAGCACCTTCCCATATGTCGGCCAATTTTCCATGACACTCAGCAGCCCTTAGAGCCGTATATATAGGTATGCAGGTCCTATGACTCAGCCAGCGCTGGGTAAGATGGATCAGTGGCGAGATCAGCTGGATGACATGGCAGTAGTTATATGGTAGCCATGGATAGCCACCAAGGTTTGGGATGATGCATGACACGAGTTGCCACATATGTTCTTCTTGCATCCTTTGATCGGGCGCACCATCAGCGTTATAGAGCGCTTCCTATTGACACGAGTCTTACAACAATTTGGAAAACCTCAGGACATCTCTTAGGATTATTGTACATATGCCTAATTCATCGATGAGATGAAGAAGGGCTGGCAAAGACAATTATATTGAGGTAGGAGCATGATAGATGCTCAGGTACCACCAGCCAGGTGGGATTACTTAGCAAGGGTGATGAATGTAGGGATGACTCTTGCATACATGGATCATATATTAGCGCACCCCTTCCCTAGATTTACAGATCCTGTGGGCATGGGCCCACAAGTACAATAGGTGGTATAGCCACCACCATAGTAGCAGGCACAGTGGCCGCCACCACAACAGCAGGCACAATAGACGCCACCTCAGCAGAGAGTATCGCCGAGGACCTCACAAATTTCCATTCCTTCTAGACCTATGGGTTTGGACGCAGGTGCAGGGAGCAGTGGTACTCAGGAGAGGTCCACTGAGTAGGGGGAGGATACCATTATGGCTGATACTATTATAGCCGATCCACCGGTAGGAAAGGTAGCACAGCTATAGGAGGCTCTCAAGAGGATTCAAGAGAGAGTGAGATAGGCACAAAGGGAGCGAGATGACTTCTACACACATTTGATTGTCCAGGAGACCCAAGTAGCAGAGTGAGACCGAGAGATCTGGGGATTGCAGGAGACACTAGCTAGAGCTTAGATAGAGGTGAGATATGAGGCTACTCAGTCAGCCTATTACTATGCTGCATACACAATCACAGTTACTGAGGTAGCGGACCAGGTTCTGCCCTTTTCAGAGTATGCTGGGGAATGGGCCTCTCCACAGGCACCTCCTCAGCAGCAGGCCATGCCACCTCCTCCACCTCCTCTAGGTGGGAGTGGCTAGATGAGATATATTGATATACATTGTACCCCCATTTTGATATACTGTGCTTGAGTAGCACCCTTGTACATTTGACTGATATATATATATATATATATATGAGCTCAATTTTGGCATCATTGTACTTATTTATATATTCCTTTAAATATTTATATCTTGTGAGATGTTTCCTATATGATAAGATGTATAGATTAGAAATGTATGCCATAGATGAATATGCAAATGTTTATGCACGTGTTTTATTGATAAATGCTATGAATGTAATGCAATGATAGATGTTAGATGGATAAATTCCATGTATGATTTGATTTATGCTTATAATAGATGCACATGTTTAGGGATATGTAAATGCAAATGAATGTATGGAAATGCAATGGTACTAATCATCTCATGCAGGATATTGCAATATACGATAGGTACTAACCAAAAGAATATGAATAAAGATCAAGAGCGAGTACCAGACACTTGTGCAGTCGAGAGGAATCCAGGACAAAAGATGAGGACCTTTGAAGAATGAGAAGACAATGAATAGAGCACCAAAACTATCGTGATGCAAGCCTAAAATGTGAATGCAAGCCTAAGCTAAATGCAACCATAGGACTTGGTTGTTGGACTCATCGCATAATTATCATCATTGAGTATGTTGGAACATTGGGGTCAATACAATCCTGACTCTGCCACTGCGACCACAAGGATATGAATTTCATCAAATAAAATGTAGGAAATGAACATAAGCACCGGGGCACAAAATCCAAGATGAGCTGAACATTATTTCCAATTTGATACACTAAGAGTACACAAGTAAACAAACAGAGAAATAACAGTCAAGGAGATAGTTCCAACCTTCCCTTGGCATACAAATAAACAAGATCGAGGGATGTGATGCTTTTCCACCTTAATGTAGAAGCTGTTATCACATACACCCTATTTATTTGACGCTATCGGATCATCAAAACCACACCCACAAGCAGTAGACAAAGAAAATATCAATGAAATTCATGAGAACAGATAGCATTCAGAGAAAGATTCAATCATAGCTCAGCACGTTTCAAAGTTTACGAATGTGCCTATGTTTGGGGTGTTGAAAAACATTATTGTGCTTGTGAGTGCATTATATTTGATTGCTATCAAGAGATGTTTATGTTGTGCTATCTAATGTGTGTTAAAAAATATAGATGTTTCCAAAGAGAGTGTTGAAAAACACTGTTTGATTGGGGTGTTTAAGAAACACCAATTTGCGCTAGTAAAGAGTTGTCCTTTAGAACTGACAAGATTACTAAATTGAGTGTAAACCAAAGATGTGATCAAAGTGGGGAGCCATGCCCCCAAGTAATTAATGGATTGATGTCAACTATGTAGATAGTGAGTCAATGCAAGAAATCTTAGTAGTATAGCAATAGTAGGCAGACGCAGTGAGAATCACTGGTGACTGACGCAAGAAAGATTCTCAAGCATAAAGATTGATGTGAGATCTAGGCATCAACAGGCAGACTCAGTGAGAACCACTGGTGACTGATGCAAAGAGGAGAGAGAATCCAAAAGATAGGACAATGCCCCTAGACCAGGAAGATGCCCCTGAGTGTGACCAGTTTCAATCCATGTGAAGTCGAGTAAAATCTCAAAAATGACTAAGAGCGAATGCATGAGCAAGAGAACTAAAGAAGGAAAGCAAACTGAAGCGGGAAAGAAAACTAAACCAGGAAAGAAAACTGAAGCAGGAAAGAAGAATAGCAAATTGCAAGAAAGCCAAGGGATTCCGTGACAGATAGAGCATTGCAGAACAAGAGGTGCATGTTTACCAGGTTTTCACCATCTTGGCATAAATTCTATTTTTGCTACCATGATGCTTGTTTACCAGGTTTTCATCAATGGCACATTTTTCTCTTTTTCTCTTTTATTGTATTTTCATTTTTTATATATTTTTTTATATATTTTTTATATTTTTTGTATTTTTGTATTTTTGTATTTTTTTGGTATTATCAAGGCACCTATTTACCAGGTTTTTAGTAGGTTAATAGATACATCAAAGTGCTCATTTTCCAGGTTTTCACTAAGATGATCATTTTTTTTCAGGACATTTTGCAATTTTTAGGATTTTCTCAGAATAGAGTATGTACATGAGCATTCAGAAGACATCTCAACTGTATAACTTCTTTAGATGAAGAGCGTTGATAGGCTCTTTGAGTTGTTCACCCTCTGTGGTAGAGAGTTGGTAAGCACCAGACCCAAATACTGCAGTGATAACATACAGACCAAGCCATTTTTGTTCAAATTTTCCTTTCTGGACCCTCTATTGTTGATTCTTGGGGTTCTCTCTTAGGACAAGATTACCCAATTGGAATTCTCTTGGTCTGACCTTTTTGTTGTAGCTTTTAGATATTCTCTTTTGATATGCTCGGAGATGATCAAATGCCACTTTTTGACGTTCATCCAGTAGTTCAAGCTCTTGAAGCTAAGATATTCTGATATCATCATTAGTAATGACGTCCTTCAGAGAGACTCATAAGGTAGGAATCTCAACCTCAATAGGAAGTACTGCATCTGCACCATAAACTAGAGAAAAGGGCATGGCCCCTGTTGGTGTCTGTATACTAGTACGGTAAGCCCATAAAGCTAGATTAATCTAGAGATGCCAGTCTCGTCCAGATTTGTGTACTGTGCGGTGTAAGATCTTGAGAATAGTTTTATTTGAAGCTTCCACCTGTCCATTACCATGGGGACAATAAATAGAGGACCAGTGCTGAATGATTTTTAACTTAGTGCATAAATCAGTTAGATCCTTGTTCTTTAATTTCCCCCCATTGTCAATGATTATTGATGAGGGTACACCATATTTGTAGATGATGTAATTCAGTATAAACATAGCCACAAACTTGCCATCAGCTATGATGAGAGGCACTTCCTTGACTCACTTGGTAAAATAGTCTGTAGCAGTGATGATGTATTTATGTCCCCTTGAAGAAGACGGATGTATCTGACCCACTAATTCAAAGGCCCACTACTAAAATGGCCAAAAGATGACAAAAGGAATGAGCTCCTTGGTAGGAGCATGGATTAGGTTTCCATGAAGCTGGCATTGTTTACAAGATTTAGCAAATTGTATAGCTTCTTTCTCTATATCTAGCCAATAGTAACCAGCTCTAATAAGTTTACAAGCTAGTGTCAGACCATTTGAGTGAGATCCACAGACACCTTCATGCACCTCTACTAACACACATTTGGACTCATCAGGTTCTAAACACCTAAGGAGGGTACCATCTAGACCTCATCTATATAAGTCATTAGCTACAATAAAAAAACTGTGAAGAATTGCGGATTAAGTGACGTTTCTCATTTCGAGTATAAGTGTTAGGAATAATTTTCTCATGAAGGTAGGAGTAAATATGATGGTATCAGGATGAGTCATGTCCAATGACTAAACAGATCATCTAGAATTTAGGGGAATTATAGGTAGTGTGACATAATGTCTCCACTAGGAATTCATGTCTGAAGTAATTTTCTGACATTTGTAACATGGAAGCCAGAGTAGCCATGGCATCAACTGCTTTATTATCTTCCCTTGGAACTTGTTGGAAAGTAACATGTGCAAAGTATTTCTTAAGATCATCAACCATCTTCTTATAAGGCACCAATTTTTCATCTTTTGTTTGATAGATATCATTCACCTGATTGATAAACAACTGTGAATCTCCAAAGACCTTCAACTCATTGACACACCATTCAATAGTGATCTTTAATCCATTAATCAAGGCTTCATACTCAGCAGTGTTATTTGTGCAAGGGAACATCATTTTGTAAGCCTTTGGTAATGAATACCATTGAGGTGTAATGAACAAGATTCTGGCACCTGACCCCTATTGGGTGAATGATCCATCAAATAACATGGTCCATGACTGGTGTGTGAGAAGCATGATGGACTCATCTGGGAACTTGATCCTTAATGGTTGATGATCTGTAATAGGTGCCTCAGCCAACTGATCTGCAATTACTTTCCCTTTGATAGATTTTCTCTTGACATATTCAATATCAAATTCACTAAGGAGAATGACCCATTTATCTAGTCTACCTATGAGGGTATATTTACTGAGTAAGTACTTTAATGGATCAATTTATGCAATGAGCCTTGTAGTGTGAGCAAGCATGTAGTGTCATAACTTCTGGGAATCGAACACCACTGCTAGGCAAGCTTTCTCAATGATAGAATAATTCATTTCATAGGAGATCAATGTTCTACTGATGTAATAGATTGCTCTTTCTTTATGGTTTTGATCTTCTTGAGCCAATAGAGCACCCAAAGATGTTTCTGTAGCTGAGATGTATAAGATTAATGGCTTCCCAAGAATAGGAGGCATTAATATAGGTGGATTGGCCAGATATTGTTTGATTTTTTGAAATCCTTGTTCACATTCTTTATTCCATTCATAGGTCACACCTTTATGTAGAGTCTTGGTAAATGGTTGTGACTTGTTAGCTAGTTGTGAGATAAAGTACCGGATAGACTAAAGCCAACCTTGAAGACCTCTAATTTGTCCGATATTGCAAGGTGGAGGCATCTCCATGATAGCTTGCACCTTTATAGGATCCACCTTGATTCCTTTCACAGAGATGATATAACCAAGCAATTTTCCCGAAGTTAATCCAAATGCACATTTCTTAGGGTTAAGACATAGTCTAAATTTTTCCATACGATACAATATAGGGCCTTGATCAGTGAGATGTGCCTTCATTTCCATGCTTTTAGCAAGGGTGCCACAACATAGTCCTCCATTGTTTTGTGCATCATGTCATGAAATATGGTAGTGAATGCTCTTTGATATGTGGCTCCAGAATTCTTAAGACCAAAAGGCATAACAATCCAGCAGAAAGTGCCCCATGCACAAGTAAAAGCAATCTTTTCTTGATCCTCTGGTGCAATTTTGATTTGGTTGTAGCCAGAGAAGCCATCCATTAGAGAGTACATTTCATATTCTGCTATCATATCCACAATCATATCAATGTTGGGTAGTGGAAAATCATCTTTTGGACATGCCTTATTTAAATCCCTAAAGTCTGTGCAGAATCTGATAGATTTTTCATGCTTCGACACTAGAACTATGTTGGAGATCCATTCTGCATAATCAATTTCTCTGTTGAACCCAGCATTTAGAAGTTTCTCCAACTCTGCCTTGACAAGTAAAGCCACATGTGGATGCATCTTTCTAAGTTTTTGCTTGACTGGTTTTACACCTAGAGCTATTGACAAGTGAAGCATGATGAGAGAAGGATCTACACCCAGCATGTCAGAGTATGTCCATGCAAATTTTATCTTTTTCTCCTTGAAGAAATCTGTGAATTCTTTGAGTTCTTCTGCAGACAATGATTTAGCCACATGAATAATGTGTGGATGTTCTTCTATACCTAGATTTACTGGCTGAGTTGGCTCAATTAGCACTGACGATCGTTCCTAGAAGTGACTCAGAAGTGCATCAAGTATCTCATCCTCAGGTGCCTCAAAGAGGTTTTCACCTTTGGATACGTCTATTCTTTTTACTTTTTTTGGCTCTGACACAGCCGCAATGTGATTTTCACCATCAGAGCACCTATTTTTTCTTCTTTTGATTTTATGAATAAGATACTTGATATTAGCCTTGGTCATGTTGATACTTTCTTCACTAGTGGAGGATGTTACAGGTTCAACAAGGTGAAGATAGCAGGCTAGAGCATAGTCATTCTAGAATGTGAGGACTTCATTGGATGAGGATGGGGAATTCCAATCTATTAGCTCAGAATGTTGGAGTGAGAGAGAAGTGACAGGTTCAAGTGCATTCATGGTATAGTCATCAAAAGCACTGACTAATAAGATGAGACCTAGAGCGATCTCATCCAAAGGTGTATTTGAATCCTTTTGACTCCTAGCGACCGTAGTAGAAGACACGTTAACATTTATGGACTAGGACTCATTAGACCTTTCACTAGACCCTTCACCTATGTTGAGAAGCTTTTCACCATGAAGGTTTGAGAGTTCTTGTGACACTAGCCTGTTCTTGTGCCAACTGCTCTTGAAACTCTGGTGGTATGTACCGTTCACCTTGGAAACTAGGATCTTGTAACACTTTCCATTGTTCATAGGTTAATGCATCAAATAGAGTGGTTTTATCAAAATTGTTGTCAGTCTTGACTGTACTGGCACGTGGTACAAAATTATCTGGCTCAGCAAAGAATGCTGCTAGGTCTGGAGGAATGGGATAAGGAAAGAAATCCTCTTTGGAGCTATCCTCTATGGTGTTGACTGTAGCTATGCCTTTAGGTTCTGGCGAAGGATCCAATTTTGGCACAAATTTTTTAATCCCTAGATGGAACAGGATCTTCTTGAAGCCTAAACCAGTTGTGTCTTTCATCTTTGACCCGTAGCTTTAATAGGTTCAACTAACCCATTACCATTCACCCCTATTGGGCCACTCCCTTTGTATCCAAAGCATTTCATAATTTTAAGACATTCACTATTGGGATCTAGTTCATGAGCTGGGGTAGTCTATTCATATATGTCCTTTCCTTTGTAAAGCCAAGCTTTAGTAGCTCTTTCCTCATCTTTATCTTCTAGTGGTGTTGAAGCTTGTACAAAGACACCATCATAAACTATTTTAGGAGGATCAGTAGAAGATTTACAATTCTCAGAAGGTCTCCCATAAGAATGAGGAGATGAAGGTAGAGATGCTAATGATAGCACATGTTCTATTTGATACCCCCCATGCCTATGTCTTGGATTTTCAAAGTCTGTTCCATGTCCCTGAGCTTGGCATCACAGAATTCTATGTATTTGTATCATCTTAAAATGGAAGCACTTCCATGTTAAGATCATTTAGCCCTCCTTAGGGGACATTTTTGACCTCTACCATATCATCATCCTGTTTCTGCATCATCTCATGCTTTTGTACTGGTTTAGGACCCTGATTGGGCCTCTCCGGGCACCTCCTACCCCACCTGGCATATTTTCCAGGGGTTCTAACCCCCTGGGTCAGGGTCAACCCTGACCAAGACCTGGGTCCCCCTTTCAAATCTGGAATCTTGTCGGCTGTCGGGGCTCATCAAAAATTCAATTTTCCTGCTTTTGGGTCGGCTGTTTCGGGTTCCAAAGCATTGATTCCTAAATTATATTTAATATAGGTCCTTTCCTAGGGGCATTGATTTAATTAGAATTTAATTATCCTATGTAGGCCTCCTTGGAAGATTGTGCCTTATTTTCATATAAAAGGAAGCATTTTTCTCTCATTTTCTCTAAGTCTTCCAAGTGCAAAAAGCTCTAATCAAGATTTTTCTCAAGCATCCATTGTTCTCAAGCTCTCAAGGTGTTCAAGTCTTCTTATCAAGCATTCAAGTTCTCTATTGAAGATCAAGGATTCAAGCTTTCAAGCCTTTGAAGGGATTAGGTGCAAACATTCAAGATTCATCATTCAAATCCTAGATCTAGCCATCATGGTGGTGTGATCTTC
>MU226758.1:157706-173374 GCA_018584345.1 Thuja plicata
CAAACCTTAGAAAACAACATTCTTTGATCTGCAATATTTCAAGGTTAGTGCATTTCTCCCATCACTTCAATTACAGTCATATATCATTCCTATACATAGAATTAACAAAATTTAAGGTATTTCCTTTATTCTTCTTCTTTCCAAATAGTTGATTCATTTGTGCATTAACCCTTCTCTTGGGGTTGATCAGCTTGGATCTCCCATTTGTGCATTTGGAAATTGAAAAGGAACATCTTATCTTCTCCTTAATCAAAATTTCAATACATAATCAATTCAATTTAATCAAGGTTAAAAGAATCAAATACAATCTAGGTAATTCAAAGAACAATCTACACCTTACATTTCAAGATAATCAATTCACAAACAATCTATAAATCAAATCAATCATTTCTATACCTTATCTATTTTTAGTAACACAATCCAATTCCAACACGTTACATTTTAATCAAAAATTTTCAATTCCAAGTGTTATATTTTATCTTACATTTTGGTAACATCCATTTCAAGTCTTACATATATTTCAAGTGTTACAGTATTCTCTGTTAGTAGGAACAAGACTATCAGCTGAGTGTGTGAGCGCATTACAAGAAGAGCCCATACTAGCAGGAACTGTTACTTCTGCACCTTGGAAAGGAAACTTAATGCACTGATGATACATATAGGGAACCACTTACATTTCATGGATCCACGGTCTTCCCAGTAGGATGTTATGAGAAAGAGGAAGGTCCAACACCTAACATGTGATATCTCTTTCAACCGGTCCAATCTGAATGGGTAGCACAACTAAACCTTTAGAATTTCTTTCTTCTTCTTCATAGGCCTTGATATTAATTCTCTTGCAGGAATCTATGTGATCTTCATCATAACCTAGCTAAGTGAGAAAGTGAGTAGAGCAAATATTGAGACTAGCACCATTATCAATAAGGATGCGGCGAACTAGTTGTTTGCTAATCATGAACTTTATATGAAAAGGAGCGTTATGTTGGTGACTAATCAAGTGATCATCTTCTTCTAAGAAGGTAAAATAGTGCGGTGAAGTCAAGTGACCCACCATGGATTGAAACTGATCAAGATTGATGTCTTTGGGGATGTTAGCCTATGCAAGGGCTTTATTCAGAATTTGTTTGTGAGCAGGCGAGATCTTCAACAACTCAAAGATGGTTATTTGAGCGTTGGTTCTTTGCAGCTGGTCGAGAATGCTATAACTAACAGTAGGAGGTGTGGGGACCACTTTCATGGTCTTGTTGGTGGGGCCAACAATAGCTTTATCCACAATTTTTTTTGGTGCAGATGTAGTAGCAGGAGGGTCAGAACCCTTGAGAGTGATCTTAGTGTGGGATCTGGTAACAACATTTGCGCTATCTTGAGATGTTTCAGATTCAGATGAGTGAGACCCAGGGCCTCTTAAGAAAAATAGGGTCTTAGGCTTAGGAACATCCCCACTCCCCTTAGTAGTAATCACATCACAATACTTCACTTCAATAGGTTCAATCATGTTGATGACATTGTCATAAGTGGTATGTACATAGTTTACCTTGGCATTGTTGTTCTTAGCATTGGAAGACTCACCTTTCTCGTGATGAGGAAATGGATCTTTAAATGCCTGGTGATCCAAATTTTTATTATGATTTTTTACAACAATAACCTCATTACCAATTAGATCTTGGACCTTATGATGCAACTGAAGACAAGTAGCAGTCTTATGACCCTTTTTTTGGTGATAGTCATAGTATGCATTGTTGTTCCACCAATGGGGTCATGGTTGCGGATCATAGAGACGCTTGTCCAAAGGAGTGAGAATCTGATTTTGCACCAAAGTCTTGAAAACTACATCAAGCGGTTCTCCCAAGGAAGTAAATTCACGCTTGGGTCTAGGGGCCCAAGGTTTGTTTCTAGAGAATCTAGAAGGTGGTTGACTGTTTGTTGCAGCCTTTTCAACAGTTTTAATCTCTTGTATACTAGAAGTGAGATTGAAAACTAATTTTGAAGGAGCTGGGGTCACATTGTCAACCACTCCATCATTCACAACGTCCCTATTCTTTTTGAAAAACTTCCCTTTATCTTTGTTGGAAGAGGAGGAACCTTGTTTGTTGTCTTTGTATAAAGTCAACTCCCCTTTCTTAACCATAAATGCCTCTATCCTCACATATTGCTTAATCATGCTATCAAAATTAAGGGGACCTTGAAGTTGTACTTGATACCCAAAATCAAGAGTGAGATTGTCCAATAAGATATCAAGTTTCTCAGATTTGGGTATTTTACAAGGATACTTTGTGCAAAATTATCTCCATCTCTGGAGAAATGTTAGGAATGGCTCCACTTGTCTTTGTTTGAGATTGCAAAGGTCCCTGATGTTGACAGGATGTTGTATGTTGTGAGAATAATGTTGTATAAAGAGATTTGCAATCTCATCAAAAGTCTTGATGTCGGTGGGTAGTCGAGAAAACCACTCCATGGCAGGTCCACCCAAACTTTGGGGAAAGAGACACATCAAATAGGTTTGATCATGAATAAAATCCATAGATAGGGCCCCAAATTCTCTCAAATGATCTTGAGGATCAGTGGTACATAGATACTTTTATACTTAGGGAGTTCCACACCTTTGGGAAAAGGTGGCATATGAAGACTCCTATCAAAAGGAAAAGGACAGATGCTCTCCATCATGAATTGTTGTGTGGGTTTGTCCTTATCCTTCATAAGTTGGCTAATTTGATTTTTCATATCTTGAATTACCTTGTGCAATTTGGTAGTCTCGGTCTCTTCTTCTTTAGCCACAAGTGTTTCCACTTGGAAATTTAGGGGTAGCTTAAGTCCTTGTTTTTCCAAATCTAGAAAATATTTCTCTTTATCTTCTGCAAGGAGAATTTCCATCATCTTGATGAGAGCCTTATTAGATTTTGCAGCATCTATGTCATTTTGAGTTATTGGCTCATCATCATTACCAAGGATCTCATAAATGCTTTGACTCTGATGTTGACCATAGTCATGTGGAGGAGGGCGATGGTGATGTTGCTCCTCTTGTTGACCCTAATCATTTTGACATTGGTCATGGACCCCGCTATATTGACCTTGTAGGTAATCGAAAGGAGTTTCCATGTCGTTGATGTGGGATTGTGTCATGTAACACTGGTTTATGTATTGAGCTGAGAATTCATGGTCAATGTAACTTTTGGCAGATCAAAAGGGTTGATAGGATTGAAAGGATTGATATGTTCAAAAGGATCACTAAGGAAGTGAGGATCATCAATAGGGTCAACCAAAATAGGTGACTTTATGAAGCTTTGTTGATCTAAAAGAAATGGATTATGTTGATCTTGAAACAAAGGATTAGAGCATAGTTGGAACACTGGTTTCTGATTCAAACTGGAATCTATACTAAATGAGGAGGAGGAATGTGAGGACCCCTCTTGACTATCAGATTGAACAATGGGTTCAGAATGACCTTTTCCTTGATTACGAGGTTTACTTCTACCTATTTTGGAACCACGAATAGGAAATATATTGTCTCTTCTAGTCATGATAGGCATAGACAAAGATGAAATGAGATAGAACTTAGGATCCAACTCAGAATCTATCTCTAGAAATAGTGAAAAGGAGGTAACAGGCTAGAACAACCAAGATGTGAGATGCACCTGGCATGAATCATCAAGAGTGTGGCTAGAATAGCCGAGATGTGACTATTGCATTACAAGGTACAAAAGAATAGAAAGGTATGATAGAGAACAAAGAGACAAAATGAGTTTGAGAAAGAATCGGTCAGTTCGCATTTTGAGACAATAAGTTTCAGACTGCAGACAATAGGGAAACAGGCAATTAGATCTCAGGCAAAAGTTAGATTAGGAAAAAAACTCATCATTCAATGGGAAATAACTCACTATTTTAGGACACCAGAGGACAGATTCGCATGAGAAAGTGTTGTTTCGCACGAGGAAACTTGTAATTATGCACAAGAAAATGAAAGCTCGCGCGAGGAAGTGCTCAGTTTCTGAAACCTCACGCGAGAAAACTCTAGATTTTGATAGACCAACTCAATTTTCAAGATAAAAATCAGATTTTGAGAGACAGTCAGGACTATTCTCTGACAAAATTTCCAGATTTAGGGCAGTTTTATGATGGTTTAGATCAGCAATCTCAGTTTCAATGTGACAAGCAATCGTTAACAAAACAAAGTTTTGATCAGACAATAGTGACGCAAGAAGTAGTCACAAACAGTTCTACCAAGGACAAAGCAAATTGGCAGAATCATGGGAGTCTTTGTTTAATCATGATTGGACAATTTAAGACTCAAAACAAACACTTATTTATCCCTACAAAAAAAATGGTAGAGAAGACAAAATTTGTGCCTCACTATCTTATGCGTATGTGTGCACCTCACACAACAGTGTCACCCTCGAGAGAGCCCCCATGTTTTTGGTGTTTCCAAGGACTCAACAATATATGTTTGAAGGTTACTGTTGTCTCTCAAAATTGCACCCTGTTAAGTTTGCAGGAACTTAACCTCTTGGAGAAACATGGAAACATTCCAAGGTTGTGGATAACCTATGTTTGGAATGAATCTCTGGGTCCTAGGCCGGCTTCCTATCTGGTAAATCACTCTGGACTTCCTGAAATTGTTTCCTTTATGATGGGGAAAAGAGATAGAAGGAGAACATAGAAAAATGAAAGCTATATCCTAAAAGGTGATGCACCAGAAGATATCTGAGAAATGCACAAATAACCTAACACACAATGAACTAATTACTCAAGCTTTCTTACACAACCCCACTAAATCATACTATCTGTATAATCAATCTATAAGAAGGCCAATAACGACAATCCCTTCAAAGGAGAAAGATTTCTCACAATTTGGGGAAAATCTAACTTGAGCACAACTTAAAACCTGCAAATAAGCATAAAATTCTGCATAAAGGCACTGATATGTGATACAGATTAAGGACAAAGAACATCACAGAATTCAATACCAATCACTAAGTACACAATAACAGACTAATAAGGGAAGGTATAAGCTATTTTCACAAATCAAAGGTGTTACAAATCTGTATATTTCTCTGAAAGGGGTTACAAAATCTCTTTGTTTCTGTCAAGAACTCAGAAAAAAGTTACAAAACAGCAAGCCAAAGGGAAGAAGAACCTTTTTCACAATGAGTTCTTAACTCATATTTATGCATTTTTTAAGCCAACTGCATTCTGAAAGCAATAACTTCTGGATCAGATTTGGCCTGTCTAGCCACTGTTTAGCCCTTTCAAGTCATCCAAAAATATCAACATAAATGCCCCTCCACAAAAGCAATCTTATCCCTTTAGAAGAGTCACAAAAGTATCTGAATTGTAATAACTTTTCTGTAGCCCCAAAATGCATCCTCTGACCTTTCAAAACTGATCCTCATCTGCAAAATATCTGATTTCCAGAGTCTGAGAAAATATCTAATCTTTCTGCAAACCTAACAACCTGGGCTCTGAAATTGAAACACGGTGAAAGCAAACGAATACACCATCAATTCCTTTAAAAAAAATCTGATCTAACAATTCATTTTCTCTGTCTACATTGTTGCTACGTTTTTTTTTTTTTTTTTCATAGTNCTTTAAAAAAAATCTGATCTAACAATTCATTTTCTCTGTCTACATTGTTGCTACGTTTTTTTTTTTTTTTTGCATAGTGATCAAAATAAAAGCCTGTGATTGGTCACCGAGCGATTCACATTGTCACACCAAAAACTGCCGCCACTTCTTTTTTATTTAAATTTTAGGATCAGGCGACTACGCGACTGCATTAAGTCTCTTTGTCGCGGGCCTTTGTCACCAACCATGGTTTCTTCTCAAGACTTGGCGACAATGTGCTTTCTTACCCTTGGCTGACCTGAGTTACTATCTGGCGATCATGCGACATGACTAAAATCAAAGTCGCGCAAAGTTATCGTTAACTCATCATTCTTTCCCAGACCTTGCGACTAACTGCCTTGCTTAGCCGTCACGGTGATCTCCTTGTCGCTGAATGTTTAAGCTCTGTTTCTAGACTACGTGACAATGCCTAGTCGCCCAGTCGCTGGATATAAGTTCTAAGCATTTTTCTTTACCGTAACAGGTCTTATGTGCACCTTTTCTACTTCTGACGACTTCGCAACAGACCTTAATCGACAAGTCAGGAGGACTTTTCCCTTAGGGCACCTTTCTTCTCAGACTTTGCAACCACCGTCGGATCTTCTGATCTTTCCATCTTACGGCTGGCGCTTGATCACTAGACATCTGAGCATACCCTTAAGTCTTTCCCAGGCCTTGCGACTGAAAGGAAAATGCCCTTAGTCTCGTTGTCGCTGAATGCTCTTTTTCCTTCTGGTGACCACCCAACAATATTTTAATATCCACCCACTTTGTGACACATGTCGCATAGTCATTGGCTCATTCAATGCATAACGGAGAACCGAGTCACCTCCCTGCTCTAGCGACATCCCGACTGCACATTACCGTAGACCACAAACGGTTAGTCGCGAAGTCTGGGTTAAAATATCTTAACCGCCATTCCATTTCGAGACTACGCGACTGAAGGCCTGACATAACTGTTACCTTTGACTTGATCTGGCGATAACGTGACATGAAGTAGTCGTGATGTCTGAGAACATTTTTCTAACTGTCAAGAACCTGCCACGATCACTCGACTGAGCAGTGGGTCCCATCTTCATAAAGCCTTATGACATAACTGTCCCGCGACTTCCCGACTAAGATGAAATCGCTAAGTCTCAGAACACTGAAGGAATATTCTAAACCATTTTAAGACCTCGTGACATAAAGGAAATGCAAAGTCGGGGAGACATATGGAATATTCACTCGGGATATCGTGACAAGGAGATTTCATTTAAAACACGTGCCCTAAGTGAATGGAAAAAGGTAGCAACGAAATAGAACGCCAAGGCTTAGGGTTTGAACTCATCGTTTAACACTGGAATACTAAGGGTTCTCAGGGTTTCTTTGCAAATTTGAGCAAGGTTTTAGGCTTGAAAACCTGATTGATCTTGGTACCAAAAATCGGTAACATTTACCCTTAAAGTAGGGGCCAACATCATATACCACCTCAAGCATCCAGGTGCATACCTATGTTGAGAATCTAGGGGAGAGATTCTTCCCCCTCCCTACATACAGATTATGTCTTCTTTCGGAGGTGATCCGGGTAGGCATCTAACTAAGAAATTTTTTAGTGGGCTTCCATTCACAATAAACTTTGGTACCCCTGATACAGAGCTGGGACGTTGCATCCATGCCAACACTTGAAATTCATACACCCCTGCAAGCAGGGCTGGGAGTGGCACTGGTCAGTACAAGAAGCAAGGCTTTCTCAAGATGATAGTCAGAATCATGAGAAATAAGTTACCATGGCTTTGGAGTCTTTGGACTCAACAAAGAAGAATTTATTATAGTGAGGTGGAATCACCGGCGATAGGTGTGTACTCACTTGGGTCATTCCTGGAGGTTCAAATTCTGGCAGGCCCTCTAAAGGTGACACAAAACTTGGCTTGGATTTGAGGGTCAGATTTTTTGATTCTCTCAAATAGAGAAGAGCATACTTCTCTACCTCTTCACCTTACCCAAACATGCAAGACATATTCATCACTGAGATAACTCTCCTCCAACCAATTCATAAGCCTTTGGGTTTCTGATTCTCTCAAAGAGAGAAGAGCATAATCCCCTAACAAGTGAACATGTTAAAGGTTTGTTAATCTTTCCTTTCTTCCCTAGGTATCCATCATGCTAACAACATCTGGGTCTCAGATTCATCCATGGGCATCACTTCCATGTAATGAAGAGCCTATTCCCCTATTTTTCTATCAATATTCCTAAGAAATTTTAACGAGGCCCTATTTATACTATGTGAAGAAAGCGAAAAAACAAGCACAACATTTTTAGAATAATCTTTGACAATCATCCTACAAGAAAACCGTTAGAAAGTTTGTATCTTTGTCAAGCAACCTGCAGCCCATTGTTATGCTGTCAGAGAAATTAGAAAGATAAAAAACAATAGCATGCTAGAATGATAAAAAAAAATCTGTAACAATACTTACAAAATAGAAAAACTTTTAAAAAAATTGGCCTTAAGTCTCGTACGAGGAAGTACCAGACTTCCCACGAGGGATTGCAAGGCTTCACACAAGGAAGTGAAAAAATTCATGTGGCCTGCTCAGAATTCTCGTGCGAGAATCCGTACACAGACAAGTACGGCCGTACGACAGAGCACAAAATTTTATCAGAAAGTTTTTCGAGAGTGAGGTCAGAAATCAATTTTCTACCCCACGGTGGGCACCAAAATGTGTGTGCTTGAAAGTGACTTCTAAATCAGGCACAAACACAACATGGTCATTGCTCAATCATCAAATTTGTGAAAATGAACATGGATTATCCATTCCACAAATTTGATTGAATTGACCTGCTGCCTCCTATTTAGTTGGGGTTTTTCAATTACTCTCAGAATGAGAGCCAACAACCATGACCATTACTAAAATGGAGGATTTTAAAGCATTATAAAAAAATTAAAATTGAAATTATGCTATGTGAGAAATGCCATTACAATCTAAGAATGAAAGTACATATATTAAGCCAAGAATTTGGAAAGATGATAGAATTAAGCTATTTGATGTATAAACAAACTAATTTAAGATGCAAAATACTATTACTCTAAATGAAATTAAGCTAAATTCTGCAACAAAAGCTTGAAAGTGAGAAAATTAAGACAAGAATTGGCTATAGTTTAGATACTCTCAGAAATGCTCCTCTCTCAAATGAAGAAAATGAAGTCCATAATATAGAAGAACCTAGAAAGAGGATGAAGAGTTTCTTGGAAAGAAACGGCTGACTCTTCATTTACATGGAGGAAGGTGAGACAAAATATGGAGGAATTATTTGATTAAATAAATGAATTATTGCCACATGGGTGGCTTTTCATTTTTTCTTTGAATTATTAAATTCAAGTGAGGATAATCCATTCAAATAACCAAATAATATTTAATTCCTTTGATGTGTATTAGCTAAAGGGGGCGGAATTAATTTAATTTAAAAGCACTTAGGACTTTAGAATTAAATTAATTAATCATAGGGATTTCTAGCTAAGAAAATATTGAAAATTTAGGAATTAAATATAGTGTGAGATTTATGCAAATTCACCTTTTCTACGTTTGAGACTAAGTCAATTAAAGTCAATTAGGAAGGAGAAATTTCCTAGTACAATAGGACTTCGATGATGAGAAAATGCACCAAAATTGATTAGAATTGTAAGGTGCCAATTTTGGGGTGTTACACCTACAGTGAGGAAGAAGTGATTGTGAAGATTCTCAGATCTTTGACACTTGCATATAGAACCAAAGTAAAATCTATAGAGTAGATTATACCTTTGACACCAAACTTTACCAGAGAGATGTTGATTGGAAAGCTAACTACATTTGAGGCCATAGAATTGGGAGACACTTTACCTAAAGTCGATTCTGCATTCAAGGCAACCATGCACAAGAACAAAAGGACCTTATCTGGAAATGCAAGCACCAACAATAATGACCTAAGGGAAGAACTTGGAGCCTATGCAGATGAATGGGAAATGATACAGGAAGAAGAAAGAAAGCTAGATGAAGTTCTGGCACTGATTTCTAGAAGAGAAAAGAGAGGTAAGGGAAAGTTTGAAGTAAAATTACCTTTGAAATTTTTTTCATGTAACAAGATTGGTCATTTTGCATCTAGATGTCCTACAAGAGTTCCAAAGCACAAACCTAAGTTTTTCAACTCTAAATATTCAAAAGACAAGGAATGTTATTATGCTAGTGAGGTTATATCTGATGATGATAATGGTGACTATGATGAAATTGGATTTATTGCTATTAAGGATGATGAACCTATGCATGAAGAAAAAGCCTTAGTATCCTGTGTTGAAAAGAAATATGAATGAGTTATAGACAGTGATTGTTCACATCATATGACTGGAGATAAAAACAAGTTTGTGAGTTTGAAAAGACATGATGGTGGTGCCGTCAGATTTAGTGACAATAATCCTAAGCTTGTTATTGGAGTTGGATCTATTTCTTTGGATGTAAGGACTAACACTGACAATGTATTACTTGTGGATGGACTTAAGAATAGTCTATTGAGTGTTAGATAGTTAGTAGGCAAGGGTTATCAATTGAAATTCATTGATGGGAAATGCTCTATCAGAAGTAAAGAAGGAGACTTGATCACATCTGGTACTAAATCTAGAGGTAATGTATTTGAATTGAACACATCTGAAGCTTCTTGTTTTATTGCGAAGGTTGATGACAGTTGGTTACGGCAGAAAAGATTTTGTCATGTTAATTTTGATAACATTGTGAAGGCAAGTATGAAAAAAGCAGTAAGAGATCTACCTAAAATTGTAAAGACATCTAACACTATGTGTAGAGAGTGCTTTATGGGGAAGAAAACTAGAAGCACTTTCAAAAGAAAAGATTATTCAGAAAAAGGGAAGTTGGATCTGGTACATACAGATCTATGTGGTGCTACACAAACAAGATCATATTATGGTGAAAGGTACTTTATACTATTTTTTGATGAATTTTATAGAATGATGTGGGTTATATATTTGAGAGAGAAATCTAAAGAATTTGACAAGTTCAAGTTATTTAAAGAAAAAGTTGAGAATGAATCTAGTTTGAAAATTAAGTGTTTAAGATCATAAAGAGGAGGAGAGTTCACATCAGAGCTATTTAATACATATTGTGAAGAGTATGGAATATTCAGACAGACATCAGCCCCTAGAACTTCACAAAAAAAAGGCATAAAATATGAAGAAACATTTTCTCATATTACTAGATTGGAAGCTGTGAGATTATTTCTTGTGTATGCTGCACATAAAGACTTTAAGGTTTATGAGATGGATGTGAAGTCAAAATTATTGAATGGTGATCTAGAGGAAGAAGTTTACATTGAGAAACCTGATGGTTTTCCTTTGACAGATGATGAAAACATGATTTGTAGACTGAAGAAGGCACTGTATGGAATGAAACCGACACCAAGAGAATGGTATGCAAGACTGGACAAATATCTACTTTGTCTTGGTTTCAGAAAAGGTAATGCAGACAATAATTTATATTTGAGAATTGATGAATATGGAATCTTAATTGTAGAATTTTTTGTTGATGATATCGTTTTGGAGGCAATGATAAGATGAGTAAGAAGTTTGCTAAAGAAATGGAAAATGAATTCGAGATGTCAATGATTGGTGAGATGAAAATTTTTCTTGGTTTACAAATTAATCAGAGTAAGAATGGAATTTTTATATCTCAGACCAAGTATCTTAAGGAAATGTTGAAATTTTTTGGAATGGAAGATTGTAAACTTGTTGGGACACCTATGCTGACTAGAAACAAATTGACTAATAATGATGAGACTCAAAGTGTTGTACAAACTAAGTACAGATCAATGCTTGGAGGTATACAATATCTAACTCACACTAGACCAGATATTACCAATGTAATTGGAATTGTGGCTAGATATCATGCAGATCCTAAAGAGACACATTTTGTTGCTGTAAAAAGAATTTTCAGATATTTGAAAGGGACAATAGAATATGGATTGTGGTATGAAAAATTAGAAGATTTTACTTTGCAGGCTTCTACTAATGCTGATTGGACTGGTAATGTGGATAATAGGAAGAGTACAAGTGGTGGTACATTTTTCCTTGGAAAAAGATTGGTTTCTTAGTTGAGCAAGAAACAAAACTATATTTTTCAATCTATTGCCGAGTCAGAGTATGTTGCTACTACAATAAACTGTACACAAGTTGTTTGGATGAAACAAATGCTGAAGGAAATTGGAATAATTTTCAAAGAACAAGTGGTTATCCATTTTGATAACTCTAGCATAGTGAATATGTTGAAGAATCCTATGATGTATTCAAAGACTAAACATATTTCTATTAAGTATCATTTCTTGAGGGAGAAGGTAGTAGATAAAGAGATTAAACTGGAGTATATTAGAACAAAGGAACAAATAGCAGATGTATTTACTAAACCTTTTCTAAAAGATACTTTTGAATATCTCAAAGGCATGCTTGGGGTAGTGGCCCCTCCCAGTGGTAATTAAATGATGCAGATATGCATCAGTCCAGTGGATCTCAGAGCTATATAATTTTCTATACTTGATGTATGGATCTACTCCTTAGGGGGAGTGATCGAAGAAGAATACTATGGAGTACATTTAGGTGATTTTGCACCTGGTTGATGGACATGAATATTTTTAAAAGCTACACCTTACAGAAGACTACAAATGTGTTATGGCACCCTTTTCCATTGCTGCCAAAGGGGGAAAGAATATATGTGAAAATCCCTACTATTTTGAGAGATTTGTGTTGAGGATATTGAGAAGATTGTATTGAGAGAGGGTACTTTTTGGTTGGTGCATACATATTTTACCATATGTTTCCATCAATGCTAATGGGGGCTATTGTTGGATGATATCAGTTTTGGTTACTAATCATGTTGTTCATATTCATGTTTTGTCACTGATGTCAACATATATTTCTATGGAGAGGAAAGACTGGTTACTTGACTTGAAGAAGTGTACAGACATTGTACGGATGATTCGAAATGATTGAAGTTGGATTTATGTAGAAGGATATGTGTTGACCTTATTCCTAAGGTCTCTTGGCTTTATTTTTCATATTACGGATGTTATAGTTGATTTGGTGAAGACTGGTTTCTAAACTGTAACTGTGATTTTGGACAAAGCAGGTCTTTGTGTTTTGGGTATATCTTTCTGGAAAATATATTTCAAATGATGCAAGCTTACTGGTGGATAGATGACATATGTTGGAATAATGGGTTGAGTTAGATTGTGGTTTGGTTACTGGTGATGTCAGTTGTGGTGTGTATTTTGAAGAAGACCTAATTATTGGCCAACTTCAGACATGTAGCATGTAAAATGAATTATGAGCATGGATTATGGATCTGGAAGCATAATTGGTGGATTGTAAATGATGTTTACTTGTTATAGGTACTATGTGTATCTTATCAAGGGGTTAAATAATTATTTTTATATTGGAAATCCTTAATTTTCTGACCTAGTTAATTATTTGTGTATTAGGAAAGCTTAACTGACCGACCTAATGAATTGTTGTAAGAGGGTATATAAGAGTGATCTTTTCTTTTGAAAAGATGTGACAAAGATTGACAAGTAGAATAAGTGGAAGCTGCGAGGCCTGTTTGACTACTGGATGTAGAGTAGAGTTTATGAGAAGAATACTTCATTGGAACTAACCAAGCAAAGATAGTTGCTATCAGACAGTTCATTGGATTGTGTGTTTTCTTTATACACTTGTTTGGATTGTGAATCCTTGAGGGTGGCTTTAACCTTCTTTAGGAAGTGTGCCTTGGCAGTGAGCTTACTATTTCTTTTGACTCCTAACAGGGTCTGTATCTTAATAGGGACTATGTACTGTAATGTTGTAAAAACCTCCTAACAGGGATAAATATTTTAATAGGGATACTATACTCTCAGTACATTATTTGTGGATGTTAATTATCACTGGGGTTTTACATTTAACTAGGTTTCCTCAACAAAAAATATTGTGTTACGGTGTTGGCATTTATTGTGTTATCATTTACATTTGCAGATTTGGTTTATAAATTTTAAAGTTTAATAATCTATATCACAACTAATTCACCCCCTCTCTCCGTTGTCTTGTGGACTGTTATTCCTAACAAAAACTCCTAACATATGTCTGCAACTCGGGCCAGTGGTAGAACCTTCTAACAAGTTCCAATTTATTATCCACCCCAAAGTGATCAGCTAGGCTTCCACAATGCTTTTCTTTGATAATTTTCTCCCTCATGGATCCTTTTGGGAGACACAATAAACTACCTTTGAAAAGTAGACCATCCTACACAAGAAATTCTTAAAAATCAGTGTGGTATCTGTCTGTTATCTCAGTGCAAATTTGGTAAGCCTCTTTGAAATCTTCATCCATAACATACATATCCTTCATTGCATGAACTCAAAAACTCTCCAACTAAATGGTTTCAGTGGTTAGGTGTCTCCTACTAAGAGCATCAACTACTTTGTTTACAATCCCTTTCTTATGCTTGATAGAAAATGTATATGACTGTAAGAATTCCATCCATTTCACATGTCTGTGATTAAGTTTCTCCTGTCTATTCAGAAATCTAAGTGCATGATTATCAGTAAAGACTACAAATTCCTTGGGAAACAAATAATGTCTCCATTTCCTAAGTGATTGAACCATTGCATATATTTCAAGATCATAAGTAGAGTATTTTTTCTTAGCTTCAATAAGTTTCTCACTGAAAAATGTAGTTGGCCTCCCTTCTTGGCTCAAAACTCCCCCAATGGCTTTATTGCTTGCATCACATTCCACTGTATACACCTTGTGAAAATATGGTAGGACTAAGATAGGTTGCTTTGCAATATTTTTCTTCAACAACTCAAAGGACTCATTAGCTTCATTAGTCCATGAAAATATGCATTTTCTTCCACGTTTAATGGTGTTGATAATGGGATCGCATATGCCACTAAAATTTCTGATGAATTTCCTATAAAAGCTACATAAACCATGGAAACTCTTAACCTCTGAAGGAGTAGTAGGAGGTGGCCAATTGAGAATGGCTTCAAATTTGGAAAGATCCATCTTGAGACTATTCTTGGAGATCACAAAACCTAAGAACATAAGTTATTCTTGAAGGAATACACACTTCTATATGTTTATCTTCAACTGTTCCTCATGGAGATTTCTCATTACCATGTCGAAATTCTTGAGGTGCTCTTCTCTTCTCCTACTAAAGATCAAAATAGCATGAATATATACAACAACAAATTTATTAAGAAAAGGCTTCAACACTTCATTCATCAGTCTCATAAAAGTGCTTGGAGCATTTGAGAGACCAAAAGGCATCACAAGCCACTCATAGAGGCCTTCTATGGTCTTGAATGTTGTCTTCCATTCATCTCCCCCTCTGATTCTTCTATGATGGTAACCACTCTTGAGATCTATGTTGGATTAGTAGCTTGCACCCCCTAAATAGTCCATCAAATCCTCTATTCTAGGAATAGAAAACCTATATCTAATGGTTATCCTATTTATTTCCCTAGAATCTATACATAGTCTCCATGTTTCTCTGTGTGTGTAAATGGGTACTTGATGAAAAAGACACAAACACTCAATAAGTCATTGCATTAGTCCAAAAGGTTAGATAAAACATTCAAAACCTCTAATATCGACCTATTGCCTGCTAACTAGGAGTGTAATTAGTAACATAGCAGCCCTCAAAATATGCTACAAATCAGTGACAAATACAACCTAGCATGAAGGATTTTAGATTAAAACAAACTAAAAGATGATAAAGCATGCAATCTAGCTCTAAAATTTGAAATGAAAACAATGCAAAAGCATGAAATGAAAGATGAAATATAAGTCTAATGTTAATTCAACAGCATAACAATGTATTTTTGATCTAAAGTGAAGGCTTATTTGCTCTCAAAACAGGCTTCTATTTATAGAAGAATGGGAGAGAGAGAGGGGGGACAAGGTTCATTTATGAATTAGGAGACTCATAAATGAATATGTAAGAGCCATTAATGCCCAAGGAATTAATAAGGCATGGGAGAGACATAGGCTTAAGGCATCTTCATTAATAAGGCATTAATGAAAG
>MU226758.1:198348-208985 GCA_018584345.1 Thuja plicata
GCCCTAAGGGCTAAATTTCTGGAACCTTCTCGGGCGGTGGAAATTGCCTATATAAAGAAGGCCCGTAGTGTTGTCTTAGGCAGTTCGGGACAGTTCTGGGTAGATCTAGGTAATAATTCGAGGCTTTTTTCTACAGAATATTGTAAGGGGAATGCCCATGTGGCTTTGCATATTATAATTCTCAAAGTTTGTAATTCTGCATTTTTGGAGATAATAAGAAGCCCATTTTCTGTTCTTGCAAATTTTTGTTGCTTCTTTGTTTCTGTTGTGTGTTTGTGGCATTAAGGGGAGCACCCTTCATCATCATGTTTCATACACCTTATTGAGAATCTAATTTAGAAAATAGACAAGGAGATTGTTAGGAATAGTCCCAAGAGATAACTGAGAGGGGGGGTGAATCAGTTATCTACAATATTCAATTAAGTATAGAATATCATTAACCATAAATACAATAAGACAACACAAATAATAGCACCACAATTTTGGTTATGGGGAAACCCAAAATAGGTAAAAACCCCGGTGGGAATTAGCACCCACAAAGAACTGCACTAGTGTATAATGATCCCTATTAGAAGATCTTGCAACCCTATTAGGAGTTGATCTTTACAATGCAATAAGTATAGTGACATGGTCAAAGGTTGGACCCTGTTAGGATTATTTTAGAAATAACCCTGTTAGGGGTGAGGACACACTATTCAAGAGAACACTACTCAAATGATGAAGGTTGCAACCTTCTGCACAACATATATACACTATAACTGATATTGAACTATTAAGTAGACATGTTGTCTTGACCAATTCCAGTGAATTGTATACACTCTCTGCTTCTTCACATAGATCTTCAACTCATGAATGATATAGATTTACTGTACCAATACAACTAGTATTCTGCTCTTCTCTTTTCTGTTATCTCTTTTCATTCACGCTTGGTGATCACAAATGAACTACTATATGTATCTTCCTCAAAGGATATTATCACGCCGGTTGTAGGAAACACTTTAACAACTTCCTAGTTAGCTAAGATAAGAATGAAACATAATTACAACTGCACAACTCAAGATGAGTGGATGTGTCGCTTCACACAGTCGGCTAAACCAAATTAACTCAAACTTCACTCATGTGATGAAACATGTTAAGTTCTCTTAACCAAAAATTTTGAACTCTCAACTGAACATGAATCCAAACACACATATCCCAAAGATACACACAAATAAAGAAATAATGTAAATATTGTTAGCTCTTAACAAACAATCTCCTAAATGTGTAACTGACAAAGAAATCATCATAACTTGACTTAAACTGCACAAATGAATCTGTGTGTATGAACATAGCATACTGAATATTTCTACAACATAAAAATAAATGCACAAGGATCCAACATATCCATATAGATAATTACATACAGAACACTCCTGCATAATATATGTTGTCATCAATCACAAACATACAGTCAACTATTTTCACAAAGGCAAATCTCCAACAATCTCCCCCTTTGACATTTATGGCAACATATGATATGAAAAACTGTTAATCTCTAAGTTCTGTTGATGATTAGTGACCAACACTTAGTCATTCACGTAGGCAGTTTTAGTTGGCTATCACTATGGCCAAACTTAAACTATGCAAGGCCGAGCAACATTGGCAAGCAGTATTCAATTTTCAGGTTGCCTAGCTACATTGCCTAGCAGAGTTACATTGCCGAGCCGAGTAGGATACAGAGATGTTAAGTGCCGAGTGACAGAGATGTCAAATGCCGAGTAGAATAGTTTTTGTATACATGTCTGGAATGATTCAAACTTTGAGGAAAAGTGATCAGGCTGACTTGTATAATCTTTTTGGGCCAACTTATGTATGCATTTAATATTCTTTTACAGAGTTAGTTATGCATTTAATTGTTTTATCCTATGCATGATCTATTGTAAACATTAATTGTAATACCATCAAGGTATAGGTATTAGATCTTGATCGTTGATCTAGATCTCACTATCAGACTTGAATAGATATATTAGATTGCTTCTAAACCCTATTTTGTGTGTGTAAGAAGAGAGCAAACGAAGTGTGTAGTGACTCCATTTTGAAGTGAAATGCACAGAGGGTTATTTTGATTAAGAAGCAGAGATCAAGTAGAGAGACAACACACTGAACAACAGAGTAAAGTTATATCAAATTGTGAGATCATAGAAGGTACTGGAAAGAGGAGATCCATCATCAGCATTGGAGTGCATAACAAAGGATCAATACTTGAGACATTCTAATCATTGTATTAGGTGAAATTTTCTTAACGGAGTGCTTCTAGCAGACTTTTCTAAATCTCCTAACAGAGTGCTTACTTTATTATAAGTTGAAATCCTTTCACAGGGTATATTTTAATGATCTTTAGCTCTTAACCGGGTAGACCTTTAACACGGTAGATTACTTTTTGTAATCAACATTTGTAGCCTTAACAGGCACACTTTATTACTGCAATAGTGGAGAATTTTGTGAGTGTCATCCCCACCCCAGTTTTACCTATTTGGGTTTCTGGGTTACCAAGTTCTTGTGTTATGAGTTATTTATTTCATTGTGTGGATGTTATCTGATATTACATTAGATTCATATATGTATGAATGTGGATCAGTTTGTTTTAAGTGTTTAAATTTGAAGATCTGATTCACCCCCCCCCTCTCAGTATCTTGCTTTCCCATTATTGTATTTCCAACAATTGGTATCAGAGCTCAATTCTTTCAAAAGATCATAATCAGCTTGAGAATATAGATCTTGAGATGGAGATCTACAAGATGGGTAAAGTCATTGAGAATCAAAAGATTGATATTCAGCTAGCACTACAAAAACTTGAGACAGCAAGACAGGAATTAAAGAAGTCCTTGACTACAAGGAAAGATTTGGCCAAACAAATGAATGACACTCATTATTAGGAAGAGGACACCACAAATCTATTTCAGAATGGAGATTCTACTAAGAGTGATGCAGCAATAGCAGATCTACTAGAAAAGAATAGTGCACTATGTGAAGAAGTCAGAAACATGAAAAAGTAATAAGAAGCCCAATCAATAAGAATGTGTGAAGTTGTTGAACAGAAAAAGAAAGTTGAAGATGACAAGGCTATGGAAGAAGAAGAAAAAAGAATGATGACTACCAGACTTGATGAAATAACACATGATGTAAAAACAATGACAATCAATCAAGTTGACATCGAAAATCAATTACTACTTGTGAATCAGGAGATCAGTAGGAAAGACTTGGAGATTGTAAATATTAGATCTAAGAACAGTCAGTTGAAAGATGAATTGAGATCTAAGAAAAAAATTAATAACAGAATGAATGATCCCAATAGAACTATGAGCTACTTTGAACAACTGGTGGAAGCATCAAGAAGACTTAAAGATTCTTCTGGATTAGGTCACACTAAACAACATACAATCACTGAAGATGGAGAATCATCTAAGATAGGTGAAAGAAGGTATGCAAAGCCAAGAAACAACAAACCTATTTGCCACCACTGTGGGAAACCAAGTCATACAACAAACATTTGCCGAAGCAAGAATGGTAAGTCCATCCTAAAACTAACTTTAATGGTTATTTCTTTAACTATAATAAGTTTGGACATCATGCATGTGAATGTAAGACAAAGGCAAGTAAAACTCCTAGACTCAATGGTAATTTCTATAACTATCACAAATATGGTCATAGAGCACAACATTACAGATCTAAAGGTAAACAACAGTGGACATCAAAGGCACAAGAGAAATCACCAAGAAAAGGCAATACTTACAAGTGGGATTACAACACATGGCATAGTTGTCATTACTATGGTGAGTATGGATATGTTCCAGAAAACTACATAAGGACACATTTTAGAGGAGAGTCTAAAATTTGGATTAATGGAAGCCTAGTTTGTCACAGTTGTCTGAAAATTGGTCATACAACAAAAGATTGTAAGACTAGGGTACCTGCTCCTACTGTTGAGAAAATTAGAGCACAAATGAACAAGACATGGGTTAAGAAGTCTGAACCATGCAGCAGTAAAGCTAGTGAAGCCAAGGTCACCCAATCCAATGGATCAGGTGATCACATCATCTCCAACTAAGAAAAAGAGGTATGTAACTCTTATCTTACATCAGTTCCTAATATGAAATGTACCAAAGTCCATATTTGCATATGTTAAGATGCACCAGGACATATTTTGAATACAAATGTCAAGATGAGCCAATTGCACTATATGTGTCAAGCACTAATCATGGACACTAAGGCCAAGTTCTTTAGTGTGTGCCAAGTTTTGTTGGCCAAGTAAGTTTTGTGATGGTCGAGTTCAATAAGCCGAGTGGGATGTAAGTTATGTTAGAAAGCCGAGGACAGCTGGCTTGCACTAACTCAATGGGTAGAACATTCATTGCTTACCTACCTTGACCTTTCAAAGTCTATAAAGGATGAACAGTTGATACTTCATTTTTTACCTTGCAATTTTTACTGTTTACAGAGCGATTGAAGTAATTTGTAGAATTGATCTTAACAAAGTTAGCATCAAAGATTTTGTCAGCGTGTCGTTGGCAATCCTAAGGTGAATAGTGCAAAGTGTTACTTGCCGAGGTACTCTGTTCTTCATCTTTTGAACCCTAATTTCAAGATTATGGCTACAAGTTCTTCTACACCAACCAAGAGTATGGAGGGAGAACAAGAGAAAATTCAGTTAGTACGAAGTGATGAATGTGCACCTCTCAACTTTTGAGCCGTTCCTAAAAGTGTAATTTAGAGTGATTTAATGGGAGCCCTCTCATCCATTCCACCCAAGGTACTTATGATCCATGATGTTCGATCGTGTTACATGGTTAAGATTGGTGAAGTAGGTGATAGTGAATTAAGGAAATCCTATAGCAAATTGTGTGTCGATGGAGTTCAGAAGGGGGAATTCAAACATTTAGCTGACAAAGGGTTAACTCATGCCCTAGATTTTCCACAAGGTTTCAAAGACAAATGGATTAAGGTTATCCTTAGCCAAGTTCATGATATGTGTATGTTGTTGGATAATGGACCAGTCAAGATTACCAAAAACATAATTCATCGAGTGACTGGATATCCTGTAGTGAACAGAAAATGAACAATGAGGGATAACAAAAAAGAAGAAATTACACTGAACACTAAAGCCGTATGGAACAATAGAGGTATGACTATCTCTACAATTGAAGACCTAGAACTTGATTTTGGAGTAAGAGTAATAGCACATAAGTTCTATTAGTCAAGTAGATTTGATAGTGTTCCTTGTACAACTGTTGACCAGGCATGGAAAATTGTTAAGAAGAATCATACATATGATCTTGCTGAGCTATAGTAGACACAATTAGCCAAGAACCTAGAATTAATCAGAAAGGCTAAGAGCTCATCATGTAAGTTTGGTTTCTTACTAGTCTGTATATTTTTCTACATTCAAGATACATTTCCTATATTGGGAAATATTGTTTCGAAAAAGGATAGACCCATTACAGTTCAGATTAGTGAATGTATTGAGAAACTAGGAAGTAATTTCAATAGCATTATGGGGAGCTATTTTGTAGAGTTCAAGAAGAGGATGAGATTAAGAACTAGGATTCCTAGATCACTAGTGGAGAAGCACTATGAAGAAATCTATTTTCTAGTTGATACGGATAACCCATATATCCAGGTTGTGACACCCAGGGTAACATGCTTAGAACCATTTCCATATGAAATCAACATTGATGAAGCATCAGCTGCCATCATTGCACTCCTAGCCAAGGCAATTGATACTACAACAGAAAGGTTTGGTAATTTTGATGAAGCCAAAGCTAACATTTCTAGAAGCTTGAATGAGGGAACTATGGAGAGGAAAACAAAGAAAAATGTGAAAAATTTCAAGAAAATGGTTGGTTTAGGTAGTGATGAAGAACCTGAGGATGCACCTTTAGGCATGACCATAGGACAAGGTGAGGATATATCTACAGAAGAGGAAGTGAGTGCATCTGAAGAGATCACCAAGAAAGATAAGGGTAAAAGATCATCAATTGTCATAGTAACCAAGCCGAGCAAAGCTAATTCTAAGGTTACACCTCCTACAGCTAATCATCTGAGGACTAGAGCATCTATTGTTACTTCTCCAGTATAAGTACAAACAAAAGTGTATGGTAAGAGGAAAGTTGCAGAAAGTAGTTATGGAAAGGAAGCTAAAATTGCTCCTAAGGCTAAGCCAAGTAAGCCAGCAAAGAGACCTAGAAGGAAAATAGACTTGGGGACAGATAGTGATGATGAAAAGACTAAAATTGATGAAACTAGAAACATACCTAAAGCACAATTCAAGAAACTAGCTAGTATTGATGAGGTATGTGACACTTTGAGAAATTTAGCAGGGTTAGCAACTTTCAAGTTCATTAAGTATGAGAAATTGAATAATGTGGATAAGCACAAAGTTCAGGAAGCACTCTTGGATATGATGAATACTTTCAAGTTAACTCCTACAGAGATAGGAAACCATGTGCCAAATGAACTATATGATTTTCTGTCAAGCAAATGGGAATTTGCACTTACCACAGAGAGACAGATCAGGGAAGGAACTCTAGCCAAGGTAATACCTGAGTTAACTTCAAAACAAAGAGCCAAATTCATTCAGGAATACAAGAATAGGTTTGTTCCTAATATTAGAGGTTATGTTGTTCTAAAAAATGATATTGAAGGTGTAGTACAATAGAACACAAGGATTTGGAAGGAAATCTTTGGGCTGGTCATTCCAAAAGATAAGAAATCCGGTGAGGGAACATCCAAGAAAAAGACAAAAGAAGTTGAAGTGAAAACTACCCCTAAGCCAAAGATGACTCAAGGTCAAATTGCTATAGAATAGGACAAGACCAAAGATGCATTAGACTCAACTAATTCTATTGATCTGACTGCAGACAGTCTAATGGATTTTATAGTTGATGATCCAAGCAATTTGAATGTCAAGGAACAAGATATGTCGAGTGATACATACACTGATTCTCCTATAAAGGAAACTGATATGGAAGAAGGAAAGACCACAACATTTGATGAGATAATTGAAGTTGTCAATGATCAAAAAGGTGAAGAGAAACAACAAACAAATGCACAAGAGGTAACTTCACAGAATCCACCTATTTTACAGGTTGTCAAAATAGTTTTAGATAGTGGAATAGTGATAAAGGATACTATTGATAAGCCTAAGGAAGAAGAGGCAATGAAAGTGTTGGTTTATCTACCACACTCTACATCATCCACTCCTATAGGTCCTAAAATTGGTGGTATGCCCAATCCATAGACAATACTGATAGAATTAAAAGAGGCAATGGACATTGACACTGTCATAGGAAAAGGTATTATGTAGCTGAGCATAAGTTCACCAGAGTTGAAGAAAAAGAAAGTTCTAAAGAAGAAGTCTCAAATTCTAGATGTAACATTAGATGAGGTAATTTTGATTCCATAATGGGATCCCAATGATTTATCTTTTGAACAAATAGGGACTCTTCAAGAATTTATTAAGAGAAAGAAGAGACAAGAAGAGATGAAGATAGAACAAAAGCAAAAGTAGGTGTTGCATGACATCAAAGATATATTTTCAAAGGCTTTTGACTTAGAGGATGAAATTCCTCAAGCTTCAATTATTGATCAATTAGTTAACATTGTACAGAAGGTAACTGATGATGAAATAGACAACAAAAAAAAACTTCTACAATGGTCCAGGAGAAGATTTGAGAGCAAAGTTATGGAGAAAATCTCAAAAGAGATTGCAACAAAATAGGTTGAACTTTCTATTCTTGTAGAAACTTTAGAGAAAGTTACAGCCAATGTTTATTCTTTGTACAGGAAATTATGTGATGTTGAATTTTTCACAAACGATAATCTACCGCTTATTGAGAAGCTACAGTTAGATTTGAGATCAACTGGCAGTACTTTGGGTAAGGGTACTACTTCTAGTTCTTTGCATCTTACTAAGTTGATCAATGCACAACAGAGAATAGATGAGCTTACAACTGAAGATGGTCAAATTAGGGCCAAATTGATAACCATTTAGACAAGCTTGTTGCCTCACTTAGAGGTAATACAGAAAGAACTTTCAATTGCAAAGGAGTTATCACAAAGCAATGCAAATCTATCAACTGCAGAAAGTTTAGTGAGTCTAGCTACCGAGCTAGAAATAAAATTGGAAGTTATGAAGATTGCTAAGGAAAGCTGAGATACTACATTTGAATCCACCCTATAGCTTCATAAACAATTTTTGGATAAGTACAACTTAACCCCATCAGCAATCCGTGACAAAAAAAGGGGGAAATTGGTAAGGAAGTTGGAAAGGATACAGTATAATACATCAGTACAGAACAAGTACACTTGGAAAGGATATAGTATGATACATCAGTACAGAATAGGTACACTTGTATATATTTTTGAAGGCATGTAAAACTTTTTGTATGAATTATACCGAGTATATTCATAGGGGGAGTACTTAGTATACTTAGGCAACATTTTGATAAAATGAATGGAAGTAATGATAAGTGTGTTTTTGTCACTAATATCAAAGGGAGAGATTGCTAATCTTTAAGTTCTATTGATGATTAGTGACCAACACTTAGTCATTCACTTAGGTAGTTTTAGTTGGCTATCACTATGGACGAGCTAAAACTATGCAAGGCCGAGCAACATTGCCGAGTAGTATTCAGTTTTTATGTTACCTAGTTACATTGTCTGTAACGCCCCGCCAGGGAACCCAAGAGAGATTAACCTAAACATGTCACTATGTGTGCTGAATAATTTTTTTTTTAAAGTTAACATAAAGAAACATACAATCATGCGGAAGCGATTACCATTTATACACATGTCTTACACTCACATAGATTACACGACTCAAGGGTCCCATGACGTTGAATTACTTAAAGAAAAACAAAACTATCAATATAACAAAATATTTCATCTAATTAATCATAACAAATACAATTTACATAACCATAACTACAATCTTCATGGATAACCATGAAACTACTATAAACTCACATCCACTACACATGTCGCAGGGTATGTGGTAATCACTCTAATCTCACTCTAATCTACTTACTATTACAATTTCTAGATTAGGTATCACATGTGATACACTAATACAAGCTATACAATAATCAAATTACATAATAAATGATGAAGGAACATAAAGAGCTCATCCGCAATGAACCATCAAGCACCTGGTAAAAGGACGTCAAATCTCAATGGATAAAAAATCACTACCACCCGTCCGTGTGGAACCAATAAGGTCCACCCCACCATGCTGAGGAGATAACAAAAGATCCCAATCGGATATCCAAAACCAACAAGGCATAACCACCAAGAAAGGGATCCTGATAGCTCTCTAATCTGGTGTACTAATCATCATAAAAAGGTAAGACTCACTAATCCAGAGGCAACTGACAACGTAGTAAATCTAGCATGTGTATAGGAAGGTGTCATCATGTAGGTCTACCCTTAAGTTTAGCCCAGATAATCACAACAGATTTCGGCACCCAAGTGACCATACACGCAGCTAATGTCCTCTCATACTGACAAGGCCCACAAACTATGTCAAATACCTCGCAGGGAAACTAACATCTTCTCCAAACCATCTTAGCCTATACTAGAACTCAAGCATGGGTGAGGACACATCTTATTAATCCATTTTAACCTCTCAGTATATCTTTAATTATCACTTATTAAGAAACTCTACAATAAGCAACCCCAGTAGTCTCTTACGGACACAGAACTTATTGCAAGCCACCTCCTACTACGCATCTAGGTAACCTACCCTAGGTTCAGAAATCCCAACAGATCTAGCATAGGTCACAACCCTAGTGTAACCCAAATCGGTATCCCATACAATAGGAACGATCACACATAGGTACACATATAAGTACATAATCGAAAGGGGGTTTCATGGTTAGTTTAGGGAAATAGCATAAAACACACACACACACCATAAAGTAACAGAAACATAAATTACACCCCCCAGCCTCTGTATACATCCTAGGTTGTCTAATGTCCCCAGAATAACATATACAAGCACAAGAGAACACATAGATGCATAGGAATCGAAATGTCCTGAAGGACTGAAAAATAGACTATAAGCATGTAAATATTTATGAACAATTCGTACATAATTCCCATTTAAATCATAACTCAATCCGAAATATAATAACATATCAAAATATCCATTATTTACTTCAACCTAGTTATCCAACCTAAAAACACCAGTTACATTGTAGCTACTCAAATTAAATTAACATAATTAACTTAATTTAGCAACTACATACTAACTCTAGCAATTTAATAAAACACATTAATAAAATTAATTATACAAATAATCAATATATTAATTTAGAATTAATAACACCTATTAATTTAAATTAATAACTGATACTTTAAAATATAATTAATAATTAACATATTTAAATCAAAATAAACCTTGTATAAAAAAAATGTGCTAATTTACAAATATATAAACATATATGTATTAAACTAATTCAATGAATTTAGTCTCAACAAAAACTAATTTAAATTAAATATAACTAAACTAACTAAAAACAACTTTAATAAATTAAATTGATTAAAATTATTTAAATCTAAATTTAAATTAATAAAATTTAATAATTTAATTTTAAAACAAT
>MU226758.1:219181-236411 GCA_018584345.1 Thuja plicata
AAGTTTCATGGCTAGATCAGGTCTAGTTTTGAAGATATTGAAAATTTTCGGTATTGAAAATAGGGTACAGAAACTTCGAGCTCAGTTTTGAAGGCTTTAGAGGCCCCGGATGAGGTTGAAACTTGGGCTGAATGAAGCTTGCAATTTAATTCAAGTGTTGCAGAGCGCTTCGTGGCATTTCTGAAATGGGGTTATAATATTCAATCGGGTCAACTGGTGATGACTTATGGTCTCCGGAAGTTGGGCCACCTGAAATAGCAGAAAATAATTTTCCTTCAAAATTATTGTTCGGGTTTCAAAAGTTATTTTGAGCCGACTTTGATGTACTAAATTGAAAAAATAAAATAATTCTACGTTTGGTCGGCCCTAAGGGCTAAATTTCTAAAACCTTCTCGGGTGGTAGAAATTGCCTATATAAAGAAGGCCCGTAGTGTTGTCTTAGGCAGTTCGGGACAGTTCTGGGTAGATCTGGGTAATAATTCGAGGCTTTGTCCTACAGAATATTGTAAGGGGAATGCCCATGTGGCTTTGCATATTGTAATTCTGAAAGTTTGTAATTCCGCATTTGTGGAGATAATAAGAAGTCCATTTTTTGTTCTTGCAAATTGTTGTTGCTTCTCTGTTTCTGTTATGTGTTTGTGGTATTAAGGGGAGCGCCCTTCATCACTTGTCAGAGGTGAATTCTCCTCCTCTATCAGATCTCAGACACTTTATCTTTAATCCAGACTCATTTTCAACTTTAGCTTTGAATATTTTGAATTTCTCAAAAGCTTCAAATTTATCTTTCAAGAATGGAACCCACATCATTCTGGAAAAATCATCCATAAACAAAATAAAGTACCTTTCACCATAGTATGATCTTGTTTGTGTAGGTCCACATAAGTTTGTATGCATTAGGTCCAATTTGTTCTTTGTGGAGTTCGATTTTCTTTTGAATGATTTCCTCACATGCTTTCCCATCACACATTCCATGCACATAGTATCAATTGGTCTTGCAATACTAGGAAGGTCTCTTACTTCCTTTACATTGCTTATCTTTACTATGTTGTCAAAATTGATATGACAAATTAATTTGTGCCATAACCAACTATTAATGATGCACTTGTTGTTTTTGAATTCCAACTGATATCCTTTGTCAAGCAATTGTCCAACACTTAGTAATTTATGATGTAAACCATCAACATACAAAACATCATTAGTTTTTTTCTTTTCATCTAAAGTGATAGCTCCTCTACCTATGATAGACTTAGGAGTGTTATCTCCAAATCTAACCATGCCACATTTGTATCTATTGAGATGTACAAATCTATCTTTATCTCATGTCATGTGATGTGAACATCTTTTATCAATGATCCATCTGGTTCTGATGTCTTCTTGGGAAACTAATACCAATTCTTGTGCTTTCTTTTCATCTTCAATGTCCATTTCCTCAAACATTTTTTCAATATGGTCAATTGCAATGAATCCAATTTCATCTTCTCCTGAATCATCATTTGTCACTCCATCTTCATCATAGTAGCATTCCTTTGTATATTTAGGCTTGTAATCTGTTCTAAACTTCTTGACTCTTGTAGGGCACTTGGATGCAAAATGGCCAATTTTGTTATATGAAAAGAATTTGAATGGTAACTTTCCTTCATATTTCCCTTTTCCTTTTATTTCTTTCTTAGTGATCATAGCAATGATTTCTTATAGTTCTTTATCCTCTTCTTCTTTCTCAATATTACCAGAAGTGCTCAAAGATTTCTTACCATGGACTGAGGCTTTGAAGGTTGTTTCAATTTTAGGTTTTGTCTGCAATCTTGATATCTCAAATGCTTAAATTTTGCTGATCAAGGTTTCTCTCTTGAAGTATTTTGAAATTTGTATAGTCTCATCTAAGATGTTTTTCTTGCTCTCATAATCTGGTGTTAGTATAGTCATCAATTTATCCATTATGTCTTCCTCTAAAATTTCTCCACTGTTGTTTCTGATTCTTGAAACTACTTCATTAATCCTCTGATTATAAGCTCTGATGTTTTCTTTAGGTAGCATCTCTAAATTTTTGTATCTCTTCTTCCATGTCTTTCTACGCGTATTATTTTCTTGGATGTCTCCTTCAAACATGTCTTTTAGGTACTTCCATATTGAATAGGCTTTATCTGCTTTCTTAATCTCAAAAAATTCACTGTCAGATAAGGAACTTATAAGGGATTCTTTGGAAATTGCATTTTGGGTGAATACTTCCTTTTGTTTAACAGTAGAATCTTCGTATGCAAGATCTTTGAAAGTAGGAACATCAATTTATTGGGTAGCTGCCTCATAGATCTCAAAACCAATGCACTGTAGGTGTGTTATCATTTTTTTCTGCTAGTCAAGATAATTCTCTCCATCAAACTTAGGACTCTCTTTTCTGAAGTACGCCATCTCATCTACCTTAAGTTGCTAATATTTCTCTCCAAGGCACTTGGCTCTGATACCAATTGTTAAGAATAGTCCCAAGAGATAACTAAGAGGGGGGGTTGAATCAGTTATCTAGAAGATTCAATTCTTTATTCAATTAAGTACAGAATAACTTTAACCATAAATACAATGAGACAACACAGATAATAAAACCATAATTTTGGTTAAGGGGAAACCCAAAATAGGTAAAAATACTGGTGGGAATTAGCACCCACAAAGAACTGAACTAGTGTATAATGATCCTTGTTAGAAGATCTTACAACCCTATTAGGAGTTGATATTTACAATACATTAAGTATAGCGACCTGGTCAAAGGTCGGACCCTGTTAAGAGCCTTTTACAAATAACCCTGTTAGGGGTGAGGACATACTGTCCAAGAGTACACTGCTCAAATGATGAAGGTTGCAACCTTCTTTACAATAGATATACACTATATCTGATATTGAACTATTAAGTAGACATGCTGTCTTGATCAGTTCCAGTGAATTTTATACACTCTCTACTTCTTCACATATATCTTTAACTGACGAATGATATAGCTTTACTGGCCCAATACAACTAGCATTCTTCTCTGCTCTTTTCTGCTATCTCTTTTTCATTCATGCTTGATGATCACAAATGAACTGCTATATGTATCTTCCTCAAAGGATATTATCATGTCAGCTATAGGAAACTCTTTAACAACTTCCTTGTCAGCTACACTAAGCACACAACATAATTACAACTGCAAAACTCAAGATGAGTGGATGTGTCACTTCACACAGTCGGCTCCACCAAATTAACTCAAAACTCACTCGCGTGATGAAACACATTAATCTCTCTTAACCAAACATTCTGAACTCTCAAGTGAACATGAATCCAAACACGCATATCCCGAAGATATGTGCAACTAAAGAAATAATGTAAATATTGTCGGCTCTTAACAAATAATCTCTTGAAACTATAACTGGAAAACATATCATCATAACTTGACTTAAACTACACAAATGAATCTATGTGTATGAAAATAGCATACTAAATATGTCTACAACATAAATAAATGCGTAAGGCTCCAACATATCCATACTGATAATTACATACAGAACACTAATGCATATTATATGTTGTCATCAATGACAAACATATAGTCAACTATTTGCACAAAGGCAAATCTCCAACATAAATTGTTTCAACCTCACTGTAGTTTACACCTAACTAGGATTAAGATATATGCATCTATCCAATCATGTTGGCAGCCCTTACCATAAACATCCAAGTTAGGTGAAATTTATAGGATTAGTGAAACAATCACCATACGCAGAAAACCAAGAAAACATTATGCCCCCTATCCTTGTGACTCTTTGTCTTTGAATAGATGTCATGGAGTAACTCGAAAGACATAACAATCACCAATTGATAATCAATCAAAGAAAATTTATAATTTCTTAGATGCCCCTAGTGTGAAACATCATGGGAACATAAAAGAGTCATAATTAAACCAAGATCAGATTATGTGTTTAAGTAGTATTGATAAATACTGTAGATTCATTTTTCAAGTGCAATAGAGATTCATCAATCTGAATTTGGAATTAAGCAATATGTTTTTCATGTCTGAGTATATGAGATTATCTTTGTCATCAATTGCAATCCAATGTAGTGTTTAGGAATACTGGTTGATTAAAGTGTTGAGAAACACTAGGTCATTGAAAGTGTTGAGAAATACTAGGACATTGAAAGTGTTTGATTAAAGTGTTGAGAAACACTAAAGTGATGTCTATTATAGGTAGGTGGTGTTGAAGAAACACCTTTGTTTGTGATAGTGACATTTTGATGCAAGTATTGAGAAATACTTTTTTGAGAGGCAAACCATCCTAGAACAGAACCTAGGACAACCTAGCAGACACAAACTAACATGGTAGCAAAGATGCCCCTGGTGCAGAATGACTATTCCTAAGACGCAAATGCAGACAAATCCTAGGAAAGGATAGGAAATTTATAAGGAATCATATTCAACCAATAGCATAACTGTAATCATGAAGGATTAGTATCATCAATGCATTAATAGATAGAGCACAGAGTTTTAGTGATGTCTATTTGCCAGTTTTTCTCCACTTCGCAAAGATTTTTATTTTTGCTACCAAGACACTTGTTTGCCAGGTTTTCGCTAAGGATACCTTTTTTCAGGACTTTTTCCACTATTTTTGGATTTCTTGAGGATCAATTTTCTTTTTTTTTTGGTATTTTCTGAGAATTTTTACTGCACAGGCTCTGCTAGCCAGATATCAAGCATAGAACTGCTTCAAGTGTAGAGTATTAATGAGATCTGGAAGAACATCTCCCTCAGGTGTAGCTAACTTATACGCTCTAATCCCAAAAGGTGCAGTAATGACATAAGGTCCCAGCCAGTTGGGTTCAAACTTTCCTTTTTGTTCTTTGTTTGGCTAGTTCTTAGGGTTCTCTTTTAGAATGAGATCCCCCACTTGGAATTGTTGTGGTTTGACCTTTTATTGTACGCTTTTGACATGAGTTTTTGGAATAATTTTAGGTGATCGAACACTTGTCTATGCTCATCAAGTAATTCTAGTGCATTCACCCTATCAATGTGGTATTGTTCATCAGTAACAAGACCTTGGAGAGAGACCCGCAAAGATGGAATTTCTACCTCAATAGCCAGCACTGCTTCTGCGTCATAGACTAGAGAAAATGGTGTGGCTCTAGTTGGTGTTCTAATACTTTTTCTGTAGGCCCAAAGTACTGGATTTAGTTGCAAATGCCAGTCTATGCCATACTTACTCACAGTTCTGTGCAATATTTTAAGAATGTTCTTGTTAGATGCCTCAACTTGTCCATTACCTTGAGGATAATATATTGAAGAGCAATGTTGAGTGATGTGAAACTGTGTTCAAAGGTCTTCGATGTCTTGGTTTTTAAATTGACCCCCGTTGTCTGTTACAATAGAAGAAGGTATCCCATACCTACAAATAATGTAGTTCAAGATAAACATAGCCACCTATTTGCCAGTGCCTTTAATCATTGGAATGGCTTCAACCCACTTAGTGAAATACTCAGTGGTCATAATGATGTATTTGTGTTCACTTGAAGAATTATGATATATTTGTCCAACCAAACCAAAGGCCCATTATTGAAATGGCCAATGTGTTACAAATGGTATGAGTTATCTAGTAGGAGCATGGATGATATTTCCATGTTTTTGACATTTGTGACAAGTTTTTGAAATAGAACAACATTTTTTTCCATCGTGGGCCAATAATAGCCAACTCTTAGTAGTTTTTAAGCTAACAAAAATCCATTTGAGTGTGATATGCATACACCTTTGTGGACTTCTTTTAATGCATGATTTGACTCTTCTTGTTCTAAACACGTAAGAAGTGTACCATTGAGACCTCATCTATATAAGTTATTAGTAATGAGGACATAACACGATGTTTTCCTAATTAAGGCTCATTTTTCATTTCTTGATAGGTCATTGGGTAGAGTTTGGTCAGTAAGATAGGTAATGAGTTTGGCATACCAAGACTGGTCTTAGGCGTTTAAAGCACAAATTATTTAGTACTCAAGGGTATCAAAATCTGGATTGGAAAATTCTTCCACCAAGAATTCATAGAAAAATTGATGTTCTTCTAGTTGTAACATGGATGCCAGTATAGCCATAACATCTGCAGCTTTTTTTTCTATCCTTGGGATTTTCTGGAATGTGACGAAGACAAAGTACTTTTTCAAGTCTTCAACCAATTGTTTATAAGGTATTAGCTTCTCATATTTAGTCTGATAGTCTCCATTTACTTGGTTAATAATAAAATGAGAGTCACCATACACATGTAACTCTATTATTTTCCATTTCATAGCCAATTTAAGATCATTTACTAATGCTTCATATTTAGAAATGTTATTGGTGCATGGAAATATTAATTTGTATGCCTTGGGTATCTTGTATCCTTAAGGAGTGATGAATAGAACTCCTAGTCCAGAGCCTTGTTGCGTGAAAGAACCATCAAATTTCATCTTCTATGGATCTTTAGTTAAATGCATTTTAGTTTCATTGGGAAATTCAATTATCAAAGGTGCATCATCTTGCAAGGGTGAATCGGCTAATTGATCTGTGAGGACTTATCCTTTAATAGCCCTTCTATCCACATACTCAATATCAAATTTGCTTAAAATTAGGACCCACTTTTCTAGCCTTCCTATTAATGTTGTCTTGCTTAAGAGGTATTTAAGAGGATCTATATTTGCAATAAGTTTTACTGTATGTGATAGTATATAATGTCTCAATTTCTGTGATGAAAAGACAACTTCTAAGAAATCTTTTTCAATTATACTATAATTGATCTCATAAGATACTAGTGTCGTGCTGATATGGTAAATTTCTCTTTCCTTTTTATTTTCATCTTCTTGAGCCAGCAATACTCCCAGCGATGTAGTCATAGCTGAGATATATAGGAGTAATGTCTTTCCATGAATGGGCGCCATGAGAATAGGAGGAGTAGCAAAGTAATCCTTTAATTCTTTTAAGTTACTTTCATAATTTTCATCCCATTTGAAGGTAATACCCTTATGTAGAAATTTAGTAAAAGGTTGTGCTCTGTCTGCAAGATGTGACATAAATCTCCTGGTTGACTGGAGTCTTCTTTGTAGTGTCCTCATTTGACCAATATTGCATGGAGGTGAGATTTCTAGTATAGCTTTAACTTTTGCAGGGTGTACCTCAATTCCATTTGCTGATACAATAAACCCTAGTAGCTCCCTAATTGAACTCCAAAGGCACATTTCTTTAGATTAATCCTGAGTTGAAATTGCTCCATGCGATCTAATATCTTCCGTAAGTCTTCAATATGAGTAGTCCTTGTTTTTGACTTGGCTAAGGTATCCTCCATGAAGTCCTCCATGTTTTTGTGTATCATATCATGGAATATGGTTTCATAGCTCTTTGGTATGTAGTGCCAACATTTTTTAATCCAAATGGCACAATGTTCCAACAAAAATTTCACCATGCGCATGTGAATACTATCTTTTCTTGGTCTTTAGGAGAAATCTTAATCTGGTTGTAGCCCGAGAAACCATCCATTAGTGAGTACATATGATAGCCTATTGTTAAATCTATGATCATATCAATGTTTGGTAGTGGAAAATCATCTTTAGGACATGCTTTATTTAAGTCTCTATAGTCTATGCAGATCCTGATAGATTTATCTATTTTAGATACTGGTACCACATTATAAATCCATCTTGCATAAGTGATTACTCTTATGAATCCAAATTTCAGTAATTTTTATAGCTTTTCTTTCACTAGTAATGCAACATGAGGATGCATCTTTCTTAATTTCTATTTCACGGGTTTGATCCCAGGAGCTATAGATAAATGATGCATTATTAATTTTGGATCAAGTCCAGGCATATCTGTGTAAGACCATGTAAATTTGATCTTTTTCTCTTTCAAGAATTCAATGAATTGTATCTTCTCCTCTTCTGATAAGGATTGTGCTCAGTGAAGAAATTGTGGAACTTCAGTTGTTCCCAAGTTAACCGATTGTGTTGGTTCTATCAAAACTGAAGATCTTTCTTGAAATTTCTCAGGGAGGATATCAAGAATCTCATCTTTTGGCACCTATGGGAGGTTTTCACCCTCAGATACATCTTTTATTTTTACTTTTTTAGAATCTGATACTGCCACAACGTGGTTTTCATCATCAGTTCTTTTCTTCTTTTTATTTTTTAATTTGTGACTAAGAAACTTGATATCCTCCTCTGACATGTTCATTCTCCTTGCATTAGTGGAAGAAGGTTAAGTTTCACAAGCATTTAGATAACAGGCCAAAGTGTAGTCATTAGGGAAATTCATGATAGGAGTAAGATATGAATTTGTCCAATAATTTAGGTTGAGTTTTATCAAGGATAATGAATCAGAGTTTGGTAAGGATAGCATCGCGTCAGTGTCAAAACTATTAACTAACAAGATATGTCCTGTTAAGTCAAATTCTATAGCGTTTAGATCATCAAGAGTTAAATCGCCATTAATAGGGTCATTGTTAGTAATATGCAGACCTAACTCTAGCGACTCATCATTTGATCTTTCTTCTTCTTCTCTCATCAAAATGGAACTCATTTATTTTAGTCTTAGAATGTCCTCTAGACCTAGTAAAACACCAATTTCTTCATCAAGAATCCTAGGTAGTGGTATCTCATCTGGAACAACATCAGTATTAGGGGAAGTGTTAGAACTCTCTCCTCTTTCCAATAGAGATGCAAATTTATGAATCATGTCTACTTCAATGTCCATAGTAGCATTAGACAAGTGATCCCATTCATATTCATGTGAGTGTGTTATTTCATCATCTGATCTGTTTAGAAACTCAGCAATAGTTACCTGATGTACCCTATTAGCCACTTGTAGATCAAAGTGAGGTAAATCTAGGACATGTGAAATTGTGACTAACTGCCCCCAATTAGGATGTAGATTTTTTTGTTGGGGTATTTCTTTAGGATTTTCTTCTATCAGTGGGACTTCTAGAGAGTCTTTTGTTGTTTCCTCTACTTCTTGAATAGTAGCTTATGTCAATAAAGGAACATGGGTGTCTTGTTGTGTTACAAAACTAGGTACATATATTTCTCCTTGATATTTGAGATACTCTGTACCAATATGAAATAATCTCTCATAGGTCCATGGTTCTAATGTTGTTTCTTCTTCGTCATCACTTCCTTCATCAAAGATTGGACCATCTCTTGAAGTAGGGTTTTCAGATTTGTTATTGAAACCTAATCCTATTTTGTCTTTGGTATTTCTGAATTCCATGTGTATAGGTTCAACAAGTCCTTTTCCTTTATCTCCTAAAGGTCCCTTCCTTTATATCCCATTTGTTTGAGAAGGTCATATCCTTTACCATACTTTTCTAGAGATATTTACACATGTTTTACCTCATTTTCTTTCTATTCTCCTTTATAGAGCCAAGCCAAGACTAGTTTTTCTTCTTTTTCATCCTCTTGAGAAGTAGATTCTCTAACCATATGAGTTTCTTTGTAAATTTCTGGTTCTTTAGATGTAGTAGGTGTGAAAGATGAGGAATTTTTCCCATAAGATCTCAGAGATACAGGAAGTTCTATCAATGATGGAGTCATGTCTAAGTTGTACTCTCCCATACTAGTTCTTCATGTTTTAATGTCTTTCCAAAGCTTCTCACCACCGTGTCTTTAGTATTTTTAGGTACACTTTCCTTTGGGACTTCTTTATTATGAGGAACCATACTATCTGCTTTAACATTGTTGCAAGTATAACCAGCATCTGCAGGAATTGTTACTTCCACCCCATTATGTGGTAATTTGATACACTGGTGGTAAGTAGATGGTACTACTTTCATTTCATGAATCCAAGGTCTCCCTAATAGTATGTTGTAAGCCAAGGGTAGATCTAGAACTTGACAGATCACATTTCTTTCAACTGGTCCTATTTGGATTGGTAGAACAATGAGACCTTTAGATGATCTTTCTTCTTCATCATAAGCTTTGATAGTTATCTTACTTCTTGAATAAATTGTTTTTTTTGAAAGACCCAAATTTTTTATCAAATTGAGAGTGCATATGTTCAACCCTGCGTCTCCATCTATCAATACAGGTTTGACATAGGATTTGTGAATTATGACTTCAATGTGTAGGGGTTGGTTATGCAGATGAGTCAATGATTTGTCATCTTCTTCTAAAAAAGAGAGATAGTGTGGTTCTTAGATATGATTAACCATTTCCTAGAACTTGTCTACATCAATTCCTTTTGGAACATTTTCAGAATGTAGGGCTTTTTCAAAAACTTCCCTATGCACTGAGGAGATTTTGAGTAACTCAAATATAGAGAATTTGAGTAGAGGTTCTTTGCAATTGATCCACCAAGTTATATTTTTCTAAAGAAATGGTAACTAATTGTCTTGTTGTTGTTGGTTTGGGAATGGTGACAACATGTACTTTTGAGGATGTCTCTTGTTTTGATGAGGAGCTAGCTCCTTTGATTGTGACTTGTGCTTGACTTTGAGTTACTGCATTTGATTGTATGGACGTGTCTTTAGCACCTTTAATAGTGATCACATTGATTGATTCATATTTAATTTCCAACATGTTGATCACATTATCATTATTGGAGTAGGTGTAATTCACTTCATTTTCTTTTCCTTTAGAAGCTTCCCCTTTCTTATAATTAGGAAATAGTTTGTTAAATGTCGTATGGTTTTCATTAGTGGTGTGTCCTTCCACTTTGATCTTGCCTCCTTCAATAAGGTCTTGTATAGCATGTTTAAGCTTAACATAGTTATTATTCTTATGTCCCTTGTTCTTGTGAAAGACACAATAAGAATTATCATCCCACCATCTCGATTTGACTTCTGGTTCCCATGGTTTTGAATCGGGAATTGTAAGAAATTTTTTGTCCAAGAGTGTCTTCAAAACTGTCTCAAGAGGTTCTCCCAAAGGAGTGAATTTTCATTGAGGTTTAGAATTACATGGTCTACTCTTGTTGTTCTCATTGTTTTCTTTAGGTATTGTGCTTGTTACCTTTGCCTCTTTTTTTTCTTGTAAGTTGTTTGTTAGATTGAACACTGTTGGTTTAGGATTAGCATTGGATGCATCTACCACTCCATCATTAACAACATTCTTGTTTTGTTTCCACCACTTAGGCTTGTTGTTATAGTTAGTAGATTTACTATCACTTTGAAGTGTGATTTCTCCTTTCTTAACCATCACACTACAACATTTGGGGTCAAATTTCTATGCCAATTTGTGACGACTCTACCATTTGTGTGTGATTTTTTTTTTCAAGTGCCCCCAATGTTGTCATAATAGAAATGATACCATCGTAATTGTGATACCCTCTTGATTATAAACAAAAAAGAAAGGCTCATTTGTGATCGAGTTGTGCATGTGAGCAGAAGAGGGCCCTAATTAGTAAACTCTACCATTGTGCAAAGAGGGATCTTGTTGTATTGAATCTGGCAGTCACAACTAAAGAATCCAGCATCTCGTTCATTACTGGTTAGCACTAGTGTTACCCCCAGGTTTGCAATTCAGCTAGTTTCCTTCACATTTAGGGTATAACAACTTGTAATTTTTAAATTTTTTGATGTTCAAATTATTTCATTTGCGGCAGTAGCGTATTGAAAAGTCAGTTTTTTATTCTATCAGCGAATTCAAGTATAAGATCAACAAGCCATCGCATACTCATCAACAAGCCACCACGTACTCACCATTTGAGGTTTGTATTATTTTTTAGCCTTTGGTTAAGAGAATTTTACATGACAAGAGGTGTATACCCTTAGATGACCTGATTGATATTAGTCAATATGATGAGCATATTACAAATTTTTTGTCTAAGAACCAAATGAGAACATACGTCATGATTTCATCAGAGGTAGGGATCCCTTTAGCTGATATTAGTCAATATGATGATCACCTACATTAAGATTTAGAAAGATGTATAGGTGGGTCACAAAATTTTGATTATTTGGCTAGCGTTGCAAAACCTAATCCATCTACTAATCATTTTGCCATTGAAAATGTTGATTAACCATGTGTTTCCATATCTCATCTCTTGCCAAGTCAGTGTCACAATTCTATCCCTGAGCAACCTGAGAAATTTGGGGTTTGATATCTCTATCATTACTGTGACTTGTGAGGAAATATCAAAGTGTGTGTCTCTTATACGACTCAGTAAGCTTTCTTCTTACCCTATTAAAGATCTCATTATTTCTTACTTTCCAGATGTGCCATAAATATTTAGTAGTAAAAGAAAGCCAAAATAATCTATGCATATTTTTCATGCCTCCAACTTAGCCAAAAAAATCTCAATACAAATATTTTTATAATTTTTATTCCAAACATGGAATCCATTACAAATCATATAGCAAGTATCTTTATAAAAGAGACAATAAAAAAAATGTGTCTAATGATATTAGTTTTCCTGCATATAGAGCACAAATAAGAATTAAAACCATGCATTTATATGGCATCCTTTCGAGGATCATTAACCACCTGAAACAAGTCTTTTTAGTTTCCAAAATGTTAGTCCATGATATTATAATTTTAGTTTCTAAAAGTGTTTTTGTAATATTATATTCTCAACATTAAAATTCCAAGATCTATTAGTATGCTCAAATATAATAAAGTTGTTATAAAGAGTTTTTTATATGTCTTCAACTTTATTTTTGCACAAAAGGGATCCATCAATCCATTTTAAAGTACTTGAAATGTTTCTATTCCCCAACATAGGTGATAGGAAAGTTAAAAACCATACAAGCTTAGTATAAGTCCTCCAATTCAATTGAGGCATATGGTACCTCATGCAAAGAGTAGCCCAATCCAGATGTTGACCATTACATAAGATATATTTAAAGCATTTGATGCCAAGTCAGGGTTGTTTTTTGGTAGAGAAGCCTTATAATAGTTCAATTTTCTTTCCCTTATGTTCCAAGTTCCACTAGATAGACTTTGGTCCATAAACATTTCTCTTATCTATTAGAAAGAAAAATTTAGTAACTTATATTGACTAAGGCCCATGCCTTAGACTCTAGAATACATTGGGTCATATGCAGTTAACTACCTGCCTACAAGTAAGGAGGTCACTGAGAGAAATGTTCTTCCATTGTTTGGCACCTTTTGGGACTTCCAAAGAGTTTATTCTTGATTGAACCCTTCCATGGTTCAACCCCTTCAATAGACCTAAAAAATCCACTTGACAACAAGAGCTATCCCTTGCTTCCTCAAGTCCTTTAACCCCAGACCACCAAGCCTCTTTTCCACATAGCACTAGTCCCATTTGATCGAGTGCTTCCTCTTCTTATCCTTACCATCCAATGACAAGAATGCTCTGATTTTTTTCCAAATGTCATTGATTTGATAATTAAATACACATGAATAACTTCTAGGATGGAAAGTCAACAACCACCATTAGAGGTAAAATGGTTAGGATTTAGCTATTAATAATTATATATTTCATAACTCATAATAGATGACAATACAATTCTCAATAGCCCCATTTCTTCTTCCTAAAATGTTGGAATTTCTTGGCCAATGATATGTGGCTGTCATGGAGGACTTTAGGGAAAAGTAAAAGTTTGTTAGGGATATCAATAAGACCATATTGCTCTCATTTTGTTGAAGGAACAAATTTTGTTCTTTGTATATTAACACCCAATCTCTCCTTGTAACTAAATTTATAAAATTATTCCCATATTCCTCTCAATCTGGTGATACAATACTTTTGAGAAAGGCGACGATAAGGGAGGATGATAGAATCAAAGAAATATCAGTCTACTATATTAAAGTCTTTGGTCAAAGCTTGAGTATTGAGAAGCTCATTCAATATTTTCCTTTAATTATGAATTGTCCACCTAGCAATGCATTTTATTCAATTGTGAATTATCCACCAAGAAATTCCCCCTCATTAGTTGGGACAAATTCATCACGATCGGGGAAATGGGAGGAGTGAAACTGAAAAGAATGAAAAGACAATATTTGGTCTTGGGAGAAAATTTAATTTGGAAAAGTATAAAGAACCCTAGATATTATTGTGCAATATTTTAGAGAGTACATACAAGGATAATGAAGATACTAATAGAGTCTTGACAATTTAAAATTCAACTAGGGATTATCAAGTTTAGAAGTTTATGTGAGAATGTAGATCAATTTTAACAAAGCACTTGTCTTGGAAAGTCAAAAATGGGGTGTAAATTGAATTTTGGGAGCATTCATGGGAGGGGAATGTTCCTTTTAGGGAGGTGGCTATTCTATAGGAGGAATTGAATTTTTTGAAGAGAAGATTTGGAAAAAAAATTGTTTCTCCTTTATACCCAGATGAGGATTTTCACTAGATTGATATCAGAGAACTGCGCCTTTCAATAGATTTCAATACAACCTTTCTTTCAAAGATGGAAAATAGAATGGTCATACTTAATTCAGATCCACTGAGAGGGGGGTGAATTAGACAAAATTAAACTTAAATACTTACATAGACAAGGTCATATTCCAAAAATCATCTACTTTGAAACCTCCATCCATATTTTACCTTCTCTGCCTTACACAAAATTAAAAACTTTTCTTTTCTACTATCAAAATCCAAACTTTTCCTTCTACTATTGATATTTTTGCTTCATAGGTTCTTTCAGAAAGCTTTCTTTCTCATTTATGGATTTTTTTGAATTCACCGCTTGCTGGATCTAGTGTGTTCCTCGACAAACTTAACTATCAATGAGGTCACCAACCACCACCTCTAAATCACTTTGTAATTCACTCCCACAACTATACTACTCAATTTAACTTCCTTGTTTCCTTGTTCCAATGCCTTCTAGCACCAACATCATCCTAGGCCACCTAGTGCACCTAGTTCCTCCACTATACCAAAAATCCAACCAGACCTCTCACCTTGATCTCAACACCATAGATCATCTTAACATGGTATATTATCCATGTTACAACTTCCCATTCACTCCTATCCACTTATATTTCACCATTCTTTTACTATAGCCCTTATAGGCCTGTCTAGTAGCCCTTCAAACCCTGAAATCATCAATTTACTATCAAATTCTCCAATACTGGTGCTTTCAAATGCACCCTCCACTATATGTGTTCACCAGACCTGCCACGATTTCTTCTCACTTTCCCTTCATTAAAAACCACATAAACTACATAAGGTACATTCCAGGCATTTCCCATGAAACCACAGTTAACATAGGGGTGGGAGTGCCTTCACATGTTGAGGGTTACAACTAACAATCACTGATTGTACCCCTATAACCAGTCACTGTCACTACACCAGTCAAATCCTTGGTGTTCTCAGTGACAAAGGAAATGAAAATATAATATAACCAAGTAAAAACAAATGCAAAGAGACATTCCTACATTCCAAACCAAGCCAATATCATGTTCAAATAACATACAATAGTTTGTCGTTGTTTGACTGTATCCGTAGGCCAGTAGAATACACAATTTCCAAAGAAATTTTGATTTTATTGATTCAAACTATTACAAACCCTATCCATCTCAGATCAACACCTCCCTACTTTATGGATCTCCATCTCAAGAGACATTAACTCTCCAAATACCCGAGAGTAACCATTCAACTAACTCTAACTATCACATAACAGTCTGATTGTTAGTGACAAAACACAAGAATTAGTTATCAAGTTGACAACAAAAGTTGTCAACTCGACAACACAACACCCTTTTCCCATTCTAAATACTCATAAAAGGTTTAGAGACAACCTTAGAAAGCTAACTTAACCCATAACCCCTACTAACCCAAACTAACTCCAATTAAGCCCTATTTGGCTTATATTGCCAATATAGGCAATTTACAAGACTTTGCACTCTTAGTGCTCTTAACAATATTTAGAGGCTTCTATAGCCTTATTACATCATTATAGACCCTTATAAGTCATCTTCCCAATCCCCTAACCTAGGATCAATCATTATTTTTAGCATATGTATAAGGTGACTCGTGTGACTTATGTAAATCTTTAGAGAGAAATGCCATTGATACCCTTTGGATAAAGAGGATTGATACCACTTCTACCATCCTTTAAAAGACTGGTTTTAAAGTTAAACCTAAACTATGATGTCTCTGCGAGTTACCTAGGCAAGGCCATCTATGATGAGCCTTCAAGGCATTAGGTCTGGCCCTTAGGTCTTGCAATTTTGAGTTCTTCCTTAATCTTGCCACCCCTTACCAATATTTTACATATTTTGCATCTCTTTACGAAACTAGTTTTAAATACCTTATGATTGATTTAGCTAAGTTATTGATGTAGCTATTTTTACGATCTTTTATGTAATAAACTATGAATTTTATATCATGCATCTAGTTGTGTAGTCGTATATACAAGTGCAGGAAATAGAGAGACAAGGAGAATATGATACACAGGAAAGAAAGAGAAATTTAGGTATGTAGTTGCAAGTCATGTTGGTTATTTGAACATCGTAATAAGCTTTATTGTTCTAAGTAGATTTATTATCATTTTAGATTCTGGTTAAATGATATGACAAATAGGTTGACACTATGTATTAATGTAGTATGTCATTGTTTAGAAAGAAAAAATATATAGTAAATTAGATATGTTTAGAGTAGTATAAATAGTTTGTTTAATGTCCAATCTAGTGTTATAAATTTTGGGAATTACATACAACTCTCCCATTTATTTTTCAAAAGTTATAATACTTCATACGGTAGAATTTTTTCAGCACTCGTGTGTTATGGAATTTAATGAACATGTACATATCACAAGTACAATTTTTATAATTTTATTTCTCTGCTATAAAAAATTCATTATATTTTAATTATTGCTTATGATAGTTATAGGAACATTTCAAGGATTTTGTAAATAAATGGGTTTTCAAACCCCATTATAGTTATTGTAGATGATGTAGCACAATCAAGTTAAGAAAATCTATGTTTTGTTCTTTTAAATTTCTTTTTTGATTTATAGTTTTTTTAATTAATGAAATACTTGTAATTCACTAATAGAAAGGGGTATAATGCATTCAAGCAAAAGGCTTTGGAGGCTGCTAAGTCTTTTGTACTAGAAAACACCTTTTACTTGGTAATTTGAAGCCATCAATGGAAACTTACAATCCTAAATAATTAGTATACCATTGATGGCTTCATAATTATTATGTGAAAGGGAGTTCTTTGATCCAGAACCCCCTTTGGTGAACATTCTTCAAGTATGACTTTGAGCATTGGATGCCCAAAGACAGGAAGAGAGAAATACAAATGAACATTGGTTGTATTTGAAGCCAACTAATTTGACTAAATTAAGTTTAT
>MU226758.1:237982-254078 GCA_018584345.1 Thuja plicata
TTCCTCTCCATTTTTGGTATAATTCTTGCTACATTGGAATTGGTTAGTCCTCAAGATGTTTCATAATAGTGGTTTAGGCCACTATAATGTTCTCTCAAACCATCTATGCATGTATTCTTGTGGATTTGGATTTGTCTATGTCTCTCTTGACCAAGGTTGTTTTGTAGGTTGTTGATAGATCTTGGAGCTAGACTTTGGATTATGAAGGAATTCACTTATGATATTTTTCTACCAGGCATCTGGCATTTGTTTGCCCTCACTCAAATGTCTCGTATTTGTCCTCATAATAGAGGAATGCATTGCATGAACACCTCACTATGGAGGTGGCTAAGGATGTTTATAATCCAAAGGCTTTTTCTCCTCTACTTCTATTGAGGTGATAATGCATGATGCTTCTATATCACCTATAAGCATTCCTTGTCTTCGCTCTCCACCTCTATTCTTATGGGTGGCATTGGTGTGCTTCCTTTGGTTTGTGTGGAGACATATCATCGATCTACTTCCCCAATTAGGCATTTCTCTCATGTGTCATTCCCTTTTGGGGTCCCAAAGAGAGTTTCTTATCCTTCTCCTATCTCTATAGATAAATAATGAGTTCTCGAGAACTATAGTACAATAAAAGAAGGGAAGTCTTCTAAAATATGTTTCATCATCTCATGCTCAGATCAAGAGTGTCTGTCTTACTAATTCTTCTTATATAATTATTTAATGTTTTATAATTATTTGTTATTGAAAACTTGAAAAACATGAAAAACTATCTTCTAATTTCCTTACTAATTTCTAGATGAATTTGTTCTTTTGGGACATGATTACGTTAAGCATCCAGGAACAAGTAGAAAGGAAATACTATCTCAATGGCACAAACACTTGGGATTTCTTGGAAGGTGAGATTCTAGCATACTCCAATCAAGTGGTATGTTTGTTTTTACATACCAATAGCCAATACTTTTTTGAAAAATGGTTAATTTTTCTATTGAAATCCTTTTTTCTGTTTTATGCAGAACTTTTACAAATTCCTTCATGACGATTCATACAGTGATATTGTTGCCTCAGTTGGTACAGACTCCATGAAGAGATTCTCTAAAAATATTCCTCAACACTATGAAAAATATCTAATGTCCAGGAAGAACATAGAAAAAATTAAACCAGGATTTAGATCTTCAAACCTTTTTACTTTGATGAATGGGCCCATTTGGAAAAAACTCAAGATCATTCCATGAAATGTAACGTAAGAATTCCTTTTACTATACCATTTTTATCTTCATTGAATTCTGAAACTAAAGGCATTCCTTACCATCTCCATTTTGATTTTTTAAAATTTTTCTTGCAATTAATGAAATTGACTCCCTTTATAGAATCAGTTGTGCTTAACATCATTGCTATTTATATCGGTTAGATGGGGTGATGGTCTAGATGTGTTCAGTGCTTTGATGAATGAAATTTAATGTCATCTTATGGAACAACTCCTCCCTATGCTGCTATGTATCCATCTAGAGGAATTTATGGCCATCCATCAATACCTCTTGTAAGTTCTAATACCTTGAGTTTTTTCATTCTTGTCTTTTCAAATATTTAATACTTATAATTTGAAAGTATGCATCTGTCTATGTGATTTTTATTTTCATGTAAGTCAATAATGAAGGAGATGGTCACTCCCTTTTGTTACCTAGATTTTAGCATGTATTTTTGGTTATTTTTATAGTGGACATATGGCCTATTTTACTATCCTAATTTTATAACATTGTGGTCTTGATTGCAATGTTAGGGTGCACACACATTCACTCAATATGGAATCCCATCAAATGGCAATCCTACAGATGTCGTAATGGTAATTACTGAAATATTGTAGGCAGTAATTATATGGAAAATTATCATAAGAATTTTTAGCACTTAGTTATTAATGTTTTAATCTTTTAAGAAATGTTTTGAATGGAAATTTGATATCTACTTTTTGTGGACAAACTTCAGTTGCACAAAACATGGATGTAGAGCCAAAGTCCTTTGGAGGTAAAGGGAAGAATTAAATGAAGAGGGTAAAAGGAAGTTTGGGATAGCTCAAAATAGTTACAAGTAAAGTAGAGGGTGGAAAAGCAGCACCTGCTACTGTAAATGGTGCCTTCTCACAAAGGTAGATATTCAAGGCTACTAAATTTGATAAACTTATTAAACTTTAATAATCAGTGGGAAGGTCTAGTATGCTACTTAGATAAATTATTTTTTGTTCTTGGCAACTCCCATTTTCTTACCTTCTTATGTTTATAACTTATATGTTAGTGATCTAAATAGAACTGCCAGTTTCAGTGGGGACAATGGCAGTGAAGGTTCAAGTGAAGGTAGTAAGGAAGGAAATTCACTAAATATAAGAAAATTTGTTATGTATTTCTTGTACAAAAATGTATGGATGTTGATCTCATTATTTTCTCTCTTTTTTGGGTTACTTTTGCAAAGACCCTTGTGTTGTTATGTATTATTTTACAAAGATGTTGTATTCTTTTCTGGATATGTCTCAGGGGTTGGAAACTGGGAGGAAACGAAGCTTTGAATCACTAACCATGAATGGTATGCTTATTTCTAAATTTTATTTAATTATTTCATTTTAGGCGCTTGATGTCTTTTCACGAATCCTACTTGTACTTATCAGACAGTCACAGTCTTCTAGTTTTTGGATGAACTAATTTGGTATACTAATTGTTTTACATTTATTTGGCCAACTGCTAATGAAATTATCCCAATAAAGCACATCAAATCATGGTTCCAAAATAATTAAAACCAAAATTACTAAAAATAAAATTACCAGTGGATACATTCATCAAACAAAGCAATCCAAACTCAATTGTCTCTTGTGATTCCATGGTAAACAAACAAGAAAACACAACTGAGAAGCATTGTCAGTTACAAAAACACACTTTAAAGATGCATGAGATTTCTCCTAGTAGCATATAGTTGTTCAAAAATCATAAAATATTTAATACACTGAGAATTCCAGCAAAACGGACCAAAATTTCTATAGCTGTCAGTAACAAGTATTCAATAATGAAACTTGCTGACAAAATAACCAGAGTGGGTGGGTATTTGCATAGATAAAATTACACCACAAATTAGAAGCCAAATAAACAAGCTGTCCAAGCTCATGTAACGGACCTCTATGAATTGATTCATCTTCTAGGTCTAGACTTAATGTGATGTTGCTGCTTAATTCTAACTGTATAATTTAGGATACCATAATTCATTGACAACATTCAGCCAGCAAAAGCATGGAATTTACCTAGTTTAGTCAATTCTTCTTGATTACTCAAGTTCTTATAGAAGTTTAGCCCTAATACAATATCTCCTGCAAAGCCAAAACATATGATAATGCCTAGTAATAGAATTTACTGGAAATATAAAATGAAGATTCTTACCCTTGCTACAAATTGAAGATGTTCTTAATAGAGGCCCAATTTTTGTTTAAGTTCTAGCATCTTCACTGAATTGACAAATGTATTATCAAGGATATACACAAAGAAACTAGCTCATAAGTTCCACAACGAGACCAGAAGACCATAATATAAGAGCCTAACATTTAGTAGAGATCCCAACAGTTGAAATATTTCTCACATTTGCACTTTCTCCAGAAAAATTAATCTTACAAAGCATGGTTAATAACAAAGAATCCACGCAAAAAAAGGATTGAGGATCAGGAGCTTTCTCAGTATGACAACAACTGATTGATGGTATTTCATCAAATGAAGAGCAGTCAATCATTTGAGAATACCGTATTACAGTGTACAAAAAGAATTTTACTAAATATTTTTTATAAAATAAAACTAAATTGTTCATCTAGCCATTGCATTTTGAATTCTGTGAATGAAGGTTAGTTTTACTTTTGATAGTGCAGTCGGGCTCTTCTCTTGATACAGGATTATGGCTTGAAACAACACACAATAACAACAATTTTTGGCAGAGTATTAAGCAACATGATCTAAATTTATGCTATTAGGGGCAAGAAAATTTGAAGGTACAGTGAAATTGCCCCCTCTAATAGATATTGTAGGTCCGTGATCAAATAATGGTCCAGAAAGACAACAATAATAGTAATATCATCATGAAAATGAGGCCTAACACCACGATCAATATTTTTGAGGTCTGAATATCGCATCTCTCACTTTTTTTCTGCCTCTTGGAGAGCAGCTTTAACAAGCCTTCTTGCACTTCCCTACACAATATCCCCTTAAAATTTATAATACCATTCAATCATTTCTATTAGAAGTTTAACAATTGTAAGATACAAGAACGACCAAGATATTAATACCTCAAACTCATCTCAATGTGTATTCCAACAATAAAAAGTAGAACCAATGCAGCTCCAAGACATAATATGTTTCATATAAAACACCATGTACATTACATCTAGAAAAGAAAATATTCTAGAGTTAGATTGGGGAAGAAAATGAAGTTCTACACTTGGAGATGGATCAGCAACTTGATTGACTTTGATGGATCTTGACATCAAGTTTGTATTTATTATTTTAGCAATTCAGATATTCTACTTAGCAATCCTTTTGTAAGGATAAGTATATTGTATTTTTCTTTAGTAATTGAAGGTTTTCACAATATTTCTAGTTAGATCATTTATTTTATGAGATTTGACTGTTGATTTCTAAAAATATTGCAAAATTACTTCTAAATAATTAATTATACTAATAATTCATTCAACATAAATAATATTTGTAATCCACTTCTTTGGACCTTCTCTACCTGGCTAGCATTTATGGAGTATGGAAAGTCTCCCTTTTTAACCCCTTTTCAATATGTCTCTTTCTTTTCTTCTCACAATAATATCTTTGTGTACAGTTTAGCTCTAGAGCACACTTCCCATGTTAGAGAAATGAGCTGCACCCGATCTTTTTATAGTTGACCTATTTGTTTGATTTAATTACTAAATAAATATATATAGATATCATAATAGATGAAATTCGTTATGTGCACTATAAAATTGGTTATATTATCATTATAGAGTTGTCTTTCAAGTTCTTTTAGAAACTTGAAAAGGGTTTTTGAAATTGTCTAATTTTTTCTACTAATATTAGATAGATTTAGTAATGAAATCCAACAATCATCAAGTGAACAAAGAACCAAACAAAAATACATGCGACGTCCAGCCGTCGACAATTGCCAATGTCTAGATGTCACATGTATAGTAAATACATCACACATCTATCATAATTGTGACACCCAAAAACTGTAACGACGACATGCAAAAGTTTTTAGATGGTGCAAACTGCGATGGTTAACACAAAAAATACGATGCCTAGGTATCGTAATAGTGAAAGATAAAATATGTAACGACAACATGATAAACATCATAGCCATCTCACATTGTGATGATTTAGACCATCAGAATAATAATAGATGGTACAGCCATTGGTGTTTCTAACACCAAAATTGCAACACTAGTCTCTATTGCTTGGCCGAGGGGATAGTGTCAGAAAAGCAACACATAGCCGTTGAAAAAATGGTCTCAAATGTTGTAGTGTCACCTCTTCAATACAGATGTAATTTTTAATCATCCTATCAAAGCTAGGTGAATCTTGCATTTGCAAAGCATATTTTAATTTAGGTGTCAAGTTGTTAATAAATATTTCAATCTTTTCTGATTCGGGAATAGCTCTTGAGTACCTAGCAAATATTTTCCTTCACCTTTGTAAGAAGTGTGTAAAGGATTCACCAGTTCTTTGTTTTGTGTTACATAAGTCCATCATGGTTATGTCATGTTGTATATTGGAGGATTAATGTTGGACAAAATGTTGTATTAACTCCTCAAAAGATTTCACCTTTGGTAAGTTTGGAGAACCACTCCATATCATTTTTGCCTAGACTTCCCAGAAATAGCCTCATTAGGTATGTAGGTTCATACATGTATTCTATGCTTAGAGCACAAAACTCTCTCACATGGTCATGTGGACTAGTCTCTCCCATATACTTGTCATATTTGGGTCATGCCATGTTGGGAGGAAATGGAATCATGTTGATACTCTTGTCAAAAGGAAATGGACAAATGTAGTCCAAAGAGTATTTTTTCATTGGTTTGACCTTCTCTTGTTTGAGTATTGCAAGTTCGTCTTACATCAAGGTCAATTTCTTGGTGAGAATAGAGATAGGGGTTGGTACCTCTTTTTCCTTTAGTCTTTCAACATCATAATCTTTAGGTAGTTTGACTCCAAGAGATGCTAGATGTAGAAAGTATTTTTCCTTGTCTTCACCAATGATCTTTTCCAATGTCTGTTGGAATTTTCTACTTTGTCAGAGTCTATTATACTCTTCCTTAGGTACATCTCCATCACTATCCAAGTCAAAAATGGATGAGTAATGTGAATTTCTTCTTCACTACTACTGTCTTCTTGTCTTTGATTTTTGTCATTGTTGTATTCTTCAAACGTTGTACTCCATTCATTTCTAGGAGCTTCCATTGCAGGTAATTCTATGTCAAATAAGGGATTACAAGATGTTTCTCCTTGTTGAAATTGTAGCAATATAGGAGGTACTTCTAATTCATCAGCAAGATACTTGTTGCATTTTGTGTTAACCATGAAGCTGAATCTCAACTATGTCAAAAGGTTTCCAATAGTGTCAAGTGAAGTCTCAAATTGTCCAAGTAAGTGTGTCCAAGTAGTAAAGGATTGTTTGTGTTTGATGGAAGTAAATGACTCCACCATCAGAGGGTTAGAATGCCCTGATAGCAAGCTAGGAATCAAGTTGTTTTGAAAAGTGAATAGACCACACATTTTGAGACCAATTATGAGAACCCAAAAGGACATGCAAGGTAGACTTCTAAACTTTTTTTGAAACAATGACTAGCAGACCAGAAAAATCAACAGGACTAGACTAAAGAGAAAAAAGGGTATCCAAATATACTAAATTTCTTTGAGAGAAAAATCTGGAAGTGCCCACTATCCTGTATGTGATACATTAAATGTGAGGTTTTTCTTAACTAGATGTGAGCTTTGATATCCTAAATGCGAGCTTTGATATACAGGATGAGAGCTTTCTCCCTAAATGTGAGGTAGAAATTACAAAAAATGAGCTTTCTCCATGGATGCAAGCTAAGAAAACCATATGTGACCTAAGATAGACCAGAAATGAGCCTCTGATGTTTTGTCATGTTTTGCTTGTTTCATCTTGAAGTATGTGAAAAAAATTTTGACAGTAAGTTTTTCTGAGACTTTCCAGTGAGCTGAAAACAACTTCTATGTCAGGGAATGAATATTATTGCTTGTTTTTGGAGTTATCTTTTTAGTGAGTTTAAAGCACATAAAAAAAAATTTCTTTGTTAAGGGATGACAAAAACACTTTCCCTATTCCTTAGTTTCTAATCATAGAATGAAAATATTTACTCGTAGACTCAGGTACACACTCAAATGCTAATCAAAATATGGCCATCACCAAGCACAAAATGGCTCCAGTTATAATGCCATATTAGCTAACTCCAAATGCAAGCGAGGGCACGAAATGATGAGTATCTTGGGGCAATTACTATTTTCCTTGCACAAATATTATCACCCTTTCAGAGGTGAATCGGGTTTATTTTGACTACAAGTGTTTTGTATTTTTGGTCATCCATTCATAATCATCCCCCATATAATTACACAAGGAAAAATTGAGGCGTATAGCTCTATGAGTACTCAAATATGTGTAGTCTCGCAAAAAATATTCAAGTGGCTCCACTCTAGACATACTCAAGCATGTTCAAGGAATGATTTCATAATTTCAAAAATAAGACCGACTACTTCTTCCAAGGTTTTAGCCTACAAGGAAGCATATTGATTATAGTGAGTTGGAAGGGTCAGCGTAAACCTATCCTCACTTGGGTCATCCCAGGAGATTTTTTCCTCAACCGATAGGCCCTCTAATGTTTTGAAAGAATAACAAAGGATTGGTGACCTTAGGAGTTCTAGATTTCTGATTCTTCAAAAGAAGAAGAGAATACTATCCTATTCCATGCCATTTTCTCCCATAAACACTTTAAGAAATTCTTTCCCTCAAACAACTTTACTCAAAAATCAATCTCCCATGACGAGTCTTTGATTCCTCCACTTGGAAGGAAGAGCAAATTCTCTAGTGAGATCAAGTGATAAGCTTAAGTTTGATCCTTAATTCCTATTTTATGAAAGCACAAAGTACTTGAAAAGAAAATATTGTTTGTTCAATTTCCCCAAAGTTAGGTGATTTTCTTGTTCAATTTCTATCCAAAATTAGACAACGAATTGTTCTTTTTCCCACAATACTTAGTGCTTTGTCTTGTTAAATTACTATCCAAAGGAATTAGACAATGAAACTTGCTCAATTATCCACAAGATTAAATGCTTTTTATTGTTCAATTACTTCCCAAAAGAAATTAGACAATGTATTTTCCCTGTTCAATTATCCCACAAATTCTTCTCAAGTCCTAAATAAACTTTTGAGTTTCTAATTATCCTTGAAGGAAAAGAGAATATTCCTCTGATTGATTTAATAAATGATGAGAAAATATTCTTATTTTCAATGCCTTGAACAAATTAAATCAAATGAAACCTTTAAACCACCTACAAACAAAAAGTTAGTAATTTCCCTCCACCTTTTTGAGAAAAAGGCTCTGGTAGCAATCTGCAATAAAAAATTAGGCTGTTGAAAGGGTAGAAGCAAACAAGATCCTAAGATTAGTGGTTAGACAATTTAATTTTCAAATCAAATGACAAGATGTGTGTGTGTGTAAGAAAATACACCTTCATGAAATTAAGATAAAAGACAACAATTCTATGGAAGATAATACAAAACTAATCAAAAGAATTGAAGCTAAATCTATATCATCTCATGGTTCTCTATCCAATCTTTGTTAAGAGAGATCTTAGGCTTAATCTCTCTCAAGGACAATCCTAGAATGAGATATGTATAAAATTCAATGCTCAAATCTAGCTAGCATGCTTAAAAATGCTTAGAAATGCTCCAAGATCATGAAAGAAAATTAGCAAATGCTCCTAAACATGATACTAAATGATGATGCAAATGATAAAAACTCTCTCAAATCTCTCAAATTCTCCTCAATATGCTCTCAATATTTCTCTCAATATGTCTATAATAAGGATGCTTTTGCTCTTGAATTCTTGGATCCCAAACACAAAGGAAATTGCTTGTATTTATAGCATTTTCCAAGGGTAGGGGGTAGAGCGAATTGATCATGATCAAAGCTTGGTTAAGTCAAAAATCTTTGAGGCATTTTCAAATGGAGGGAAAGTTTGTTGATCTCAAAGATATTAGGAATTAAATAATTCCATCTTTTAATTAAATTAGCCATGGAAGGGTGATTGGGTTGGTTTTGATCCTTTTTGATTTGAACTATACAATTCAAAAATCAATTGCATAATTTGATTAATCCCTTTAGGCTTGAATTTAATTAATTGATTTCATGATTTAATTAATCTTTTAAATTGATTTGAATTTTGTCCATTTGATTTGCATTGATTAAATGTCCATTTGATGATATTTTGAAGTATTTGGCTGAGATTTATAGTTTAGAATATTTGAGGTACACCTGGTAAATTTTAGGTGTCTACAAATGCCCCTCTTTGAAGTGATGTGTGAAGCACATTGATTCAAAGAAAGCTTGATTGTCCTGATCATTAAGCTGATACTGATGAGTTGATATGAAAACCTGATATGAAACCTGGATATGGAATGTTGATATGAAACCTGGATATGGAATGTCGATATGAAACCCTAATATGATACTTTGATATGGAACCCTGATATGAAATCCCATATGAAACTCGATATGGAACTCGATATGAAACTCGATATGGAACTTGATATGGAACCCAGCGAATAAATTTTGAAATTCTAATGCCCCAGATTAGATATGAAACTGATGCATAATCCCCGTTTGAAGATATAATGATGCCCCCTTGGAAATGGAATCATCTTGATCGTAGATAAAAGATTTTTGATGAAGAAAGTGGATAAGATAGATCATAGATGATAACATTTTAGATAAATGATGATGTGAAAAGATGTTGAACAAATGCCCCGGTGATAAGAATAGGTGAATTAGGGTTGACTAGGTCAAAAAATCTCAGAAAAAAGGTTAAAATAGCTTAAATAGGTTGAAAAACCCAAAATTACTATTCATTTTCACTTTTGACTATTGAGAATTTGCTCTGATCCTCTGACAATTGATAGCGATGGTGGTCTCGATTTGAGAGCACAGATTTGAGTGAGCACAGAGATATTAGAGACCACTTGACTATGGGCCTCCAGTGAGTACTTTGAATGCTTCTTGGTGCATTTACTGTGCTTAAAATGGCATTTATTGCATGTTTTTAGTTCACTTCAGAAAAAGTTTAGCTAAGAGTCGCGTAGGATAGATAAAGTGTCGTGTAGGCATGCCAAAAGCCGCGTCCACACTGTGAAAATCCACGTACATGCAATCCTTAGCTGTGTAGGAGCCAGGGTTAAATTGCCACCATAAATAGGGTATATGCTGCCTAAAAAGTCCATTTTTTAAAAGCCGCGTGTACTGATTGAAAAGCCGCGTAGGCTTGCAAAAGGCTGCCTAAGAGGCAAAGTGCCACCTCCGTGAGTAATGAGCCACTTTTGAAGATTTAAAAGCCACCTAGCCTAAAAATTTGTGTACACTTAGTTAAGTACCGCCTAGCATAAAGATGAAATATGAACTCAGTTTGATTGATCGTCCAGATGACTTAAGTAGATTCTAAGCTAGAAAATGTTCGTCTAGAATGTCGTATTGTGTTTAGGATGATAGAAAAGTCATAATGATGAATGTTTGCTAGGTCAATTAGGTATGATTAAAAATGATGACAAATTGTCCTTGTGTCTCACGATTTAGAGGTTAGGAGCAATAAGTTTATACGCTCAAGTTAGAGAAAAGATAGATTTAATGTGTTATGATTGACTTAGAATGGTTCATCAAGAGAAAAACTAACATGATGCACTTTGTTTAACAATGTAGGAGCATTACCGCAAGTTGCGGGTGTGAGGAGTTGTGATGTGGATCTTCGATTTGGTAGATGAGCTTACGCCACTAGAGCAGCATACCATTGAGACTTGCGGTCTCAGTTTCCTATTAGATCTCCCTCGGTTTCAGCTGAACTGAGGCTTACTGATAGCTATGGCAGAGAGTTGGCACTCTGACCATAACACCTTCCATTTACCTCTCAGTGAGATGACGATTACACCAGAGGATGTTTATAGACTTTTGAGGATCCCGACTTGTGGAGAGTGGGTATATTATGATGTAGTGTATGACAGTAGCGTATGCAGACGGGTGTCTGGAGATAACACCATAGCAGATGATTGTATCCCTTGGGCACAGTTTGCCTCATTCCTTACCCTACCAGCATTATTAGGAGCTGTGATAGGAGGGTTATTATTGCCAGATAGGTGAGGGTCTGATTTTGCAGTCAGATGGAGCCAGATTATTGAGGACTTGATATCTCATCCATGAAGGATGGATTGGGGTTCCTGTGTGCTAGCACAATTATATCATGATTTGCATGAGATTGTTTATCGGTGCAGTGCAGCGATTTCTGCAGGTGCAGTTTTATTATAGTTATGGACATGGGAGCATATCCCTATCACTAGGCCAGTGTCAGCATGGATCTGGGCTCAGGGTTACCCATATGCATTTTTATATGATGGCATGATTGTCCAGCATCATCTGGGCAAGGTGGATTATTGGCGATGTGCGATCGATGATATAGATCAGATGGTGTGGAGGCCATACTTGCAGTGTGAGAGGTGATGGGAGGATGATGATGAGTTACCATACATGTTTTCACCTCACTGGATGATAGGCTGGTCCTCTTTGGTGATCGAGAGATTTTGCTCTGGCAGAGTATTACGCTAGTTTGGTCAGATGTAGGAGATGCCATAGGGTATAGCTTTATATGTCAGGGTTCAAGTAGAGAGATCAATGTGGGGTGCACAGGTTGACTACCAGTCAGCCTGTCTTTAGATAGATCAGCTAGGATACAGAGTTTGGGACTTATTACCACAGGTTGATGATGCAGGGATGTCCGCAGAGTATAGAGATTGTTTTATGCGACATCGATTTATGAGGTTCACAAATCTAGCAGAGCCTATCCCAGATGTTGATGAGCTTTTTGAGGATGATGGAGATGGAGATGATGGTGACGATGGCGGTAGACCACATCAGCGCAGAGTGCAGAGACCTCCTAGAGCACCATGGGTTTAGAGAGCAGGGCCTCAGATGAGAGGTGGACATGTGAGAAGTCAAGGTGGTGGCTTCAGACAGCCTAGGTAGAGAGTAGCAGTTGCACAGGGACCTTAGGGTCAGGCTCCTTTGAGAGTGGATGTCTATTGGGCTAGGCAGAGACATAGATGGGTTCAGGATGCTAGACAGGTTCCTAGGAAGATTCCTCAGGTTGATCCATAGGTCAGCACCGCACAGGTTTCTCCACAGGGTCCTCCAGCAGCACATGCTCCAGTTGTAGATTAGATAGTGCATGATGTGCAGGGGTTATAGGCTGGTATGAAGATAGTGACAGCCAAATTAGATCAGGTCACTACTATGCTACAGGAGTTTCTAGCTACTCTGGCTCAGTTACCAACCAGTGCGAGCACTATTCAGGCACCTCCTGGTACATAGGATAGAGTAGATGATAGAGGTCATGATGGCACAGGTGGGTCAGGCATAGGTTTGGATGGATCAGGTGCCCATACTGGGTGATGAGACAGATATGGACCCAGGATTTGTATCATATGTATTTGTAGATCTGGACTTTGATGTACCATTGTTTATTGATGTACCTTTGATGTACAGATTATGCTATAGACATTTGATAGACTTTTATCTGATGATGATCTTTGATTTCTCTTTTGATGATGTTTATGAGATTTCCTTTTATGCATGTCTATATGTTTCTATGATGCATTTATTTCTATTATGCAATGGATGCAAATGTCATAGAGTAGGACATAGATAAATGGATGCAAATGATGTGTATGCAATTTATCTCTATATGTTTTTTTTGTTTTACCATGTATGGTTTATGCAATGCAATGAATGTAATACTTAGTGCTTATAGTAAATGAAATGCATCTATCTTTTTGTGTGTTTGAATGTATGCAATTTAATTCATGAAATGCAGTTCTAAATGATGATAAGGAAAATGATTAATGTATAATGTATCTCTTTCTTGTTTTTCTCTTGATATGAATGTATAATGAATAATGACTAATGATAATGAATGCAAAGGAAAATCTCATGTTGAATGACTTGAAACCATTAGATTGATGAAGTGTGATTAACCCTTTGTCTACCCCCTTGAACTTGGAAAAATGTTAGAAAGACAAGCCTTTTGAGAACTAAGCATTTGAGAGCTAAGCTAGAGAGAAAAATGCAATTAATCTAACATGAATGCAACTTAAACTAGCATGCGAGAAGAAACTAAACTAAACATGCAAGATGCAATGCAACTAATTGTCCTTGAGGTTTGCAAATGGAATGCAAATTGAGATATATTATCATCATAGAGCGTTGTGGAGCTAGGAGTCCATACAATCCTTATTGGTGCCACTGCAACCATAAGAATATGAATATGACTCTCTCGCATGTGGTAACTCCTTTTTATGAAATCAAGTACAACCCTCACTAGTTGGGAGACCAACTATGGGAGTATGAATACTGGGTTAATCGGATTCAATGTTGCAAGTGGATGTTGGTATTAAGATATGGAAAATCTAAATAACAAAGGTATCCTTTTGCGTAAACAAACAAAGGTTAACTCTTCATCCTAAATGAATGTCCTATATGGTTCTTTGATGACCATGTCTTTAGACTAATTCACACAAGGTAAAGAATCTTCCTCAAAAATAGTCACTCAGAAGCTTAAGAAAACATCATGTCTTTTATCCTTGCCAATCTAGCTGAAACATCATTGATTAGCTAAAAAGAACATGACTCGAAAAAATTCAATGAAAAACTCACCAAAAATTCCAAGTGTTTGTGAAATGTATCAAGATTTTCAAATAAGAATTCCAGACAATCTAATCATTTATGGTGTGTCAAATTTTAATCCTAATAAAATAGGTCAATGAGATTCAAGGATTACGGTATCCGATCAAGCTTGTTTGGGTTTTGAACAATGATAGTCATCAAAGGTTCAAAAATGTCTCTCTCCTGGATCTGAAAATCTACTTCTGACATGTGACCAAAATGTGGCACTATTGAATCCGATTGGTATCAAAAATCTATGATGTGTGCCCCCAAGTGATAAATGTGCCCAATGTGATACATAGGGCAACTGAATCTAGAATGTGACAAAATGCGGCTATGAGACTTCATTAGGGCAATGCATGAATGATGGATGCAATGAGGATATGGACAAGTGAGATGAGGGAACCACAATATGTACAAATTCAACTAGGAAACACCTAAGGGACAAAAGGCACTTGTGTTCAGGTTTTCACCTCTATGGATTATTGCTAATTTTTCCTTTTTCTCTATTTTTTTCTTTTTTCTACCAAGGTGTCTATTGCTAGGTTTTCACCAAGGCACTTTTTTCTCTTTTTCAAATGTTTTTGGCTTTTTGAAATTTCTGATTTTTTTGTATTTTTGATCTTTTCTCCTTTTTTTGGTATTTTTAAATTTTCTCATGTACAAGGATGAAGCTTGACTCATCTTTGGGTTAAGTCTCACATTGAATTTTCTTTGGGTTAAGTCTCACATTGAATTTTTCTAACCTTGTAAAAATCTTGTCAAGTATGGATAGATGATCTTTTCTTTCATGTGACTTAGCTAAAATGTCATCCACATAATCTTCTATAAAGGTGTGCATCATGTCATGGAAAATGGTAGTCATGGCTCTTTGGTAAGTGGCTCCGGCATTTTTGAGACCGAAAGGCATAACATTCCAACAAAAGGTACCCCATGGGCATGTAAAAGTTTTTTTCTCTTGATCTTTAGGTGCTATGCAAATTTGATTATACCCATTGAATCCATCCATAAGTGAAAGCATAGAATGACCTACCATGAGATCTACAATAGCATCAATGCTAGGTAAGGGAAAGTCATCTTTTGGGAAAGCAAGGTTCAAATCTCTGAAATCTGTGCAAACTCTTATTGTTTTATCATGTTTGGTAACTGGTATGATATTGGAGATCCATTTGGCATATTCTATTACTCTTATAAATCTTGCTTTGAGCAATTTCTCCAATTCAGCTTTGACTAAAATAGCTATGTGTGGGTGCATTTTTCTCAACTTCTGCTTTACGGGCTTAACTCTTGGTTTCACATTTAAATGATGCATAATGAAACTTGGATCTAATTCAGGCATGCTAGCATAGGACCATGCAAAGTTGATTTTTTTTTCTTAAAAGAATGCAATGAACTCTTCTCTTTCCAAAGGACTCAAAGATGCAGCTAAATGAATGAATTTATGATCTTTTTCTGTGCCAATGTTGACCTTTTATGTAGGTTCAATAAGTATAGGTGACCTTTCATCTTCATGAGCTGGCAAGGTGTCCACCCTTTCTCCCTTAGGTGCCACAGTTGGGTTTTCACCTTCGGAAACATCCTTTATTTTTACTTTTTTTGGGTCTAGCATTGCCACATGGTGGTTTTCACCACTAGACCTTCTCATTTTTTTGTATATTTTCTCTTCATTTTTTGGATTAAAAGGTTGAACACCTGCCCCTCTCATCATGTCTAGAGTGAGTTCATTGGTGGAAGAATTGGGTTCGACCGCATTGAGGTATAAATCCATTGAATTGTCATTTGGGAAGTAAAGTAAGTCATTTGACTCGGATAGATCCCAATCAATAAGTTTGGGATGTATGAGGGACAAAGAATCATTGAATGGGTTTTCATTTAAAGGAGTTAAGGAAATGACTTCATTAGATGGTTCATACATTGTATCATCAAGGTCTATGACATGTGCCTCTTCTAGATGGTCTATGGAATAAGGATCAAAATCTTCTCCATCAGAGTCCTCTAAGATTTCTATGGGAAAGAAATCATGTGGATTAAACACTAGGGTAGAATCTCCTACCCATGAAGGTACCCAAGGTTCACCTACCCATTGAGTGAAAAGAGGTGCTTGTT
>MU226758.1:260189-284638 GCA_018584345.1 Thuja plicata
AAGAATTGAAGCTAAATCTATATCATCTCATGGTTCTCTATCCAAGCTTTGTTAAGAGAGCTCTCAGGCTTAATCTCTCTCAAGGACAATCCTAGAATGAGATATGTATAAAATTCAATGCTCAAATCTAGCTAGAATGCTTTAAAATGATTAGAAATGCTCCAAGATCATGAAAGAAAATTAGCAAATGCTCCTAAACATGATACTAAATGATGATGCAAATGATAAAAACTCTCTCAAATCTCTCAAATTCTCCTCAATATTCTCTCAATATTGCTCTCAATATGTCTATAATAAGGATGATTTTGCTCTTGAATTCTTGGATCCCAAACACAAAGGAAATTCCTTGTATTTATAGCATTTTCCAACGGTAGGGGGTAGAGTGAATTGATCATGATCAAAGCTTGGTTAAGTCAAAAATCTTTGAGGCATTTTCAAATAAAGGGAAAGTTTGTTGATATCAAAGATATTATGAATTAAATAATTCCATCTTTTAATTAAATTAGCCATGGAAGGGTGATTGGGTTGGTTTTTTTTTATTTGAACTATACAATTGAAAAATCAATTGCATAATTTGATTAATCCCTTTAGTCTTGAATTTAATTAATCTTTTAAATTGATTTGAATTTTGTCCATTTGATTTGCATTGATTAAATGTCCATTTGATGATATTTTGAAGCATTTGGCTGAGATTTATAGTTTGGAATATTTGAGGTACACCTAGTAAATTTTAGGTGCCTACAATGTGATTACCTTTCCCAAATACAATCCTACAAATACTTTATGTGAGCCTCTTTCGCAGATGCGATGCTTTGCACAAAAGGTGACTCAAGATTCATGGGATGCGATCCTTTAATAGAAACAATGTAGGATTCCTTGGATGCGAGCCCTAAAACTTGGGATGCAATCCAATTTCCTCAATGTGATGCCATTTCCTACATGCGAGCCTTGGTGACTAAATGTGACTCTGTACCTCAAAATAGAGAAGACAAATCAATCAAAAATCAAGAGAAAGTGAGGTAAAATCTGAGGATCGAGCCCCATGATGGGCGCCATAAATGTGTGTTTTATTTTGTGTACCTATTTTCTACAATACAACACTTCAATAAGTCATTATATTAGTGAAAGAACAAAGAAAACAAGAGTTAGCAAGCATATCAATCACTAAAATTGACCTATTGCTTCCTATCTAAGAAGAGTGTGAAGAATGCTATAATTTCCCTCAGATTATGCATTAATCAGTGACATATACAAGCTTAGAATGGAATATTTGAATGCTTTTAATCTAAATGCTCAAGAAATATTCATTTTAAAGCTCCAAAGTGAAATATTATAACAATTCTATAAAATGAGAGCTAAAATGCATTAAGATCTATGAAAATAAGAGTAGCATAAGTTTGCAATTAAGAATTAGGGGCCCATTGAGCTTAAAATTCATTCCATTTATAGAAGAATTTGGTGAATGACAGATTAGGATTAAAAGTGGAAGAGATTTGGAGATTGAATCTTTGGTGATCCATGTGAGGTGATCCAAGTGATTTAACTCTCATCGGTTAGGGATTTGACTTTCCATTTTGCAAATGGAGTTGTAATTAGGATTTATTTAATTCCCTTTAATTAATTACTTTAGCCATGTTTTTGATTGAATAGAATTAATTTGATTTAATTTTCTAAGGCAATTAATGTAATTTAGTGATTAAATCACTTAGGAAATTAAATTTTATTTAAATGAATTATGCCAATAAATTGAAGAATTGTCTTGACATAGTTAGGGTGATGATCAAACTTAGGGAAAATAGGGTCTATGGTCAGAGTAGATCAAATTAGGGTGGTTACAACCATTATTACAGAAAGGAAAATTAGAGAAGGAGCATTAGATCAAATTATGTTTGAGTTGACAAAGAAGCAGAGAGATAAATTCATGGACCAATATAGGAAGAGATTTATTTCTAAATTGAGAGATTATTCTTTACTAAAAAATGATGTTGAAGGAGTTTTATAGCAAAGCCAAAGAACATGGAAGATTATTTTTGGATTGATAGTGGACAAGAACAAAGATGAATGCATGTCAAAACAAGTTGAGCTTGACAATAAAGAAGATATTGATGAGCCTGATAATGCTGAGGATGAAATAAATGATTATATTGAGGATGAACATATTGATTATTTAAAAACTGATGAGGTTACACAAGGTTTGAGTACCGAGGAATGGGGTAAAGAAACATTTATAATTTCAGATTCACCTACCAAGGCAAACTTTGAAGTCAATGAAGAAGGAGATAAGAGAAAAGAAGATCAAGAAAATAAGTCTACATCAAATATATCTAAATCACATGGAGGAGACACAGAGGAGACTAAGACTCTTGAGACCGAGGAGAAATAGGAACCTAAGGAGCAAGAGGTCATTCAAGCATTAGTATAGTTACCTAATGTCACACCTCTTATACACATTGAGATCAAGATTACTAAAACACTTGAACAAAAGGTAATTATTACTTAGAACTAGTTAGTTGCAATCAGTGGTGATACCAGTACCTTGAAAGATGAATAGAGACCGAGTAGTAGCTCACCAGAGACCAAGAAGAAGAAGTCACATAAGAAGAAAAAGGACAAGTCTCTGAGCACTGAAGTGACACTTTATGAAGTTATAGTGATTCCAAAATGAGATACTAATAACTTATCTTATGAGAAATTCTAATCTTGTAGGATTTATTGAACAAAAAGAGAAAGCAAGAGGAATTGAAAAGGGAACATCAATAGAAGTAGGTATTACTTGAGATTAAAGATATCTTTGTTGATGCATTTGAGTTTCAAGATCTAAATGAGAAGGAACCTATATTAGAAAAATTGGTTGATATTGTTCAAAAGGTGAAAAATGATGATATCAATGCAAATGAGAAGCTCATGCAACAGTCTGAGAGAAAATTTGAGACCAAAGTACTTGAGAAAGTTGCAATAAAGCTTACTGAGAAGCACATTGCACTTTCTGATCTGGTAAGAAACCTAGAATAAGTTATAGAAAATGTTCTCTCTTTGTACAAATAACTTTGTGATATAGAATTCTTTACAAAGGAGAATCAATAGCTTATTGAGAAGCTACAATCAGATTTGAAGTCAACAGGACATTCACTGAGCATGAATGCAAGTTCCAACTCTATTCATTTTAACAGGTTGACACATGCCCTAGGGAGATTATCCAAGCTCATGGCTAATGATGGCATAATAAGTTCCAAATTGATATCTATTAAGACCATGTTGATACCTCATTTGGAGGTCATGCAAAAAGAGGTGAAAGTAGCAAAGGTATTAGCACAAAAAGATCCACCTCTGAATATTATAGAGAGTTTGATTGATCTTGCTACACAGATAGAAATCAAATTATAAGTTTTGGAATCTATCAGAACCAATTGGGATAATGCATTTGTGATGATCCTAGTGATTCATAAACCATTTTTGGACAAGTATGGTTTGACCCCTACAACCGCAGCAGACAAGGGTGACAAAAACAAGGGGGAATTGAATTGAATGTCATCAAAGGGGAAATAACAGAAAATAAGTTATAAGGTATAACATTTTTTTTGGGAATTATGCACATATGTTTTATATATAGTGAATTATTTATGAAGACCAATTCAGAATCCTAGGGGGAGTTCTAAGTCTATTTGAGTACTATTTTTTTATTGTTAAGGACTGAAGAGTGATGAAAAAGTGTTTTTGCCACTAATGTCAAAGGCAGAGATTGTTGATCTCCAAGTTTTTTTGTCTATTAGTGTCACACACTTAATCATAAATAAGAAAGGTTGGTCAGTCATCACTGCGATCGAGCCATACCACTAAGGCTGAGACCAAGCAATAGTTACTGCTGAGCAAGTCAGTGGTCGCTGAGTACTCAATAGTTGCTGAATAGAATGATTTTTGAATTACATAGAAGAGTTTATGCTGAGTGACAGCATATGGTTATGTTGGGTGAGACAGTATTGACTGAGCACGAGATTTTATTTATGTCGAGTAAGACATTTTTTGTATATGTGTTTGGAATGGCACAAACACCTAGGTAAACCATTTTGGCTGACTTCTATGAATCATTTAATGATCATTCATGGATTTTTAATACATTAATTACATGTTATTTTTGTGATCATGGATCCCTATGAAATCCATGCAACCAATCAAAATTAGGGATGCCTAAGAAACAAAGGTGATGAATCTAGATTGTTGATCTTGATCTGGATGTTTCATCACTGGTCTATATATGGGATGCTTCAAACCCTAATCTTTGTGTATATGTGTATGGATGCGGATGTGAAGAGTAGAGATCAGGTGTATATGCATGTTTTTCATATCTAAAGCATTGAACAGACATAGTGACTGAGAAGAGTAGTGAAGAGAAGAACGTAGATATATCAGATTGAGAGATCAGTTAAGAGTTAGAAAGAGGAGATCCGTTATCAAAATTTGTAGTGTAGACCAAAGGATCAGGTACTGATACATTCTATCAAGTGAATCAGGGTGTCATCCCCGCCCTAGTTTTACCTTCAAGGTTTCTTAGTTACCAATTCTTTGTGTTATGTGTTCATTATAGATATAATTAGATGTTAGATCTATTACAACATTTCAGTTTATTTTTAATGAATACATGGTTGAATCAGTTTGTTTTAGCAGTGTAAAAGTTTTGTATATTTGGTTCACCCCCCCCTCTCAGTTATTTCTTTCCCATATTAGACTTCCAACAATATCTTTATTAACAATTGCTTCCAAGAAGTCTTAGTTTCTCTCAATTATGTCATGTATAATGTTCCCAAATCAGAATTCCTTGTCTTGAATTTTTCTAGATCTTCATGAAACTCATTATGTAATACCCACAAAAGGTTCCATTTGAAATTCATCACTTTTTCTTGTAAATTAGAAGTTTTTAGGTCCTTTTCATTTACCATTACATATCACTCTGCATGCGATGGAAGATGCAATCTTACGTAAAATATCCAATGTCATTCCTTCCTTATTTCCAAATTTGGAAGTTTTTGTACCCATTACATGTACTGTTACATGTAATAAAAAATTTAACTATCCCAAAAAATTTCCTACTTAGTCATATCCAAGTCAGAGGTTTTCATACCAACTACATGCTTAGTTACATGTAATAAGACATGCAGTTGCATCCAAAATTTCCACTACTATCCTTTCCAAAATAGGAACATTTTACCCCAGCTACATATTTTTTTGCATGTAGTTGAATGCACAATCACATCAAAAACCTCCTACAATACCCTTTTGAAGAAAGCAATTCCCAATATAGTCAGAACTTTTTGACCCGGCTGCACAAAGAACTACATGTATACTACCCTTGCAAATTAAAGTGTAGTTGCATCCAAAACTTCCTATTCCACTTAAGAAGTCTTTTATTTTTCCCATATGGTAGGAACTTTTTGCTCCAACTGCATAAGTTGTTACATATTTAAACTACACATGTAACTTCATCTGTAGTGAACTCTAAAACCTCCAAATTGTATCCATGGCTCACAGAAAAGAAAAAAATTTACTTCAGCCTTGTTTGTAGCATAACTAGCAGACATGATCTACCAACTTTCAAAATCAAATGCTACACGTGTTAATCCAAAGTTTAAAGAAGTAATCATCATGCACAAAGGAAAGATGAAATTTAAGTTTTAGAGTGCTTTCAAGACTGATTCCAAGCAAGTGATAGTGGACCAATGAGAGGGATCATGAATTTTTTTTCAGTAATGGGTGAAGACAAAAATCAATGATGCCACCAAATGCAGAGGTCAAAGTGTTACTTTCTCCAGTTGTTCCCACACACTTACAAATTTTAAGGTTTCAGTTACTTGGCAATCTGGTGATAGAAAAACCTCTTTTATAGAGGTTTATGTAATAGGGGTCGTGTCTTGTCAGACACAGTTTAATTTTCATCATGCATTATGTAATTTAGTTTTGGCAAGTTTCATGTAAAGTATAAAATTGTAATTGCACATGTAGTCAAATGTGCAAAGGACAAATTTACAATTACATATTTCATTGCATGTAATCGCATTACTCTTATACTCTAAATTTTGCACCTTGTTAAGCGTTAGAGCCTAACAATCTAGTATAACATGGGAATCACTTCTAGGTTGTGCGACCTTTGCTAACTTGAAGTAAAGCCTCCATATTCTAGGCCGGTTACTCTTGGATAATCACCTTATCTTCTCTTTTGACATGGAAGTAAACTTGTAAGGGAAATGGATAGAAGGAGAACTAAAGGGAAATGACTAAAAAAGCAAACTATCCAACTAGGTGATACACCGAAGGTAACATGAATCACAATATAATGACCAAGAATTAACATGAAATCCCTGAATTATGACAAATACAACTTCCTAGATAGGTTTGCAAAAAATGTTTCATAGAGAGGTCTGAGATGAAACTATTGGAGGAAAGAAAATATTTCACAGAAATAGCTTCAAAGAAGTAGACACAGACTATGACCTAAAAATAGACATCCACTCCAAAAAATAGGTACATGAATGAGACAAGATAGCTAGGAATGAACAAAATTCACAAAACTATCCTTATCAGATCGCCCACACTAGTACACAAAGATGCAGAAAAGAAGGAGAACTTTAGATAATCCACAAATTTATTCAATAGTCAATCAATATATCATTCTTTAGAAAGAATCTCAATCATATGAAAACCTGAGGGCAGGAAAAATACCACAGAAAGTCTTGCATAGGCTTGGAAAACTGATAATTATAACTCTTCATATCCCAAAAAAATAACTAGAAAAGAACCGAAAATAGCTTATATACAACCTCTCGTAGCACGCAGGATCTGGAGTCGATTCCTCAATCAATTAGGGCCCAATTAGGGTTACAATAGATTTTGCATAAATAATTCAAAAACCCTAAGACTGTCAAGTCTTCTCATTAATGAATTTAGGAAATATCTTAGATGATCTAATATGTCTTTGAAAATATCCCACTTCGCCATAAATTTGAGAAAACAGATCACCTTGATCCATCTACCCATTCTGTAGGTTGAAAACGTCATCACCACCATGAAAACATGAGAAACACCATTTAAATATTCAAATTCAAATAGTCATAGGTGGCATAGAATTCCCAATCAACAGAACAGATTTGAAACTTTACTAACTTTAAGACACGACCACCAAACTCCTTTAAGTTACCCGCGAGCACAAGATCAAATCTGCCACGTGTCACCACAGTGTGATGGCTTATAGGTTAAACAACTTCATATTTACCATCAAGGCACTAAGCTCACCATTTGATCTTCTTAACTTATTGTGCATTTATCTTACCTTTCCAACCCGAGACCCATGACATCATCTTCCACATGTCACCATGACTTAATGGCTTGATTGCTAGATTCTGAGCATTTTGTCTTTAAGCCTTTAAGTTGTTCGTCCAATCAAAAAGGACTTGAGCAGTCTTTACTTTCCTCTATTTGATCAATCCAGCTCCACCATGAACATGTGTCTTCATAGCTTAATTTATTATGTGATAGATTGACAGCATCTTTGCATTAATCCTTTAAGCCAACCATCAGATTGAATCAGAACTTCTCAAAGATTACCTTTAGTCTCTGACAGGCCCAGGGGTCTGACAACCTTCCACGCGTCATCATGACTTGATGGATTGAACATTAGATCTTGAGCACTTTGGCTTTAATCCTTTAATTTGACCATTGGATTAAAATTGAGTTGCACAACCCATAATCTCATCCTTACTGTTGGGTTGGGCCCACCATGGACACGTGTCATGCAGGCTTAATGGCTTGATCACTAGATCTTGATCAATTTGTCTTTAATTCATTAATCCCACCATTGGATTAAAATGAACTTTATCATAGATTAATAAGCTGAAGACCCTACATAAAGGTGATCCCACCATCCATGTGTTGCCACGGCTCAGTGGCTTAAAGATTAGATCGTGTGCATCTCCGCATTAAGTCATTAAGCCGACCGTTCGATGAAATTGAACTTGATTAATGTTTATCTTTATCATCTTTGTAATGCATCGGTCCCACTATGGACATGTGTTAGATAGGATTAATGGCTTAAAGGATAGATCTTGAGCACTTTTTCTTTAAGCCATAATGTCGATCATCCGATCAAAAGGAAGTTGTTGCCGCCTAGGGTAAATAAATTAAGTCGAGACTTAGGAGAAATAAACTTAGGAAAAGAAACTCACTTAGGGAAATAAATTTGGACCCACTTGATGGATGACTTAAAAAATATGACGAATAGGAACTTTAAGTGGAAAAAGGCAATGAAGAATTAAAATGAGCCACCAGAGGACTTAGGGTTTTAACAAATTTCAAAAGGTTTCTTGCATTTAGGGCTAAAAGACATGAACCAGGGGTAAACTAGTGACCTAGAAACATGAAAAGAGCCAGGTAAAGGCCAGGAATTAGTGCAGAAACATACAAGCTGGGCTCTACCCTTGTGGGAGCCTCATTTTTCTCCACTTGTAGCCAAAATTTCCTAGGATAGGAAATTTGGGTAACATTTTTGGCAATTTATGTTGAATGTCAGCCTGCTAGACATATAAAACCAATGGCCTTATAACATTTCATTGGGCATAGGAGTATGCATTTGAGAATAAAAAAAAAATTATGGGAAAGAAAGAGGATTGAAACTAGGAGGAGGAACAATGAACCAAAATAGGGAAAGAGCTATACAAGTAGAAACAACAACTGGATGTGCACAAGCACTTGGAGGAAAGCAAGGAAAACTAACCTAGAAAGGAGAAGAGAAAGCAGGAAACTTAAATGAAAAAGCTGGACAAACCTAAAAACAAGGCTTGAGATAAAAACCATTGGCATAAATTGGTAAGGCTTATCCTTCAAGAGTTGATAGCTGAAAAGCATTATGTTCCGTGCACTCAGTGATCACAAATGGACCTCCCAAAAAAGAGTCAAACTTGGTATGCCTACTAGGCCTGGATCTGAATTTATCCTATTTGAGGACTATATCCCCAAAATTGTAACTTCTTGATCTAGCTCTCTTATCAAAGATCCTCTTGGTTTGCATATGTCTGAACTCCATGGTCTGCATAGACTTGTCTTTAATTTCATCCATCTCTATGAGCTAAGCATATCTTATTTGCAAAGGGTCTTCTTCCTCAAAGAGGACTAGTTGAGAAGCAAGGTCTAGAGCTGGTAACTCTATTGAGATGGATAATTTAGCCTCTTTTCCATAGACTAGCATGTAAGGGGAGTTACCAATTATCTTCTTTGGGGTTATCCTGTCTAACCATAAGGAAAAATTTAGTTTGGAGTGCCAATATCTCTGGTTTTCTTGCAAAGTCTTTTTGATTATCCTAATAATATTCTTATTAGTAGACCAAACCATTACCATGGGGGTAATAATTGAAAATAGTATTTAGGTATATACCATTCCTAACTACCCATTTAGTGACTCTTAGACCTATGAAGATAAGTGCATTATCTAATATAATAGAGTCTGGAGTTCCAAACCTATGAATTAAATCGTCATAAAATCTCAAGACAACACTCTCATCAGCTTCCTTTAATTCAATAGCCTCAATCCACCTGGTGAGGTAATCAGTTGAAATGATTATCCATTTATGGACTGCACTAGATGGGGGGTTAATCAGGCCTATGAAATCAATACCCCACTTCATAAAATGTTGGTTTTTCATGATTGGTTGGAGGGGTTGAGCTACAAGTCTTTCTTTGCCTGCAAACATGGCACACTTCAAGAATTTCCTCACATGATCATGACTATCCTTAAATATAGATGGCCAATAGTATCCAGCCCTTATGATCTTAAAGGTAGTATTCCTAGGAGAGAAATGACCTCCACAAGGTCCATCATGAAATTCATTTAGGAAACCTGCCACTTGTTCTAAATCTATGCATCTCAGGTTAACACCATTATGATCCTTTCTAAAAAGGATCTCATCAATCAGCACAAAGGGGATAGATTGTAATTTGTAATACCTTCTTTTGGTTGATTCCAAATTTGTAGGGCACTCTCCTATATTTAAAAAATGAACCATGTTAGGCAACCAACCTGCTGCCTTGGCATGTTCTTATGTTGAATGCACAACTAAGGATGCATTCATTTGCTCTTGATTTTTTGGAGTTTCATCCTCTGTCAATTATTAACAAAGACCTCTCCCTCTAACCAGCTTGGTAACATGGATTTCAATGTCATATTCCATAACTTTGGTGATCCAACCAGCTCTTTTCTCATTTAGGTCCTTAGAAAGTAGGAATTCTTTGACACCTGGATGAGTCACTTTCAATTGTACCTTAATGTGAGTCAATAGATATCTGAAATTTTTAAGGCTCTTCACCATAGCAAGTACATGTTTCTCTACAAAAGAGTATCTCTGTTCATACTCCTCCAAACCTTTGCTAAAGAAAGCAATAGGCTACTCCAATCCTTCAAAGTTTTGTTGAATTAACATTGCAGATATGGCATCAGATCCTCCATAAGCATATAGAATGAATTCTTTGGTGAAATCAAGGTTCGACAAGGAAAGAGCTTCTATCAAAACCTCTTTAATGGATTGAAAATTTTTCTTTCCTTCTTTGCTCCAACTGAAGACTAAATTCTTCTTCAACATTGTTGTTAAAGGCTTCAAAAGGTTTGCAATGTTAGGAAAAAAATGCCTAATAAAGTTAATCCTTCCTATGAAGGATTGAAGACTTTTCTTGTGAGGTGGTAGGGGAAACTCTAAAATAGTTACAATCATCTTAGGGTCCACTATAACCCTTGCTTGGATACAATATATCCCAATAGTTTCTCTTCATGGACTCCAAACACACATTTCTTGGGATTGAGGTAAATCCCAAGCTCCCTAGATCTTTCAAATATTTTCCTCATATGTTTGATATGATCTGATGCATGTTTGGAATAAACAATAATATCATCTAAGTAGACCAGTACAAACTTATACATGAGGCTTTTAAAGGTTATATCCATAGCCTTTTGAAAGGTAGCACCTGCATTTGACAAACCAAAAGGCGTCTTCTGATAAGCCTTGGTTCTCCACTTGGTTGTAAATGGAGTCTTATATTGGTCTTCTTCATGAACTAGGATCTGATTGTATCCTAAATAGCCATCTAGTAATGAAAAGAGTTATGATTCAGAGACACATTGTAGAATCTACTCCATGGATGGAAATGGATGGTGATCTTTTAGGGATTCCCTATTAAGGTCCCTAAAGTAAACACATAGCCTTAGTTCCCCATTCTTCTTCCTAACATGAACAAGGTTAAATACCCAACTAGTATGCTTGATGGGGTAAATGATACCACTCTCTATTAATTTGAGAACCTCCTTATGCATGAGTGGCTCAATTTTGGGGTTGACAGGCCTTTTCTTCTATCTAAATGATTTGGAATTTGGTTCTAATTCAATAGTATGTTGAGAAAGTGTTGGATTAAAGCCTTTGAGATATTCATATTGTTAGGAAAAGACATCAGTGAATTCCTAAAATAGCTTAGTATAATCTTGCTTTTCTAAATCAGTATTCACCTTCCCAAACTTCAATATTTTACCTAGCTCAAGCTCTAGTTCAGTGCAATGTTCTTGTTGAACTATCAGGCCAACTTTACTCTTCTTTTCTTGGTCATCTTTGTTGAAGATAGATTCTAGGGTGACAAGACCTTTGGGTAACTTATCTGATTTAAGTTGTTCCACTTGATCACCATAGCTCTGCATCAACCTATCTTGATTATTCTTTGAAAAGACATCTTCAAACAAGAATTGCAAAATTTGCTCATCATTGTCACATACTTTCCAATTAAAATTTTTATCAGGGAAGGAAGGTCTCACAATTACTTTGATATGCTGTTGATCCTTTTCCATTGAAATTCTATTAGGAATGTCATATTGGGATCCAACCACAACTAATCTATCTATATTCTAATTTAGTTTTCTAGGGATAGAAATAATGTTGAAATCATGAAGATCATCTATTGCATCCCAAACCCAATGCTTGTAAGCTTTCATTGTATCATTCTTGGTTTCACTTATCCCTCTTACTTGGCTAACCACCAACTCACTGTCACCATATACTTTTAGGGCTTTGATACCTCTTTTCCTAGCCCACTCTAGTCCATTTACTAAGCTCTCATATTAAACAGTGTTGCTAGTGCAAGAAAAACTGAATCTAAAGGTTGTATAGTATTCTCACCTTTTGGAGAGATCATCATAGCACCACCACTAGAATCATGTCTACATCTTTTACCATCAAAGAATAGCTCCCAAATTTCATTTCTCTACTCTTCTGATGTCTTAGTGTTTGCCTTGAAAAGGTTTGGCTCTATGAACCCATCCTCCTATATAAAATAGTTTCCCAAACCAGCATCCCAAATAACATTGGCTTGGGCCTCTTAAGCTCTTTCTGAATCCAATTCATCTAGATAGATATCTGGGATGTTTTCTATCTTAGTTTTTGTTTCTCTGATGATTGGAAAGTCATTATTATTAAGTGTAAGACAAATTGCATTGATTACATTAGACACATTAGGTTCTATATGGTTAGCTGATAATGATTCATATTTGATAGTATACTTGGTTCCATGCCTTGAATGGAAAAACATGTGAGACCAGTCAGAAGAAAGATAGTCTCCTATCTTGGCTATGAATTCTCTTGATAGACAAATGGAAAAGAGAGCAGGGAGATCTATGATATAGATGTCAAGTAGGATAGAGAAATTGGGGCTTTCATGAAGGATCAAGCTTGTATCCTTGGCCAAACCTATTGTGTTTATTGATGAACCAACAAGTTGTGATACCTTCTTTTGGAAAGGTTCATATTTAAGTCCCAATTGGTCAGCTACCTTCTTGGGCATGATTGAACTAGTAGCCCCACTATCCACCATACAATTATGTACTAGATAATTTCCAATAATTAATGATACATAAAAAATGGGTGGCTTGAAGTTCCTACCTTGGATGATGCCTTCTTTGATGTTGTTTCTTGGAATTTCCTTCTTTTGATCAGTGTTGACCAACACTGGCTTAGCTACATCTTTTGTGAACTGCTGAGGGATTTCTTCTTCAGACAATGCCTTCTTCAATATTTTAGGTTTCCCTGGAATAGCTAAGGAGTCGCACATGGTCATAGCCACATTCATTTTCTTCATATTGTCTACAATATTGAAGGGGACTGCTTAGTGCACTCTTTGGTGTGTTCTCACCATCGTAGGCTCAACCTCCTTAGGAGATTGAATCTCCTTGACTAGAATGATGGGAGGCCTCTTTAGTATGATAGGAGTATAAAAATGTGATGACTCTACAGATGTAGTAGCTCTTCCTCCATCTTATGCTTTCTCTATGTCTTGGGCTCTTCTTTTTTATCTAGTATTGGCTGCAATTGAAGATTCACCATTTACTCCATTAAAATCTTGCTCTTACCAACTAAAGAGAGAAGTCTCATCAGATTTTATATCTTGTTGGGGTACTAACCCACTAGAAGATGCTTCCGGTTGGGTATTTAAGGCATTTTGTGTCATGAGTGCTTGATTCACCAATCCGTTCAAGCATGTATCCTGATTATGGGATTGATTACAGGGGAAACACCATTCATTTTTTTATGCAAGATTATTCTGACTTTGAACCATATATTTGACTAGATTTGCATAATTAAGAGGCACAGGATTATAAGGTTGGAATGGCCTATGATTGAAGTTATGCCTTTGACCCTGATAATTCCCTTGATATGGTGGTGTACTCTGCTGATAGGATTGTCCCTAATTTTGATATTGTTGGTTAGGACCTTGATTTTGTTGTTGAAAGGGTGGTCTACTTCCTTGGTTCTACTTTTTAATACTAGTAAACTCATTACTCATGGTCTGTAATAACTTCTTCATTTCTTATAGCTCTTGGGAAGGGCCTTCTTTTTACTCCTCACTGCTCGAACTAGCTTGAGGTGCTATGACAATGGGTATGGGAGTGAATTAAGGAATTCTCAAGGGTATGTTGGGTTGAATATTAGGGAAAATAGGCATGGGTGGCCTTGGGGCTATCATACCTACTTGAATTAAAAAATTCTCAGCTCTAACTACTATGTCAAAAGCCTGAGGTAGTGAGGTACCTCCCATGGATTGAATCATGACAAAGATGTTGCTATTCAGACTTTTCAAGAAGTATAGGAAAGCATGGTTAGCTAAAGCCCTTACTAAGATAGGAATCCTATTCCATGTCTTGAGGAACCTATTGTTAAAGTCTGTCATCTTCTCTTGAGAAACACTCTTTATGGTTGTGATTTGCTCAACCAGAAATAAATAATCTAATTTATTCTAAGGCCTTACCTTTGAAAGAGGCTGCTAATAGCTTAGTAGCAACATCTTCTTAAATGATATGGTGCACACTACAAATGGCAGACACATCTCTTAGGTGCTCATAAGCCATTGTCTGTCCTTTTCCTGCAAAATTAGGTAGACTTTTGAGTGCTGATAAGGGAACATCATGATTTTGAGCAAAATTTAAAGGACTCCCTTTATTAAAGGGTACAAATGCAAACTATCTTGCCATTGTAGGGACTGTGATCTATTGAACAATAACTATGTGAGTTATATTTGAACAGAAGAGTGGATCTGAATCTTCTTGTAACTCTCCAGTTAGAGATATTCCTCTTTTTCTTGAATGGAAAAGAAAAGGTATCTCTTCTAAGGCAAGTGGTGTAGATTGTAATCTCCTTGTAGGGGATTCTCTTTGAGATGATCTCCCTTTTCTTATTGTTGGAGGTAACTGCAAAAACTTAAAAGGCTTTGAACTCCTTGTTTCTATCCTTCTCACAAACTTGAATAGGACTAGATCTTCTTGTTCTTTTTACCAATGGAGTCGTTAGATAGACTTGTAAGAGAAAACCCCTTTTAGGTCAGTACTATGCAATCAGCATATCATAGATAACATAACCATGAAATATGGAATTCCTTTTGTGGTCCCACTGGATGTGCCAGAATTGTTATACACTAAATTTTGCACCCTATTAAGTGCTAGAGCCTAACAATCTAGTATAACATGGGAATCACTTCTAGGTTGTGGGACCTTTGCTAAATTGAAGTGAAGCCTCAGGATTCTAGTTCAATTCCTCTTGGATAATCACATTATTTTCTCTTTTGAAATGGAAGTAAACTTGTAAGGGAAAGGGATAGAAGGAGAACTGAAGGGAAATCACTGAAAAAGAAAACTATCCTACTAGGTGATACACCAAAGGTAACATGAATCACAATATAATGACAAAGAATTAACATGAAATCCCTAAATTATGACAAGTACAACTTCTTAGATAGGTTTTCAAAAAATGTTTCATAGAGAGATCTGAGATGAAACTATTGGAGGAAAAGAAAGATTTCATAGAAATAGCTTCAAAGAAGTATACACAAACTATGACCTGCAAACATGTTGGAATAGTCCCAAAGGATAACTAAGAGGGGGGTGATTCAGTTATCAGCTATTTTAATTCTTTTCTTCTTTTAGATATAAATTAACATAAAGCAAATGCACATTCAGATAACACAATAGAGAACACAACAATTTTGGTTACGGGGAAACCAAATAGGTAAAAACCCTAGTGGGAACTAGAACCCACAAAGAACTGTACTTGAGTATAATTATCCATATTAGGAGAACTTGCAACCCTATTAGGAGTTGTTCTTTACAATGAAATAAGTACAGAGACATGGTTAAAGGTTAGACCCTGTTAGGAGTCTTATTCAAGTAACCTTGTTAGTGGTGACGACTCACTGTCCAAAAGCTCACTGCTAAAATGGTGAAGGCTGCAACCTTTAGTAGAACAGATATACACTATATCTGATAGATGAACTATTTGAGTAGACCTGATGTCTTGATTAGTTCCAATGAATTGTAATCTTCTTATGTTTCTTCACATAGTTCTTCAACTTATTCTGTCTGACTTTCTGCTCTCTTTTGTCTATTGTTTTTCACTTCATTTTCACTCTTAGTGAACACATTTGAACTGCTATATGTATCTTCACTAAGGATAAGGTCATGATGGTATTTGGGAACACTTCATCAACTTCTTTGTTGTCTTAACTAACCATGCAATCAAAGTTAGAACCGCACAACTCAAACTGAATAGACACAACACTTCACAAAGTCAGCTTCACCAATTTTACTCCAATATCACGATTCTGTTAAAACACAATTGGCACCTTTGTATAATCATCACTAACCCATAAATAAACATTAATACAAACATTCATATCCCGAAGATAGGCACAACTCAAGCAACACTATATTTACGTCGGCTTTAGATAGACAATCTTCAAATGTTGTAACTCCCATAACTGATTAATATAACTCAAATGAAACTTCATATCTGACTCGATGTGAATGCACATAGCATCTAAAACATGTATACACCATGGAAATAACCACACATAGCTCCAGAACATTTGTACTAATAATTGCATATAGAACACTGTTGTATATTATATGTTGTCATCAATGAAAAACATACAATCAATTATTTGCACATAAGCAAATCTCCAAAAATCTCCCCCTTTGACATTGATGGCAACATATGATATCATCAACTCAAAGTGTCTTCCTTCTTTTTACAATCTTCTCAATATCCTCATCAAAATTTCCTCTTCACTGTTGTTGTTCTTCTAACTATATACTCCCCCAGAGTATATGTTCGCCCTTACTAATACTCCCCCTTTGACATAAATGGAAAAGGGTGTTAAACACCATCAGGCACATGTACTACTCCAGAAGTAGAGTAGTCAACCATTCATCAGTTGCCAAGGATTTATTTTCTTGCTACAAATTCTAATCAGACTCAGGAAAGGGAATTACTCCCATCTTCTCCCTGAGATACTCAAAAGTATCTTTTGATAATGGCTTTGTAAAAATATCTGCTAATTGTTCTTTAGTGCTCACATAATCCAACTTTACTTCTCTGTCTGCAACTTTTTCTCTTAAAAAGTGGTATTTGATCTCAATGTGTTTTTTCTTTGCATGCATCATAGGGTTCTTTGACATATTGATAGTACTAGTGTTGTCATAGTGAATAACAATAGAATAATCAATCTGAATACAAAAGTCTTTAATCATCTGTTTGATTCAAACCATTGTTGAACAATTCAATGTTGCTGCAACATACTCAACTTTTTCTATTGAATGAGAGATACAATTCTATTTTTTACTTGTCCAAGTGACCAATCTGTCTCCAAGAAATACTGTTCCTCCTGATGTACTCTTTCTATCATCAGCACAACCTGCCCAATCAACATCAGTATACACATGAATTTGTATATTCTCTGAGTTAGGATACCATAAACCATAGTCTATAGTTCCTTTTAAATATCTGAATATTTTGTTTATTTCCATTAGGTGATTTTGTTTAGGTTTAGCTGCAAATCTTCCAACAATGTCAACTGCATTATAAATATCAGGTCTAGATTGAGTAAGATATATGAGTTTTCTAATCATAGACTTATATAGAGGCTTTTCAACTGCTATGGAATCATCATCTATAGAGAGCTTGCTTCCTATTATTATGGGGGTGCTTACTGGTTTGCAATCTTCCATTTTGAAAGTCTTCAATAGCTCCTTCACATACTTAGACTTTTTTTTTTACATTCAATCCAAGAAAATATTTGATAGGTCCAATCATGCTCATTTCAAACTCACTTTTCATTTCTTTGATGAATTCTGCACTAATTTTGTCATTACCTCCAAAGATAATGTCATCAAAAAAAATAGAAACGAGTAGTAATCCTTCATCTGTCTCTCTTATGAATAAATTACAGTCTGCTGCTCCTTTTCTGAATCCTATCTTTGTTAAGTAACCATCAATTCTCTCATACCAAGCTCTTGGGGCTTGTTTAAGTCCATAAAGTGATTTCTTTAGTCTGCATACCATGTCTGGTTTGTTTTAAAGTTTGAATCCTTCAGGTTTTTGTATGTAGACTTCTTCCTTTAGGTCACTATTCAGAAAAGCTGACTTGACATCCATTTGATATACTTTAAATTTCTTGAATGTTGCATAGGCAAAAAAAAACTTGATAGCTTCCAGTCTGCTCACAGGGGCAAATGTATCAGTGTATTCTATTCCTTCTCTCTGTGCATATCCTTTAAATAATAATCTTTCTTTGTTCCTTACCATTGTGCCTTCTTCATTCATTTTTTTCCTGAATATCCACTTTGTTCCAATCACGTTCTTGTCATGAGGTCTAGGGACTAGTTCCCATGTTTCATTCTTGATTATTTGATCTAATTCTTCTTGCATGGCACTTTTCCAATCTGAATCTTTCCATGCATCTTCAACACTTAAGAGTTCAATCTGTGAAAGTAAGCATACCTCTTCATCAGCGGTTGAACCTTTTGTTCTAGATCTTGTCAAGACTTTAGCGCTCTGATCTCCAATGATATCTTCCTTAGAGTGGTATTTGGATGTTTATTTTGAGTTCTTAGGAGTGATACTTTCATCTTTAATCTATGATTCTTCTTCACTTGGTTCAGGATTGTTACATGAAACATCAATACAGTCAAACATTTCTTCAATAAGTGTGTCCTTATTGATGGGTCTGGGCTCATCTTTAATCATGGGAGCACAGTCATAATATCTTTCTTGAATCATAAACTTCTCATCAATCTTCACATGAGTACTTTCAATGATCTTCTTTAATCTTAGATTAAAACATCTATAGGCTTTGCTTTTAGTAGAGTAACCAACAAAAATACCTTCATCGCTTCTAGCATCAAACTTGTCAATGCTATAATCTCTCTTGATGTAGCACTTGCTTCCAAAGATTCTAAAGTATTTTATAGTAGGTACATTACCAAACCAAATTTCATAGGGTGTTTTGTCTGTGTCTGGCCTTAATTGTATTCTATTGATAGTATAGACTGTTGTATTGACCGCATCTCTCCAATAGGTATGGGCAACCTTTCCTTCAATCATGATAGTGCACGCTATGTCAAGTATTATGTTGTTCCTTCTTTCTGCAATCCCATCCTGCTGAGGAGTTCTAGGTGCACTTAACTATCTCTTGATTCCATGTTCTTCACAATAATCATAAAACTGGTTAGAGGTGAATTCTCCTCCTCTCTCAGATCTCAGACATTTTATCTTTAATCAAGATTCATTCTCAACCTTAGCTTTGAACACTTTGAAATTCTCAAAAGCTTCAGATTTGTCTTTTAGGAATGTAACCCACATCATCCTTGATAAATCATCAACAAACAAAATGAAATACCTTTCTTCATAGTATGATCTTCTTTGACTAGGTCCACATAGGTCTGTATGTATTAGATCAAATTTTTTTTTAGCAGAGTCTTGTTTGCTCCTGAATGAGGTCCTCACATGCTTCCCCATCACACATTCCCTGCACATGGTGTCAACTGGTCTTGTAATACTTGGAATTTCTCTTACTACCTTTACATTACTTATCTTGACTATGTTGTCAAAATTGATATGACAAAGTCTCTTGTGCCATAGCCAACTGTCATCCACTTTTGCAACAAAAAAACTTACTTCTGAATTGAGCTGAAAGACATTACCTTTGGTCTTTGATCCTAATGCAATCATGTATCCTTTGTTGATAATTATGCACTGGTTGTTTTTGAATTCCAACTAATATCCTTTATCAAGAAACTGTCCAACACTTAGTAAGTTATGATGTAAACCATCAACATAAAGAACATCATCTGTCTTATTCTTTCCATCTAAGGTGATAGAACCTCTGCCTATGATAGGTTTGCAAGTGTTATCTCCAAATCTAACCATGTCACATTTGTACATGTCTAGATGTAAAAATCTTTCTTTGTCTCATGTTATGTGGTGTGAACATCCACTTTCAATGATCATGTCAGTTCTGATGTAAGCTTTTGAAATTAATGCTAACTCTTGTGTTTTTTCTTCATCTTCTTTGTCCAATTCTTAAAGAATATTCTCAATGTCTTTAATGGAAATGAAACCAATTTCATCTTCTCTTGAATCATCATCAGTTACACCATTTTCAGCATGATAACATTGCTTAGTGTACTTGGGCTTGTAATCTGATCTGAACTTCTTGACTCTTGTGGGACACTTGGATGCAAAGTGACCAACTTTGTTGCATGAAAAACATTTGAATGGTAGTTGTCCTTCATATTTCCCTTTACCTTTCCTTTCTTTTCAATCATAGAAATGATTCTTATAGTTTTGTATCCACTTCTTCATTATTACTAGAGTTGCTTATGGATTTCTTGCTGTGGACTGAGGCTTTGAAAGTTGTCTCACTTTTAGGTTCTGTCTTCAATCTTGATATCTCAAATGTATATATTTTTCTGATCAAAGTCTCCCTCTTGAAGTCTTTTGAAAATTGCATAGTCTCATCTAAGATATTGATCTTTCTCTCATATTCTTCTATTAGTGTGGTCATTATTTTGTCCATTATATCATCCCCTAAACTTTCTCCACCATTGTTCCTGATACCTGAAACTTTTTCATTAATTCTCTGATTGTAGGCTCTGATGCTTCCTTCAGGTAGCATCTCTAAGTTGTTGTATCTTTTCTTACATATCTTTCTGCATGCATTCTTTGCTTGGATGTCTCCTTCAAACATATCTTCTAAGTATTTTCAAATAGAGTGTTCTTTATATACCTTCTTGATCTTAGAAAATTGACTAGGGCACTGATTAGGGCTTCTTTGGCGATTGCATTTTGAGTGAACACTTCCTTTTGTTTGATTGTAGAGTCTTCTTATATAAGGTCTTTCAGGGTGGGAACTTCAATTTCTTGAGTGGCAATCTCATAGATCTCAAATCTAACACAGTGAAGATGTGTTATCATTTTGTTCTTCCAATCAAGATAGTTTTCTCCATCAAACTTAGGACTCTCTTTCTTGAAGTATGCCATCTAATCTACCTTAAGCTGTTAGGATTTCTCTCCAAGGCACTTGGCTTTGATACCAATTGTTGGAATAGTACCAAAGGATAACTAAGAAGGGGGGGTGAATAATTTATCAACTATTTTAATTCTTTTCTTCTCTTAAATATAAATTAACATAAAGTAAATGCACATTCAGATAACACAATAGAGAACACAACAATTTTGGTTATGGGGAAACCAAATAGATAAAAACCCTGATGGGAATTAGCACACATAAAGAACTGTACTTGATTATAATTATCCATGTTGGGAGATCTTACAACCCTATTAGGAGTTGTTCTTTACAATGTAATAAGTACAAAGACCTGGTTAAAGGTCAGACCATGTTAAGAGTCTTTTACAAGTAACCCTGTTAGGGGTGAGGACTCACTGTCCAAAAGCTCACTACTAAAATGGTGAAGGTTGCAACCTTCAGTAGAATAGATATACACTATATATGATAGATGAACTATTTGAGTAGACCTGTTGTCTTGATCAGTTCCAATGAATTGTAATCTTTTTTTGTTTCTTCACATAGTTCTTCAACTTATTCTGTCTGACTTTCTGCTCTCTTCTGTCTATTGTTTTTCACTTCATTTTCACTCTTAGCGAACACATTTGAACTGCTATATGTATCTTCACCAAGGATAAGGTCATGATGGTATCTGGGAACACTTCATCAACTTCTTTGTCAGCTTAACTAACCACACAATCAAAGTTAGAACTGCACAACTCAAACTGAATAGACGCAACGCTTCACAAAGTCGGCTTCACCAATTTTACTCCAATATCATGATTTTGTTAAAACACATTGGTGCCTTTGTATAATCATCACTAGCTCATAAATAAATATTAATACAAACACGCATATCCCAAAGATAGGTGCAAATCAAGCAACATTGTATTTACGTCGGCTCTAGATAGATAATCTTCAGACGTTATAACTGCCATAACTGATTAATATAACTCAACTAAAACTTCATATATGACTCGATGTGAATATGCATAGCATCTAGAAAATGTATACACCATGGAAATAACCACGTATAGCTCCAGAACATCTGTACTAATAATTTCATATAGAACATTGTTGTATATTATATGTTGTCATCAATGACAAACATACAATCAATTATTTGCACAGAAGCAAATCTCCAAAAAAACATACATCCACTCCAAAAAATAGGTACATGAATGAGAAAAGATAGCTAGGAATGAACAAAATTCACAAAAATATCCTTATCAGATCACCCACACTAGTACACAAAGATGCAAAAAAGAAGGATAATTTTAGATAATCCACAAATTTCTTCAATAGTCAATCAATATATCATTCTTCAGAAAGAATCCCAAACATATGAAAACCTGAGGGCAGGAAGAATACTACAGAAAGTCTTGAATACGCTTGGAAAAATGAGAATTATAGACTATGAAAATTTGGAGGACAGATAAGATGTCTCAAAAAACTCTTCATATCCCAAAAAAACTAACTAGAAAAGAACCAAAAATAGCTTATATACAACCTCCCCTAGCACGCAAGCTCGGGATTCAATTCCTCAATCAATTAGGGCCCAATTAGGATTACAATATATTTTGCATAAACAATGTAGAAACCCTAGGACTGTCAAGTCTTCTTGTTAATGATTTTAGGAAATACCTCAGATGATCTGATATGTGTTTGAAAATATCCCTTTGCCATAAATTCAAGAAGATAGATCACCTTGATCCATCTACCCAGTCTATAGGTTGAAAACGTCACCACCACCATGAAAACCTAAGAAACACCATTTAAATATTCAAATTCAAACTCAAACGGTCACAGGTGGTGTGGAATGCCTGATCAATGGCCTAGATTTGAAACTTTACTAACTTTAAAACATGACATCTAATCTCCTTTAAGTTACCTGCGAGCACAAGATCAGCTCTTCCACATGTCACCGCGGTGTGATGGCTTATAGGTTAAACAACTTTATCTTTACCATCAAGGAACTAAGCTAGTCATTTGATCTTCTTAACTTTTTGTGCCTTTGTCTTACCTTTCCAACCCAAGACCCATGACATCATCTGCTACATGTCACCACGGCTTAATGGCTTGATTACTATATTTCAAGCATTTTTTCTTTAAGCCTTTAAGTTGTGTGTCCGATAAAAAAGGACTTGATCAGTCTTTAATTTCCTTTGCTTGATGCTTAATGGATTATATGATACATTGAATGAATCTTTACATTAATCCTTTAAGCCGACCATTGGATTGAATAAGAACTGCTTGAATATTACCTTTAGTCTCTGACGGGCCCAGGGGTCTGACAACCTGCCACGCATCATCATGGCTTGATGTTTTGAACATTAGATCTTGAGAACTTTAGCTTTAAACCTTTAAGTAAACCGTAGGATTAAAATTGAGTTTCATGACACATAATCTCATCCTTACCATTGTGCTGGGCCCACCATGGACACGTGTAATTCAAGCCTAATGGTTTGATCACTGGATCTTGATCAATTTGTCTTTAAGTCATTAAGCCCACCGTTGGATTAAAATGAACTTGATCATAGATTAATAATCCAAAGACCTTGCATAAAGGTGACCCCACCATCCATGTGTTGCCATGGCTTAATGGCTTAAATATTAGATCGTGTGCATCTCCACATTAAGTCATTAAGCTGACCATCCGATGAAATTGAACTTGATCGATGTTTATCTTAGTCACCTTGGTGATGCATTGGTCCCACCATGGACATGTGTTGGATAGGCTTAATGGATTAAAGGATAGATCTTGAGATCTTTGTCTTTAAGCCATAACCCTACTGTCTGATCATAAGGAACTTGTTGTTGCGTGGGGTAAATAAATTAAGTCAGGACTTAGGAGAAATAAACTTAGGAAAAGAAACCCGCTTAGGGAAATAACTTTGGCCCCACTTGATAGATGACTTAAAACACATAATGAATAGGAACTTTAAGTGGAAAAAAGGTAATGAAGAATTAAAATGGGCCACCAGGGGACTTAGGGTTTTAACAAATTTCAAAGGGTTTCTTGCATTTAAGGCTAAAAGACATGAACCGGGGGTAAACCAGTGACCTTGAAACATTCAGAGAGCTAGGTAAAGGCCAAGAATTAGTGCAGAAACATACAAGTTGGGCTCTACCCTTAAGGGAGCCTCATTTTTCTTCACCTGTAGCCAAAATTGCATAGGATAGGAAATTTGGGTAACAATTACATAGGAGTGTAATGTTGAATAAGTCAATTGTAGGTAGTTAGTTATTGAATGAGTCTCGATTAGTTGGGTTTCTCTAAATTTTCTCTCTCAGTCCCTCACCTATAAATAAAGGAGGGTGATCATTGTAATGGGAATCTTTATACATTGCAAGAAAACTCTGGTGAAATTGTGCAAGTTCAAACTTTTCTTTCATTTGTGCAAGTTAACTTTGCTATAACTTATAATTTGAGTTATGTACAGTGAATTCATAGTCTTTGAGTTGTGATTCATAGTTATATTAGAAGTAGAAAATAATTTCATGTGCTTTAAGTCTTTGTTCTTATCCTATTACAACTTTGTAGTTTG
>MU226758.1:284787-318558 GCA_018584345.1 Thuja plicata
TTAATCTTTTGGTCAATTATGAGTTTATTGGTATTATTGCTTCAACTAGTATTTGAGTTTCTGGTTAGGTTCTAGTTGAGTTAAGAGCACTAAGAAGGGTGTCTCCCCTAAGTTGAGAGGGGAGATTTATTCTCACATATTGTGCCTAAATAATTCATTTTGGAAGTAGTGTGTCTATGGCTACTTACAAAATGTTTAGCCAACAAAATCTACTAATCTAAAGCTAAACAAAGCAAGAAAACCCTAAACCAGAAGAAACACTAAAAACAAAACTAGAAAACTGAGTGAAAAATCAAACCCCTGGACTTTTTTCAGTTTTAGACCTTCGCAATCTGATAACATGCTCGCGGTGTGAAAGTATGAAACCAAAAAATGCTGGATAGTGAGGGAATTTTCAGCGTATCACAGGCATGAAGTTATTCTGGCATGTGAAACACCAAAAGTGTGAAACTGTGAAGGGGACTACAAAGTTAGTAAATTTTGTTGGTCACTATCTCTTCTCACTTTTAGCATGGTAGAGGTGAATGATTATTTTGGTGTGCAAAACACAAAAACACCGAAGATGTTTTCCCTTATCCTTAGCGAAATCCAAGCTACGAGATGGACTTTTGGAATTTCAAAGTGCGAAACTCAGATAACTCTTAAGGAGGGACACAACCCTAAAGACAAACCCTAACCTAAAATTCCAAATGACACTATATAAATACCCTATCTAAAGACCAAAAGGATGAAGGCAGATAGATGACAAAGGAAAACAAAAGAAAGGAAAAGAAATCAAACCCTACCTCAAAGGATGCAAAGACAAAAAAAAAGCTATGATGGTCGAGCCTTGAAATGACTGATGAGTGCTAAGATGAATCCAAGAGGGTACAAAAGAGTGATGAAGGGGAGTTTTTGGAGGTTTCAGTCGCTATGAAATCTAAGCTTGAGAGTAAAAAAAATCAAAGAATGAGCAAAAATAACCCAAAACCCCTTTTTTAGGTCGAGACTACACACTAACATCATCAAGAATGTCAGAGTATCAGATTGTAAAAGTATGAAACCCTAATCTTGAGTTCTAATACTTGGCCTTTGACCTTTCGATGTTTCAGAGGTACTCGAACCTATGAAACACCAAAAGTATGAAAGGGAAAAAAACCCACAAACCTTCAATGTTTTTGCCTTTCAATGTTTCAGAGGTATGGGTACCTTCAAAACACTGAAAGTATGAAGGGTGAAAAATACTCAGTCTTAAGTAATTAGTCTTGGTTGTGTAAGGGACAAAGACTGCAGAAAAAGAGAGGGGTCCCGATTAGGCAACGGGGCTTAAATGGGGTGTGTGTTGTGTAACCACAAAAAATATCCCCTATAAAAGGAGAAATGACCAAGGCATTTCTTCATCAGTGAATAAATTTTGGATGCATGTCTTATAATAAACCGAATATAAGAACCATGAGCGGAAACATTCTTTCACCAACTCTCAAAAGTGAATTCTTTTGTTGTCTCTTCCAATGTGTGGGTTTGTGTGTTCATTCTTTTGACTTTTTGACAAAGATAACTTAGACGAATATTAGCCAAAACCAACCTTTACAATACAGACAATTACTTCTTAGGAAGAGCTATGCTGCCAGTCAGGCATCCATAGCCCAAATAATTTTTCTCATGGGTCCCAATCTAACCTTTCTCTACTACCAACCAGGCATCCATAGCCTTGGTAGATATTTATAGAGTCAGCCTTCTCTTTCTCCTGACAATATTTGAAGATGAAGTATTTGAACAATTCTCTTTGGACTTATTTCTTCTTTCTTGAATGGTGACCAATTTTATCCACTTATTCTTTGAGTATGTTACTTCTTCAATGCCTTAATTTTATTGTTTTTGATAAACCTAGGCAATTTTTATACTGTGCTACCTTGGTATAAAATTTTGATCACCATGGTGACCACTGCTTTGAATGATTCATTTTTATTTTTCATTTTCCTCCTTTTTTTTCTTCCTCTTCTTCTTTTTGAGTTAGGTTGTAGATGGAGAAGGTTTTTGGGCCTAGTGAGTACCCGAATCAACATGTTGGTGTTGTCTCTAACTAACATATGTCCAAGAGATCAATGTCTCTAGTGTCATGGCTTATTGTGTCATGTGATTTAGGATGATCAATATTTGAGCATCACCTTGATTTCCAGTAAGAGGTATCACCATTTATGATCCCTAAGCATAACTTCTTGCAATATACATCTCTTTGGAAATTTTGACTAAGAAATACCTTTGCCTCTTATCAAGGACCAATTGGGATGGACCACTCATCGGGAACAGCCCTAACAAAACATGTTGACCCCCCAAACACAAAGATGCAAAAGATGAAAAGTCACAAAACAAACAAACAAAGAAGAAAAACTAAAATACTATGATACATGGATAAAAAGGGCACCCCTTCTTTCAAGAGCCAAAATAATGTTTGAGGAACTGGCCATTGACTGGAAATGGGACCAACTCTCCATCCAAAGTACTTACCCTGAAAGTATTTTCTCCCAAGGCTTTCTCTATTTGATATGGGTCAGTCCACAGTCTTTCAAACTTGGTATGGATGCCCGACTTTTCTTTTGCCTTATCCCACATGAGGACAAGGTCAAAAATCCTGAAAGCTTTTAGAGTGGCTCTTTTGTCAAACCAATGCTTGACAATAGCTTGATGTTTTGATACATGCTCTAGAGCCTGATAGTTCCTTTTTAGAAGTGACACTAGAAGGAGGGCCCTCAAACAGTAGGCTAGATAATATCAGATCTTTCTCATTAGAGAGGTTTGAGCGAGTACTTAGATCATCTCCAAAAAGGGGTGAGTTCCTTGAACTCGCCCACTATCGTAAAGCTCGCAATGATAAGGGAAAAACAAAATCAGTTACCCCTCACCACCCAGTTGGTCCACAAAATCCACTTGCCAACAATCAAATATTGCTTCCCCAACTATTACCACAACCATTAATCAAAATCATACTTTGAAACCACCTTTCCCAATGGATTTATTTTCTAATTTGTAGACTTCCCCATTGAACATAGTTGGTCAATTACACAAGTTGCCTAAAAATCCTAAAAAACTTGTACCAAGTTTGTGTATGGTGAATCTAGGTAGTGGAAGAGAACATTCATGCATTTAAAGAAATATGCAGCTGGAAAGAACTTGTGCATGAAGATTTTGTGTGTCTCCTATTCCCATACATGCTTGGTGAGTTCGCCTACAACTGGAATCTAAATTTTTCTAGGGGATCAATCACCACATGGGTTAAGTTTGAGACCAAGTTTAGAAATTACTTTAAACTCTATGTGCATCCCATGAATCTCCACCATCTGTTTATCTCAACCAAGAAAGAGCCAAATGAGCATATTGACATGTTTAATCATCATTTCCACAAGATGTCTCAGAGGCTTGAAAGTCCTTACATGGTACCTGTACCCTCTACCATACAAGTGTACCTTAGAGCCTTAGATCTGTTGACCAAAATTTTCTTAAAAAGGCTCCCACCTATGGATATAGATACTTTAGAAATGTATACAATGAAGCGATCACTTTCACTAAGGGCTCAAGGATATTACTTGACTTGTGAATGAACACAAATTAGGAGTCAAATTAATGTTTCCAAATGACTATTGAGGGAAAATATTCAATGATAATATCTAATACATGCCAAAGTATAATTAGGGGGAAGAGTCAACAACACACCAGGATCAAGGATTGTTCTTTAGTTTGTTAGATAAATTAGGGCATATTATATAATTTTTTATTAATTAGGTTCTTTAATTTATTTTTTGCTTAGGTATTTTATTTCAACTAGAGTTGGATTTTCTATATTGAGTTATGTTGTATTTGAGCTTAATTTAGTTGTAGACACCTAAAATTGACCAGGTGTTTCTTAATCATCAAAATCTGCAAATCTCAGCCAATTGCCATAAATTTCATCAAAATGGATTAAAATCATTCAAATGGACATTTATCAAGAAAATTGGAAAAAATCAATTAAAATCAAAGGATTAAATAATACTGAAATCAAATAATCAAATTCAAGCCTAAAAGGGATCAATCAAATTATATAATTGATTTTAATCAATTAATTGTATAGTTTTAAATCAAAAATCAAATCCAACCCATTCACACATACATGGCTAAATTTAATTAAATGATTGAATTAAATAATTCTTAATTTCTTTCAACTCAAATTGATCAACCAATGAGAGTTGAGGATCTTGTCTTCTTGTCCCACCCTTTGAGGACAACCATTGAAATGGTCCCCCCATTTGAAACCATTTGAAGGATCAAACTCAACCAAGCATTAACCCATGGTTAATTCACTCTACCCCCTACCCTTGGGAATTTGCTATAAATATAAGCCATTTTCTATGTATTTGAGATCCTAGAAATTCAAATGCAAAGCATCCTTATTATAGGCAATTTTAGAGCATTTGAGAGCATAGTGAGCATTTGCATAACATTTTAGTCATTTTGGGAAGCAATTGTTGATTTGAGAGCATGAATCATGATCATTTGAGTTGAAAACATACACATCTTTGAGAATTTGAGCTAGATTAAGCATTTTATATCAATTTTTCTCATTCTAGGATTGTCCTTGAGAGAGATTAAGGCTAAGAGCTCTCTTAACAAAGCTTAGATAGGGAACCATGAGATGTCATGGATTTAATTGCAATTCTTAGATTAAAATTGTATTTTATTTTCATATAATTGTTGTTATTGATCCTAATTTCATGAAGGTGTAATTTATCACACACAAATGGTGCCCACCGTGGGGCTGTAGGCCTCATTTCTATCATTTTTATCTTAAAATTTTGTGTTTTGCACCATTTTCTTGACATTTTTGAAGAAAATAGGTGAAAAGCCATGTATGAAGATTTAAGAGCCATGTACAAAGCTTTAAGAGTTGCGTACAAAGATTTAAGAGTCACGTACAAAGCTTTAGGAGCCGCATACAAAGATTTAAGAGCCACATACAAAGCTTTAAGAGCCGCGTACAAATATTTAAGAGCCGCCTAAAGATTTTTCTTCTATTTCTATCTTTCATTCTTAGGTCATGTACGAGATAAATTGTGCCACCTAGTTCTGTAAAGGGCCACCTATTACCAGTTAAAGACCGCCTATGATCTTCCAAGAGTCGCGTACTATCAACCTTTAACCGCACTTTGCACATTTTGTGCCGCCTGTGGTTTTTCTTTGGCCGCTTGTGGAATTTTTAGAGTCGCTTCTTAAGATTTAATTACCGCTTTAAAAGTTTTAATTTATGCTTGCTAACAATTAAAAGCCACGTATTAGCTGTTAAAATCCGCGTAGATATTTTTTCTTTGAATCAAGTTTTTAATGATTTGCTCACTATTTTAACTCTCTGTGTTTTTCATTGCTGCAGATGAAAAATCATCCAAAAGTGCAGAAACCAGAGAAAAGAGTTGCAAGGCCTAGCAAAGAGGTAAGAGCACAAACTAAACATGCTAAGAAAATTCATGCATCCAATATTTTAGAAAGCTTAGAGGTGGAAGAAAATTTGTATAATCATTACATTAAATTTCTCAATGCCTATAAAACAAAATTTCCTACACTTTGAATTGAATTTTTGTTTTTGAGTTCTTTAAAACTAAATTGTGCAAAATTGGATCAAAGAACTTAGGAGTGATTTTCAATTCAATTTCAATTTTTTCTTCACTTTTCCTTCGTTGTGTTGACTAACTTGTTGGAGGAGCCGGAGAGGGAACGATCACCACTAGGTGAGTAGAAAAAAAGCACAAATCAATCAAAAATGCACCTAGCCTTTGCTAGCTTAAAAAATTAGGTACTTATCTTATCAAGCTTGCATTGATTAAATTGTGGCATTCATTTAAATCTAGTCTAATTAGAAAAACCTCCATTTTGTCCAAATTGAACAAGCATTAGGCATATGCTCTTCACTTTTTGAAGTGAATCAAAAAGCCAAACGTGCAAATTCAATTTGGTAGAAATAAATGGATAAGGAATTAACCAAACACTTAAATTTTAAGAACCCCCTTGTCAAGAGGTTGAAAAAGAACAAGCGTGCTTGAGTTGTTTTTAATAAGGAACAAAAATAGGGATATGCTCTTCACTCTTTGAGTGAATCAAATTCCCAAACTTGTTGAACCGAATTCAATTTCTTGTTTTCTATACATGCTAGATAAATTAGAACTTTAGAGGGCCTACCTCCCAAGAATTCCTTTATGAAGGCGGTGAGAGGGAACGACCCAAAGTGGGAGACAATCACTTTTTCCATAATATCATCCAACCCACTATAAAAAAAATGCTCTTTACCTTAATCAGAAAGTGACTAAATCTTGTGCAAGTCATCCTCACTTCCTCGAGTAGTCCTTCGGGATTGTGCAAAATCATACTTTCGTGTGTGTGGGAAGACCGCAAGGGGGTAAAGGAACTTGACAATATTTAGAATAGAGGTGTGATTAAAACTAATTAAAACACTAATCCTACCTTCTAGAGCCATTGTTAAAAGCCAAATTTGACTCTAGGTAGATTGCTTGGAAGAATTTCTTGTGTTATACTTGTAAAAACATCTGAGAACATACACTTTTAGTGTTGTTTTAGGGATATGGCACAAATTTGATGTGTGTGTTGAGTTTGTACTTCATTTTCATGCAAGAGAATTCTTTAACAGGTCTGATCAAAACCTTTAAACTTTTAAAATTCAAAAAAATTGAAAATTTAAACTTTGATCAGCAAAGAGTTGCCTACAAACAATTCTGTGCCACCTACAAAGAATTATGTGCCACCTACAAACAATTATATGCCACCTATAAACATTTTTGCGTTGCCTACAAACAATTTTATGCCGCCTGCAAACTGTAGAGTGCCACGTAGAGGAATTCCAGTAACCACGTACCAACGTTTAAAGGCCGCCTACACACAGGCAAGTACTTCTCAGAAACAAAGAAGGGAAAATAGGGGAATTTCCCAAGGGTTTGGAAAGATTTTGAAATCATATTTGGATACCCTTTTCAGATTTATTTATATCCAGTGCAACAAATAGATCATATTCCTTCAAACATTTATAATGATGAATCTATTTGAGAAATGAATCAATCCTATGGTGGAGAATAATTGTCAAAATCAAGATCAAAATCTCCATGGGACTCCATATGATGAAGTAACTGAAGATGAAATATTAGAAGCATCCCAATATCCCAGGTTTATGGAGACAATGCACTTAATTTTGAAGAGGGATAAAGAAGCATATTTCCATAAATATGACACATCGACCTTAAGGAAGAATGAGGAAAAACAAAAGGATACATTATCTAAAATGCCATCATTATGATCAATTTTTCCTTTTCTTTATGATGATGGGCCATCTGTATCTTCATCTTCTCCAAACAAAGAGGAATTTGAGAGAAACAAACCTATCTTGGATCAAGGGAAATTTTATTATCACCCTATTTGTGATCAAGATAATAAAAAGAATGAAGAGAAAGGTACCACTCTCAAGAAAGATATAATGCACAAACCCCTATCTCCCATAGCCTTTACTCCTTTCATCCTTTTTCCATCTCACAAAGATTCACAATTATCCAAAATTCCTCCACCAAAGAGCAAGCCTAATGATGATACTTTTCACGTTGACTATGTCTACCCTCAAGGGCTACCTCTAAAAGAAACCCAAGATAACTTACATCTTGTTGCATATCATTTCCATGCTTCAAAGATCATAGACCCTAAGCTTCCATGTGCTTCAAATCCTATTCAAAAGGATTCTTCATCATTCCACCAAACATTCCCCATGCATATCCAAGCATCTACCTTTTTCTTAGAAGTGGCTCCATGTCAAGAGGATAATCCAAAGTGCAAAGAAACAAATATCAATAAAGATCAAGATTCTATACAATCCCCTCCCATATTTTATGAAGGTCCCATATCCATAGAATCCTGCGATGATCCCCTTGCACCCTTTCATTTCTTCTAAGATGATATCCTTCTAGGTCAAGAACAAAGTGTCCTTCCAATCTCCATGTCTAGTCCACTTCCCAAGCAAGATCAAGATATCCCTTCCATCATTTCCAATTAACATATTTAAAATCAAGAGCAAAGAACCTTCTCTAAACCATTCGAAGATCCTTGTCAAGATCAAATTATCCCATCAAGTCCTTTTCATATTCCTCCATATTCACCTCAAGAAACCATCATTCCTCCAAATCCCTTGCATGATAATAAATCCATTCAAGATTCATTTGATCCTATCAAAGTTGTTCCTATGAAAGCTACTCATGAGCCTATTGGTATAAAGATAAATATTAAAGATGAGGGCCTTGGAAAAATAACTCACTCCAAAGATATTGATATCCCTTTCACACCTTGTCTCCCTCCATTCAAATGCAACCATATTCCTTCACCATCCTCCAAATCCATTTTGGGTTCCTATGTCCCAAAGCTAAAGTCTTCATCGCTTCCATCCATATTAGGTCCCTATATTCCTCCATCAACCACATCTACCATTCCTAGTTCACCATCCACTTACCCTACCATGTATCAAGATAAACGAAGGCACACATACTTTAAGAATGTCCATACACCAATCCATATGAACCCTCCATATTATTCTTACTCACCCACAATTTCCAAGTCTTTTGGAAGCAATTTGGATGTGCAACATAAAAATCAGAAATCGAAGAGTCCACATGTGTATAAAAATCACCATGTCTCATCTAATCGACATGTGAATGAAAAGAAAAAATAAATATCCAAAAGGACACAAAGGTCCACAAAGCAAAAAGAAATATCCAAAAGGCCACAAAGGTCCACCAAGAAAAAGTAAAAATCAAAGAAATGCATTAAAAAGCATCACAAAAGAAAGAAAAATCAAAGACTATGTGGATTCCCAAGTCACTTTTGAAATACTTGCACACAAAATAAAAATCAAAGTTGACATTCAAGCTTCCAAAGGCTTCCATTTCATCTCCTTCCAAACATTTTCCACTTTCCAAGTCTACTTTGGGTTCCTACATCCCAAAATCCACTATCTTAGCTACATCCTCACCTCCTCCATCCATTGTTCCTCCATCATTCCACCACCCTTCAAAGTGTGTTTCAAAGTTGATCTTGCCAACATTTCCATCCAAAACATACCTTCTTTTTGTCCTCACATTCATTATCCAACACATACTTTCTATCTTTCCATCCCTCTTATCCAATCTATGGCATAAAACCTTCACCACCATCTACCCTTATCCTCCATATGTGTCATTTATCATCACCTTATCAATATCTTTGAGCATCCTAGCCATCGCCATGGTTTATTATGGAATATTTTTCAGAAGAGCATTGTCCAAAGATCTAGATGTTAGGGAAATTTTGAAAATATATATATATATATATATATATATATATATATGAAAAAATGAAAAAAAGAAGAGAAAAAATGCCTTGGTGAAAACCTGGCAAAACAGGCACCTTGGTAGCAAAAGTAAAGAGAAATAAATCCATCCTATTGTGAAAACCACTTTTTGTGGCTCCTTAGACAAGTACCATGATGAAAACCTGGCAAATAGGCATCATGCGTAATTCCTTCCTCTTGCACTCTACACTTGGGGGAAAGTTTCATCCATGTTATCCTCCCTCTTCCATATTCTATCATTTATCTCACTTGCATCCATATTCCATCTTTTAACTTTGGTATTGACAAGGTTGAACACATCCATGAGCATCAAGTATCTTGACACCATTATCCTTTCCATCAGCCTATTCACTTGTTGCATCCATACTACCCTATCATGATCTTGCTTTTCCCCAATTCACCTTCACTATTCCTAAGAATTCTTTCCACAATCCCAAATCATCCCCTCGTAGCCTCCATCACTCCTTTATCCTAATCGTGTTATCTTATCCACATTTTACCCAAATTGATCCATTGGTCTTGATTGAAAATGAAGGACATACATTGCAACATTTGTTATCAAAAACCCCTTGACATGTCCACTCTTTTGGACCACTCACTTTCATGACATCAGGTCATTATCCTATATGCTATCTAGCACTACATCATTGGCTTCCATTTCTTATCCAAAAACATGTTTCACATTGCTATATCCTTTTTCCTTAGCTTGGGTAATCTTGAGGAGATGGTTCTACAGGTCACATTCACATGTTTCATCCATCATGGCCTTTCCATTTCTAATCCATCAGCTTGAAAATCCATCTTTCATGTCCTATACCTTGTAGACATTGAGGGAAAACCAATGTGATCTTGTTTGAGAGATGGTAAAATATAAAAATTCTAAAAAATCTAAAAAACCTAAAAATTTCAAAATATCTCTAAAAAATCTAAAAACCAAAAAATCTAAAAAATCTAAAAATCTAAAATCTCTAAAAAATCCAAAAACATTTAAAAATTCAAAATCCAAAAAAACTTGCATAAAATCTTTGAGTTGCATTGTTGCTTTCTCGGTTTCATTTTTCCCTAAGTTTCACATTGATCACATTTCTCACTTGGGGGAAATCATCATGAATTTTGGTGCCAAATGGATTCAAAGTGCATAATTTTGGTCACACATCATAAGCAGATTTTTAGATTCAGAGGAGAGATATTTTGGAACCTTTGATGGATATCATTATTCTATCCTAAACAGTTTGATCCTACAACACGATCCTTGAGCTTCATTGACCTTATTTTATTAGGATTAAAAATTGACAACCCTAAAATGATTACAATGTTTGGAATTTTTTTTTAAAATCTTGATACATTTCAAAATACTTGGAATTTTTGATGAATTTTTCATTGATTTTTTTGAGTCATGTTCTTTTTAGCTAATCGATGATGTTTCGGCTAGATTGGTGATGATAGAGATATGATGTTTTCTTAGATTTTGAGTGATTGTTTTGAGGAAGATCCTTTAACTTGTGTGAAGTCTTCTAAGGACATGGTCATCAAAGAACCATCGAGGACATTCATATAAGGAGGGTTGACCATTGTTTTTTCACGCAAAATGATACCTTGGCTATTTAGATCTTCAATATCTTAATACCAAAATCCACTTGCAACATTGAATTTGATTAAACCAGTATTCATACTCCCATAGTTAGTCATTCAACTAGTGAGGGTTGTACTTGGTTTGCCGACGATTACCAAATGAGATGAAAGTCATATTCATATTCTTATGGTCGCAATGGCACCAGTAAGGATTGTATCGATTCCTAGTTCAACAACGCTCAATGATGAAAATATATCTCTGTTTTCATTTCTTTTGCAAACCTCAAGGATGATTAATTGCATTGCATTTTCATGTTAGATTAATTTCATTTTGCATGTTAGACTAATGGCCTTAACTTTTAGCAAATTTTCAAGTTAAAAAGGGGTTCATCATTACTATGGGTTATACATCAATTCAATGGTTTCAAATCATCAATGTGAGATTATCTTTTGTATTCATAGCATTAATCATTATTCATCATATATTCATATCAAGAGAAAAGAAAGGAAAAGAAACATTAATCATTATTCATTTATCTTTCACCATTTAAAATTTGCATTTCATACCTTAAGTTGCATACATCAAATTCCAAAAAGATAGTTGCATTCATTTTTATCATTGTACTAAGTATTGCATCCATATCATTGCATTACATAATCCATACATCATGATAAAATCAGAAAATGATATAGAATTAAGTTACATTAACGTCATTTTCATCCATCTATATATGTCCTATTCTAAGACATTGCATCCATAGCATAATAGAAGTAAATGCATCATAGAATCATATAGATATGCATAAAAGAAATCTCATAACCACATCATTAAATGGGAATCAATGGAAGATCATCATAAATAAATGTCCATAATCACATATCTATTATAGCAAATCTGTATATCAAAGATACATTAATACATGATCCATATATCAAAATCCTGATCAAAAATACATGATACATCAATCCAATATCTGGATCTCATAGATCCCAATCTGTCTCATGACCCAGCAGGGGCACTTGATCCATCTCCAGCGATACCTATACCTAAACCTCCTACTCCATCGAGATCTCTGTCACCTGATCTATCCTATGTGGAAGGTGGTGCCTGACTAGTGCTCACACTGGTAGGTAACTAAGCTAAAGTCGCTAAGAACTGCTACAGCATAGTCGTCACCTGATCCAAGTATCCAGTCACTGCACTCATCCCTTCCTATAATCCTCTCACATCCTGAACTAAGCTATCCACAATGGGAGGAACTGGAGGTGCCTATGATTCTAGAGGGGCCTGAGGTGCCTATGGCGCTAAGGGAACCTGTGGTATCACTGGTGTTGTACTACTCTGTGGATCTACCTGAGGAGCTTGTCTTTGAGGAGATGGAGGTCTCTGTGGAACCTATACCTATAATGGAACCTTTCTCACAACCTATACTCATCTATGTCTCTGCCTAGCCCACTCTGCACCAACTCTGCCAGGAGCCTATCTCTGGGGAGGTACATGTGCCTGCATTTGCCTCTACCTAGGCTAAACAAATCCCCCACCTCGGCCGCTAACATGACCACCCCGCATCTAAGGTCCCGCAGCTCTCTGTACCCTAGGTTCTCTCTGGACCCTCTATCTCTGAGGTCTCCTACATTTCCATCATCATCATCCCCACCATCATCATCAGATAGATCATCAACATCTGGGATAGGCTTAGCTAGATCTGTAAATCTAACAAAGTGATGTTGTAAGAACCACTCTTGATACTCAGCAGACATCCCTACATCAGCCACATTTGTCATCAGATTTCATCTCACAAATCCAAGTTGATCAATCTATGCACAGGCATACTGATAGTCAACCTGAGCTCCCCACATGGATCACTCTGCCTGTACCCTGGCATAAAGTGCCATACCCTACAACATATCCTATACTCGGCCATACTGATGGAGCACTCTCCTAAAGAACAATCTCTCTATACACAGTGGTGATCGACCAATCATCCATCAAGGGGAAAACATATAAGGCAACTCGTCATCATCCTCTTGCCACCTATCATAGCTCAAATATGGTCTCCCGACGACCTGGTCGATATCATCAATAGTATGATACCAAAACTCAAACTTTCTTAGATGATGCTAGACAAGCATACCATCATACATAAAAGCATATGTATATCCTTGGGCCCACACTCGTGCTGAGACTGGTCTGGTGATATGGATATGCTCCCAAGTCCACAACTATAAAATAACTGCACCTACTGAAATTGATGTGTTGTGCCTATATATAATCTCATGAAGATCATGATAAAGTTGGGCCAACACACATGAACCCTAGTCAAATCCCTAAGGATGTGCAATCATGTCCTCCAATATACAGCCCCATCCGACTGCAAAACCACGACCTCTCCTATCAGGAAGCAACAATCCTCTTATGAGTGCTCCTAATAATGCTGGTAAGGTAGGGAATGATGCAAACTGTGCCCAAGTAATGCAATCATTCTCAATGGTGTTGTCTCCGAACACTCGTCTGCATACACTGCCATCATAAACTGAATCATAGTATACTTTCTCTCCATGAGTCAGGATCCTCAACAATATGTATACATCCTCTAGCATGATATTCATCTCGCTGAGGGGTAGATGGAAAGAGTTATGGTCAGAATGCCATCGCTCTGCCATAGCTGTCAATAGACCTTGGTTCAGCTGAAACCGAGGGAGATCAAGTAGGAAATTGAGACCACATATCTCGATAGTATGTCTCTTAGGAGGAGTAAGCTCATCAACCAAATCAAAGATCCAAGACACTACACCCCATACTCACAACTTACGGTAATGTTCCTACATTTTGAAACAAAGTGAATTATATTAGTTTTTCTATTGGTGGATCATTCTAAGTCAATCAAACACATTAAATCCATCCTTTCTCTATTTTGGGCGCATCAACCTATTGTTCCTAACCTCTAGATCTTGGGAAGGGATCAATTTGGCATCATTTTTAATCAATCTAATTGACATATCAAACATTCATCGATGTAATTTTTCTAATATCCTAAACACTAAGTGACATCATGAAAGTAAATTTTTTCACTTGGAAATCAATAGCATATTTTTAGACGTTCAATCGAAGGCAAGTTAATAATATCTATTTTTGGTTTTGCCCATATTTTCTTGTAGGTGACACTTGGATAAGTGTACGCGGTTTTTTTAATCCCTGTGGTGTTAAAATTTTTATACGCGGCCCTTTAATCATCAGAGGTGGCACTTTACAAAGCACCCAACCTTTTAAAGTCCTAGGAGGCTTTCAATTTGTCTTAGGCGGCCTTGAAATGTTAGGGTTTCATAGGCGGAGAAAAATTCATTGGGTTGCAATTTTAATCTAAGTCCTAGGCAGCTCTCAATTGCTCCAACACGGCTTTAAAATGTGCGGAGGCAGCTTTTCAGTACCCTAGGCAGCTCTTAAAGTTTCCTACACGGCGTTTTACAAAGACTTATCTAGAAAGCATTAAAAATTTGCAATAAATGCTAATAAATGCACTAGGAAGGTTGAAATCACTCACCGGAGGTTCGTAGTCAAGAGGTCTCTGATAACGGCGTGCTCTCTCAAACCAATGCTCTCGAATGGGGACCACCATCACTATCAATTGTCATAGGATCAGAGCAAAAATCTCAATAGTAAAAGTGAAAATGAATAGTAAAATTGGGGTTTTCAACCTATTTAAGCTATTTTACCCTAATTTTGAAGGTTTCAGACCCAGTTTGTCTACATTTCATATTTCTGCACACTGGGGTGACTTTTGACATCTTTTTCAACATCGTTGTTTATCACAAATGAAATCATCTTGGATCTATTTATCATTAGTTACATCAAAATTTTGGCATTTAGAACATCAAAATGTTTTCATTTCTGAGGGGGCATCATCATATTGTCAAATCAAGATTCTGCATCACATTTTATATCAGATCTGGGGCATTAAAAATTCAAACTTTATCAGTGGGGCATCCTTCATCAAGTTCTGCATCAAGGTTTCACATCAGGGTTTCGCATCAAGTTTCACATCAGGTCTTTTATCAAATCATCATATCAGGTTTTGCATCATCAATCAGTACCAAATCAATGATCAGGACATCAAGTTTTCTTTGAATCAATGCACTTCACACATCAATTCAAAGAGGGGCATTTATAGACACCTAAAATTGACCAGGTGTTTCTTAATCATCAAAATCTGCAAATCTCAGCCAATTTCCCTAAATTTCATCAAAATGGATTAAAATCATTCAAATGGACATTTATCAAGCAAATTGGAAAGAATCAATTAAAATCAAAGGATTAAATAATAATGGAATCAAATAATCAAATTCAAGCCTAAAAGGGATCAATCAAATTATATAATTGATTTTAATCAATTAATTGTATAGTTTTAAATCAAAAATCAAATCCAACCCATTCACACATACATGGCTAAATTTAATTAATTGATTTAATCAAATAATTCTTAATTTCTTTCAACTCAAATTGATCAACCAATGAGAGTTGAGGATCTTGTCTTCTTGTCCCACCCTTTGAGGACAACCATTTAAATGGTCCCCCCATTTGAAGCCATTTGAAGGATCAAACTCAACCAAGAATTAACCCATGGTTAATTCACTCTACCCCCTACCCTTGGGAATTTTCTATAAATACAAGCCATTTTTTATGTATTTGAGATCCTAGAAATTCAAGTGCAAAGCATCCTTATTATACACAATTTGAGAGCATTTGAGAGCATAGTGAGAATTTGCATAACATTTTAGTCATTTTGAGAAGCAATTGTTGATTTGAGAGCATGAATCATGAGCATTTGAGTTGAAAACACACACATCTTTGAGCATTTGAGCTAGATTAAGCATTTTATGTCAATTTTTCTCATTCTAGGATTGTCCTTGAGAGAGATTAAGGCTGAGAGCTCTCTTAACAAAGCTTAGATAGGGAACCATGAGATGTCATGGATTTAATTGTAATTCTTAGATTAAAATTGTATTTTCTTTCCATAGAATTGTTGTTATTGATCCTAATTTCATGAAGGTGTAATTTCTCACACATATTAGCTCCTAATCTACATTGTCCAAATTCTTGTAAATTATGGATTACAAAATTTGTTTCTTTCTATAAAGAAATTCATTCATTCATTGTAAAATTTATATCCCAATTCATTATTATGGAATCAATACATAATTCCAGGGTTGTTATAGAGCATATTATCTTTTCTTGATCTCTTTTATGTGATAGGTGTTTTCCTTACAAATTATTCTTGGCTCTTACGGTTGTTTCATCAACTTCTACATGGTATCAAAATGTCATATCTATCAAGTACCTATCTACATGCTTGAGGCATCTAACCTTGAGTAATTTTTTTATACACATTGGGCTCAAACGAAGGTCTTCATTGAGTTCATAACATGCAAATCCCTAAGATTGACTGTCATTTCATCAAAATCTGAGCAATTAAAATTTTGGGTCAATTTGGTTAAGGGTGCACAAAATGAGGCAAACTCTAGGGGTTGGAAAAAAAAATGTACACTTTGGCACAAAAAAAACATCACCATCATGTTCACAAAACTCCCAAAATCCATAAATCAACTACCAAATGAATAAAATTAGGTGACATCAAAATTGGGGGCATTTTTTTTAGTTTCTCAAATGCTGATGTAGTTGTATGGAATCCATGAAACCATATGATCTGTATGGATTCAAAAAATTTAGCATCAAGCTGGTAAAAGTCACACAAGCTTTAAAAATATTTTTCCAAAAATAATTTTAGAATTTTTTTATTTCCAAGTTTGTGCCATATAAACTTGCATGAAAAACCCCTATTGGAGGGTGATTTCACCACCAATACTAGTGATTCCCTCCAAAAATATCAACCCCCACTAAATTAACAATGCCTACCATGTTTAGCTAAGGAAACGTCTATAGAATATTCAAGAGAATATATTAGCTCCTAGAATAGAATATCTCGACAGGGATGTGAATATAGTGGTGAGTGAATAATATACAAAAAAAATGAATATTCAACAAATATCCACTAAAATTTTGAGTGTGGATAGTGCATGCACCCTCTAAAACTTTAGTTTTCCATAAAAAAGATACGTGTAGCTTTTTTATCATATCTTTGTCATTCAAACTCAAAATTGTACAAACATGATATCATTGGAAATTTGATTGTGTCAAATCCATTAGATCACTTTTACGTGTTTGTGTCAAGGATAAGACCATATAAGGAGTGCATGTTTCTAATTTTATCAAAGCTTTGAGGATCTTTCTAGTTCTTTGCTTCACGTTTTTATTCTATTATGGGTTCCTTGGGAGATGCATACACTATGCCTTCATTCAATGTGCCTTGTGAGTATCTGACACAAGAGAAGTCAAAGTTGGTGTACAGTTGGATCGATATTTTGGTTCCAAATCTTAAGCATTGGTTTCTCAATCATCACCTTAGACATATTTAGGGAAACAAAAGTTAGAGTAAAAGTATGAGAAAAACCACAAGGGTTCTTAATCTACTAAGCCAATTCTAGAGTCTCTTGGACATGATTCATATTCTTCCACCTCTTCCAATAGGTCTTCACATAGGAAGAAAAAGAATATGTGTGTATATTTCACCAAGCTAGGATATTATGAGAATCTATCTGATGCACCTTCTCATGCATCCTTTTATACCACATTATATCCCATACATTATAGTTCATCTTATATGGAACATTGTGAAGACAAGACAAAATTTCATGCTCTCTTTGCATTAACATACACTTAGTCTAGTATATGGATTCTTGATTTAGGAGCTTCACATCATATTAAAAATTTAGAGGTCATGTCCTCTTCTTTTGAGCATCATCATTTTCCATAGATTGTGATGGGTAATAACACTTACATGAGTCTTAATAGGTGTAATGAGAGAAAATAGGATGTGGAGATTCACTAGGATTAATGGACAAACTAAGAATATTTCCCCTATTTTTTGTCACACATTGGAAGGAATATTATCCACTGGACTCAAGGAGGCTCAAGCGATGAGTGGATGTAAGGATTCCTTTTCTTGAGAAGAATATGACTACGCAAAATGGAAATGGAAATACAAGATATAGGGAAAGAATAGAAGGAACAATGAAATGATATAAATGTAGGTAAATAGCATATTGTAAATCCAATTCTAAAACCATATACAAGTGTGCATGGTGAAAAGGTAAGCGTAAACATATAGGCAGGATCACACCTCCCTTTTCAAAGGGGTATATCACACATTTGGAAGGTCAATACCCCAATAGTCTCAAATACAGATTCAAACACTAATCAAGAAATCAGGTCCTTCCTTAAAGTAGAATATTGATTTGAAAAGTAGGATGATGTTGTCAAGATTAAGTACTTAGAATTAGAAATGCAATAAAGATAAGTGTACCTTGAAGAAATGGAGGATATTTTGTTCTATCTCTATTTTTTTTATTATCAGAGCCCCAAAATCTACTATAAATTCATATATGAACCCTCAAAACTGTCTATTGTCAACCTTGAACATTTGATCCTATTTTATAGGGTACATAATGGCTGAAATATTTTGTACCTAGGTATAGAATGGCTAAAATGTTTTATACTTAGATACAAAACAAATGGGGTGATTGATACTTGCTAATTATGTTCCAAAATTTGTAGGGATCAATGTCAGGACTTGTAGAGCTGCAAATGTAGCTTCTTGGCTTGTAGTTGCACACAAAAAAATAGGGGAAATAGTAGTGTAAATGGGTTTTCCTTGTTCAAACCCCTATTCAAGAATCAACCTTGAAATATGAAATGTAAAGTAGGAAATGTAAAGAATATAATAAACACAAAGGCTTAGTATCATGTTCATGGATGGATGCTTGTATCACCCAAATCCATGAAAAATGCATAATGATTATTGATTGAATTTAGTTGTTTACCATGTAGAAGAGATGTAGAATCAATGATGCCTTCACATACACATGGATCTATGAATTCCATTCCTAGATCTTGATTTGCATGCTTGATAACACTTACGAGGAGAGAGATAGAAGAATGATGGATAAGGAGAGATCTTCTTTGATAGTCTTGAGAGCTCCACTAAAAAACCATCATGGGATATAAAAGATAACTCCAACTTGAATAATATTGCCCAGATAGAATGAAGTATAAAATGGATGCCTTGGCTTGAGATCTTGAAATCACATTGAGAACTTGAATTCTAAAAATGTTCTTGAATGCCTAAAGTATTTGATAGCTTGATAGCTTGCACTTGATTGTATTATGAAAAATGAGGAGAGATATAGGATTTATATACTTTTCCCCTCATTTAGGGATTCAAAATTTAGACAGACCAACTATCAAAGAAGGAAAAGATGAAAACCTAGGTATCAAGCTTCGAGTCCAATTTGGGATAGAATCATGATGAACACAATAGTTGAAACATTGTGTAGCTAGGGACACAATGTTTTATCCATTGTGAACTCTAGGATTTTGTCCCAAATTTGGCAAGGGACATTGGGATGAAAAGAAGAGGCCCCAGTTTGAGTTACAGGTTGCCAAGATCAAGAGAAATGGGAAAAAAGACCTTGAAATCACTAAAGAGGGACTATAGATCCTGATTAGATCCACCAATAATAGGTGATAAATTTTTAGGATAATACACCAAGAATCCAAGAATATGACCCTATGATCCAAGTTTCAGTCTGAAACGGCACGTCTAGGGAAACCAAGAGGATTAGGGGCGACTAGGAGGTCAAGAGAAAGTTCAGCTTCCTTTGTCCCTATAAATTCTAATGAAAATACTATCAAATTATAGCTCTATTAGAATTATATTGAGATGATGTACTGAGAGGGGAGGGGTGAATCAGTACCTCTAAAAATTAACTTGGTTAGCTCATTAACCCTTAGTCTTCATTTTGTAATTTATCTTATCTAACTATTCATCTTTCTTTATGCATATGAAATCATATCATACATTCTTTTGATATGTAACAATAATAGAAACATTCATGAAAATAGATAACACATGACACAAGATATGATATCGTAGAAAACTCCTGTTAAGGAAGTAAAAACTACGGTGGGGATTGTTACCCACAAAACTTCACTATCTGCAGATAAGAAGGGGCCGGTTAAGGCTTACAATTGGTCACTTCTGATGACCTACCCTGTTAGGAGTATTACAGTGGAGGCCTGTTAAGATCTACTTCATTTGAAGCTTTAGAAACACTGTTAAGTGTGCACTTTGTTAAGAGATTTGGAAAGAATGGTTAAGTCCACCTTCTACAAAAGGATTTTAGATGTGATGCACTTGTTAGAATGCAACTACATAAGTCTTTGATCAGATGATAAATGCAATCTTCAATTGCTGATAACAGATCCTATAAATCTCCATACATTTAAGTAATCATCCTTCCATGATTGAATAATACCTTTGTCTGCTTGTCGATAGCCTCTATGTGTTCTTGATAACTGATGTACTATGTTTCTGATCTTTGCATGAATTCTGCCTTCTGCTCCTTAGATGCTTTTTGTGGCTATCAATGATAAGAATTCATGTACTCACAATTGAGTATGAACATCTATTTATGAAAATTTAGGTTCAACTCTTGATTCATGCATCGCAAGTTAACTCTAGATCCAAGGTTTACAACTTGACGTTGATCTTTAGTTAGATATGCTTTAGATTCATTAGGATGCTTTAAAGCATTTACATAAAGCTTGCATGACCATTAAATTATGATTTAAAACAAAATAAAACTCTATAAATAGAATTACATTGCTTTATCTGTCATGTAAAACTCAAATCCACAATTTGCAGGTTCTTGATCTGTCTGTCAGTTCTGATGGTCGATTTGCTTGGTCGTCGATGTTCCTTTCTTGAACTTGTCGTCAGGTATGCCTTTTCTATTTCTGTCGGGTTAGTTCTGAAAATTGTGTCATCGGTAATGCTTGTGGTCGCCGATGATGCTTGTGGTCACCAGTGATGCTTGTGGTTGCCAGTAATGCTTGTCACTTTTATACTTAGCATTTTTCTCAAAAATATTTGTTCTGTCAGGTATGCTTGCATTTCACCAGTACTGCTTGTGGTTCGCTGGTAATGCTTTTTGTCTATGTTTATTAGTAAGTATACTAATGGAAAAATAATGTCATCAATCTCCCCCTTTGACATTAGTATCAAAAACATGATATGTGCAACTTACTGAGTGTATTATTATGTACACCTGTGTATACTTCTTCCTTAGTCATTTGAATGACTCCCCCTATGTATATGCCAGTAAGTGTAAGTATATATATATCCTTTATCTTTTCTTTTTCAACTGATATATGTATTGTACATAACTATATACATTGCCTTTCCTCCTTTTTTGATTCTAAAGGCAAAGGTACTTACAATTTTTCAAAAAGGCGGGAATGTGAGGACTTGACTTCCTCCATCATTTTCTCCCATTTCTCCTTCAGCATTTCTAGAACCATGTGCTCTAGTGAAATCCTTACATGGATATCATAGATGTTGTCTACTACAGACATCTCTAGGGTTGCTATCAAATTTCTTACTTCAGAAATATGTTGCTGCAGAATAGTAATATTTGGTAGAATATGTGCTTGAAGTTCTATGATCTCACCTCTGAATTGTGTCTCAGCATCCCATATTTCTTGCCTTGGCCTATTTTCCTCAATGACTGTGTCATGATGTGCCTTTATGTTGTTGGCTTGTGAGGTTAGGCTTTGTGCACTCTTTGTGACATTTGAGTCAATTTTTGCAAGTTTGTCACTATTCTCTTTTCCGTATTTCTCTAGTGTGCACATTTTCTGAACTAAGGTGATTGCCTTAGCAATCATTGGCTCTAATTCATCACTGAGTTCTGAGAGCTTTACCTTGTTTAATGCCACTTATTGGTTGATTTTATCAATTAGCTTGAATTGATATTTCTTTTCTGCTTGTTCTTCCATTGCTTGATCTGCCTCTATCCCTTGCTCTATTATAGCATCGGTGAGAACAGCAATTTGTTCCTTGACTGAAGTATTTTCATCAATTTTCACTTCAGGAACCAGTTGGTGGAGTATCTATTTAGCCTTTTCAAGTGCCATGTTTTCTCTGTGTTCTTGAATCATCTTCTTCTATGTGGCTTTCCTTTGACAGAGCACTCCAAACTCTTGAATTTTGTCACTGTCCAATGTGGTAATGTCCCAGTTTGGAACTTCAATGACCTTTTCAAGTGTTACAGCCAATATATCCGTCTTTACTATTTTCTTCTTCTTCTTCTTTGGCTGGGTGGTAGAATGATGTACCACCATTTGTAAGGCATGTGATTGATTTGACTTAGTTGGTGAGTGTCGAGAGGATGAGGCATCCTTTTGTATCTATTTAGTGTTCACTGGCCGGTTTGGTGAAGACGTCTCCTCACGTACCTTGCATGTTTCAACAGATGAATCTTCTTTTTGTTTCATTTCCTCATTTTTCTTAACTTCCTCACTCTTAACTTGCTCTTCAATCTTTCTTGATGTATCCTCTATTGTTTTATCTGCCTCTTTCTATTGTTCTTTTGATACATCTTGCTGCTCATCGATTGCATCCTTCATTTTAGTGTCTGTATCCTTAGGATTGTTGGATGTACATTGGTTTTCATTGGTACCCATATCCTTGGGTATAACATCATCTTTATTAAATGATTTATCCTGACTTGACTATATATCAATAGCCTCTATTAATATATGCATATTTGTCGGTGTATTGACAGTTGCAGTGTCAATAGCTATGTCCTGTCTGTCGGTCTTACCCTCTGCAGTATTGATGTTTTCATCTTTTTGGATCTCTACTGCAGGGTCTTTTCCTATAATGGTGTCGAAAATTTTGTCTAACCATGAATCATCATTTATATCAACATCTAAGTTACCTTTTATTGAAAGTTCCTCTTTGGTAACTACTTCATCCTCCAAGTTAATGTGGATGGGGCTATCAAGTACTTGATCATGTTGGCCATCTTTTGACCAATCTTCATCTATAATATCTATTTATTTTTGGCCTGTGATCTGTACTTCTTCATTCTCCAACTCAACTATTGAGTTACCTATTGTGTTGATAGGTTCCTTTTCAGGACTGCTTTCCTCATCAGGTTTTAGTATTCCACTCCATATTTTGTGAGTGTCTTCTTCTAGCTCTCTAAGCTTTCCTTGAATAAATTTGTAAGCTCTCAATTTTGGTGAGAATTTCTTTGTACATTTATACATCACTTCATTGATTTCCTCTTTTGCTGAATCAGGAGGCATAAGAGAGAATAGTACTCTTTCTCTTATCCTCTTCTCCTCATGGAGTGCAAAAGTGAATTGAGAGGATATCTTATCCAAAAGTTCTTGTGGAACATCTTCTCTTGTGAAGTGTAGTGGGACATAATAGTGTCTGCACATCTTAGCAATGAGTGCATCTTCAATCTTATTTTGTTCTACTGTATCCCATCGTAACCATTTCCTAATTTTTGGATGTCCAACAAATGTAGCTTCAGAAATGTACTTACATATTGTATCAATGTCATCAAACGGTGATGTAACCTTTGCTTTTTCTTTTGCTAGTCTGACAGTGTTAGGTTCATCCATTGTTGAATCTTCTAATTCTTCATCAGTCTGAACATACTTTCTCCTCTTTGCAGGTGCCCTAGCTAGTTGTTTAGCCCTTTTAGGTGTAGGTTGTCTCTTTTACACCTTCCCTTTTACCATGGGAGAGGGAATAGCATCTTGTGTTGTTTGGCTTCTAGTTCTAGCCTTTTTAGTTGGAGGAGGAGGTGGTGAATCAGCTCTGATTCTTGTTTCTCTACTGTTTCACCGATGGGAAGATGTTCTTTGGTGTCTTCCTCCTTACTTTATTGTTCCTCCTTGCCTTCTTGTTCCTCCTTACCCTCTTCTTCTTCTTCTCCATTAGAAGATATATTCAAGATCTTTTTCATATTTTTGACCATTCTTTTAGACTGCTTTACAGCCTTCTTGACAACAAGATTTGATTTAATATTTAGTTTGGCTTCCTCATAGGTACCAAATCTTAGTTGTTTGTTTTCAATGGGTTCATTTAACAATTCCTGAATGCATTCTATTGCTAATCCATTTTTAATTTCATAATCAAGATTTTCAAGCCATGATTTCCTAGGAAATACGGCTTGAATGTAGGTGAATTCTATATCCACCATGAAACAAATATCTTCTCTGTATTCCTCTATCAGAATTTTAGGAATTCTACTCCTAGCTTGTAGCATTTCCTTAATGGCTTTGAAGTACTCATGCATTACATTGTCAAAGTCTATACCAAGTGATTCTATGAATTCACTTATTTGCATGGTAATTGGTCTACTTGTGTCCCATGTTACTTTTCCTATTGAAGGAAAGTACTCTTTGAAGTAAAAGAATATACACATTATGAGGGAACCGAACTTACATGTGTTTATCCTTGAGGACCTTATGGTGCACATGTTCTCCTCAAATTGATGCAATAGGATTTCTTCCAGATCCATCTTCTTCCCCTGTTTGATGATCTTATAAGCTGTGCTCATTGCAGTGCTAGAAATACTGTTCATTCTGCTAGCTTGGAATATCTTATATCCAACTACGCATGCTCCAAACTTTAGCTCTACATCAGTAATAGTATTTACTTTCATTGCCCTCTTGTCTGATTTTGCACTGGTTAACCTTTCCACTTCTGCAAGAGGTGGATGCTTGTGAGCCTGAGTTTTTTTGGTTGTTGGATAACCAGTCACGGCATGTATACCATCCTTTTTATAGCCTTAGGTTTGTTCAGCCATAGAGCTTTGTCATGGATTTTGCTTAGAACAGTTTTGATCCACTCTGTTTTGAAAACCCTCAAAAAATGAAGTGCATTTGTCAGTCCCTTAACTTCCAAGTGTTTATGCTCTTCTTTGAGCTTTCCACCTTCATCACAAAGTGTCGCATGGGTGTTATCAAGGTCCAGATCTCCTATCTCTGAGATCTTATAGTGGATATAGGACCTAACATCCTCGACCAATAAAACCCTAGCTGGGATTTGGGAGAATGCTCCAAAATCATTTGGTTGAGAGGCTATCTCAGGATGTAACTTATATTTTGGTTCAGCACATGCCCCTCTACTAACAATTCTAAAAGTTTTCTTCTTGTTAAACTTGATTTTCTCTACCCTAGATATTGATGCCATTGTATTTGATATTTAGGGCTTTTCGTAAATCAAAATAGTGCTATCGGTGAGTGGATTAACTTACTGAATGTCTGTGATCTCCTTTGAATCTAAATGCTCAGTGAATTCCTTCTACTGGGTCGCTTCTCAAATTTCTCTTAAATCGCTCTACTCCGCTCTGCTCTGCTCAAAAATCACAGGTGCAAAAATGAGCTTACCCATTGGGATTTTATACCATTTTGTGCCCTAAGTTGTCATAAATTCTTATGAACTCATTGGTTTATGAAGACTTCTTTTGTTGGTAAAGAAATTCATAACACCGTCGGTGTCTATGCAAAGCATCAGGGTTGCTAGCGGTTTGAAGACTTCACCAATGCTCGTCGGTGATGTTGCGATGATAGCTTTTGTGATTCAGTGTTTACCGATATCCGTCAGGTTACACTTAGCTTGTGTAATGACCAATACATTTTGGTAAGTCTTACTAACTTTTCTGTGTGTGTTCACCGATGATTATTGTGCCCAATAATTGATGGTTGCTTTTCAATAGTTTAGTACATAAAAATGTATTGCATCTTTATTTATGCTAATATTACAATATGAAATATGTATAATGGAACCAATGCATAGTAAAACTTGTGATAATGTAGTTCCATACTTACTTGTGTAATCTAGTTAGATGTAGTGATGTCACCGGATCCAGTGGATGGGGTGTCATCATTTGCATTTCTTGTACCAGCACCTTCAGTTTTTGTGGCTTTTACCCACATCTTGTTTCTCATTCTCTTGATGTCATCAATGGTATTTCCATTGGGATGAGTATTTGTGTCTGTCTGTCGGTCTTTGCAATCTTTTATCACATGTCCAACTTTATGACAATGCAAACATGCCATACCTAGATTGGTCCATCCTCTTGACCTTCTGGTCCACTTTCTCATACAGTTGGCAACAATATGACCAAACCTTCCACATGCTATGCAATTTACCCATGTGTTATAGTCTCAAACATATGAGTTACCTTCTCTTGCTGGTTTGTAGCTTTTATCATTCTCCTTTGGAGTCCATGCCTTGTTATTCTTTTTCCATCATTCCTTATGTGTATGCCCATTCATCTTTCATGTAGGATAGTACTTGTCCATAGAGGTCTTTCCCTTTGGATTCATCACTTTGGATCTGCACTCATGTGCCTTGTGTGCTTTCTTTTGACATTTATAAAAATTTCCAATTAAAGTAGATTGTGCTTGAGAAATACCTTTCATTTTGCTTCTGCAGATGTTTGAGGTGTGGCCTGGTTTTCCACAGTGATTGCATGACAAATTCTTGGATCTTGGGTTTGTGAAAGCATTCCTTTGATCTGATTGATTAGAGGATTCACCATTCTCATTGTACCCTAATCCTGTGTAGTTGTTGACTCTTCTTTGTCCATCAAGAAAATCATCCATCCTTCGGTTGTTGTCCTTATCCTTTTTGATTAATTCAGTGTGTTGATTCTGGACTTTGACTTCATGCTTCAATTTCTTGTTCTCTTTTCTCAGCTCACCTATGATCTGTACTCTTTCAATGAGTTTTTTATTTAATCTATTTGCTTCTTGACTCATAAGAAAAATTTGGTTGGTGACCTCATGGTGATGCTTAATGAGTCTTTGAATATCTGATTCTTTCTCTTGTAGTTTTTCTTTAATTTTCCTCCTATCATCAATGGCTAGTGTTCTTTCATTTTTTAGTTTTTCTTGCATCATTCATGACATCAATCATTTTTACCATTTGATTTTCTTGACCAATTTTCAGCATCTTGATCTGATCTGTCAAATGTAGATTGATCTCTTGCATACTTGTAATTTCTTCAACTGACGTGTTTGAAGCTTTGTTCAATGATGATTCTGTTTTTTCAAAGTACTCTTGTATTTCCATTTCTTTGTAGTCTTTCTCATTCAGTCTGGTTTCCATAATTTTTCTTTCATCAAGAAGTTTTCTTAGCTTTATCTTCGCCTCCTTATACTGTTCATAGTTTATTTGCATTTGTAACTGCTCATTCTCAATAGTCATATCCAGTCTAAACTTATCCATTGCTCCGATATTTTCTCTCAAGTCTTTAAGCTTTTCAAGAGAGAGACTTAGCTCTGATACCAATTGTTGGAATTATATTGAGATGATGTACTAAGAGGGGAGTCATGAATCAGTACCTCTAAAACTTTTCTTGGTTAGCCCATTAACCCTTAGTCTTCATTTTGTAATTTATCTTATCTAACTATTCATCTTTCTTTATGAATATGAAACCATAACATACATTCTTTTGATATGTAACAATAATAGAAACATTCATGAAAATAGATAACACATGACACAAGATATGATATCGTAGAAAACTCTTGTTAAGGAAGTAAAAACTACGGTGGGGATTATTACCCACAAAACTTCACTATCTGCAGATAAGAAGGGGCCAGTTAAGGCTTACAATTGGTCACTTCTGATGACCTACCCTGTTAGGAGTATTACAGTGGAGACCTATTAAGATCTACTTCATTTGAAGCTTTAGAAACACTGTTAAGTGTGCACTCTGTTAAGAGATTTGGAAAGAATGGTTAAGTCCACCTTCTACAAAAGGATTTTAGATGTGATGCACTTGTTAGAATGCAACTACATAAGTCTTTGATCAGATGATAAATGCAATCTTCAATTGCTGATAACAGATCCTATAAAGCTTCATAGATTTAAGTAATCATCCTTCCATGATTGAATAATACCTTTGTCTGCTCGTCGGTAGCCTCTATGTGTTCTTGATAACTGATGTACTCTGTTTCTGATCTTTGCATGAATTCTACCTTCTGCTCCTTAGATGCTCTTCATGGCTATCAATGATAAGAATTCATGTACTCACAATTGAGTATGAACATCTATTTATACAAATTTAGGTTCAATTCTTGATTCATGCATCGCAAGTTAACTCTAGATCCAAGGTTTACAACTTGACCTTGATCTTTAGTTAGATATACTTTAGATCCATTACGCTGCTTTAAAGCATTTACATAAAGCTTGCATGACCATCAAATTATGATTTAAAAAAAATAAAACTCTATAAATAGAATTACATTTCTTTATCCATCGTGTAAAACTTAGATCCAAAATTTGTGGGTTCTTGATCTGTCTGTCAGTTCTGATGGTCAGTTTTCTTGGTCGTCGGTGTTCCTTTCTTGAGCTTGTCGTTGGGTATACCTTTTCTATTTCTGTCGGGTTAGTTCTGAAAACTATGTCACCGGTAATGCTTGTGGTTGTTGGTGATGCTTGTGGTTGCCAGTGATGCTTGTGGTTGTTGGTGATGCTTTTCACTTTTATACTTAGCATTTTTCTCAAAAATCTTTGTTTTGTCGGGTATGCTTGCATTTCACCAGTACTGCTTGTGGTTCGCCGGTAATGCTTGTTGTATGTCAGTAATGCTTTTTGTCTATGTTTTTTAGTGAGTATACTAATGGAAAAATAATGTCATCAAGCTCTCTATTAGACCTTCTTTTAGCCTCTTCTACAGTTATTTCACCTATCATATACATAGAGAAAATGGAAAAAAGGTTGTTGAAAGGGGTTTGCCTAGGTCAAAGCTCAGTTTTGAAATTTACTTGAAATGAAAGCATTCTTATATAAAGTAGAGGCTAGATTTGAGGATAAGATGTCTTATACCTTGATAGTTCCAATGTTCCTTAAATGAGATCACAAGTGTTGATGCATTAGCATGACTACACAAAGACCAAAAAGGACATCACAAAAGACATGATTGCATGATGGTTGTTAAAGCTTGCCACAATGAAGGATATGGTGGGACAAAATGCCTCAAATGCTTTATTTCCCCTTGAATTCTTGAACTTGAATTTATGCTTATGTGTGTATTCATTTGAAGTTCTTAGACTAAATGATTACCAAGATAAGGGAGAGGTTTTCTTTTATACCTCACCAAGCCATTTTGGGGGTCAAAAATTGAAGCATGTTGATGTGGATTTTGAATATTTTTTTAAGACCAAAAGACTTTTGGACCATTCAAATTTGAGCGCAATTCTCAAGGTATTTGGTAACTCCTTAGGTAAAGGGTGAGTGGACTCACCTTGTACCTACCTATTTACCCTATTTCAGCCAATTTAGGGTCAGATTTGGGCTAGCGGTCAATTTAGATATTAGGGTGCCCAAAACATTCATGAATCAAGGTGTGAGATCATAATAAATACAAAAGGCCACACATGATAAAATAGGGCCTACTTTTTTGAGTGGTGATTGAATAGATTAAATAATTAAGGACCCACATACAAGTTAAATTAAGAGAGGACTCGTATTTAAAGATTTATTAATTAAATCTATAGAAAATTCCTATGATGCATAGAATAATGAACAAATTAAAATGGGTTCTTAGTAACCATGGAAATGGACACCTTATCCAAGCTATACAATTTATGACACTACATTTAACCCCCACTTTAGTAGGAGTATAATCCTACATGCATAGTCATGAGAGAGAGAGAGAGAGAGAGAGAGATCACTAAGTTCAAGAGACAACGCTCACCAAAAACAAGGATCTCAACTCATACAACCACATGCAAGGCCACACGAAAAAAGAAGATAAAGTAAAAGGATAACAACAACAAAAATAAAAGACATGCACAAAGGGGTTAGTACTAAAAATAAAGGTTCTATATGAACTAGTTAAACCATTTTGGATAGTATTCCTACAATGCTAAATATATTCCTACAATGTTAAACATTTTACTTTTTGAATAAATTTGATGATCATTTTATTGTCTTAAACATGAGTTGGTAGAATGGTGCAGGGAACCTCCCTATTTGATGTTTTGGTGTGTTCTAGGGTTTTTTTATATGTTTATGTTGGGATTGGAATAAGGTCCAATGGGTTGGATGCAATGATGATTTAACTTCATGTTTGTAAGAACCTTAGTGCTCATTAGGAGTTTTAGGGTCATTTTGGCTTAAAATGGTGAAAATTTGATATTTTAATGTAATATGGGTTTGAGGTTTGTTTTAGGACCCTACATATCCTATCTAGGGTCATCGAAGTCAAACTCACCCATTGAGTTGATAAACAAAGTCAAAATGCTCAAAGTGCAAAAAGTTGCTAGCAACTTTGAAAGTTGCTCGAGCAATTTTTGCAAGAAATTGCAAAATGTAGTTAGATCAGTTGTAACTACCCCATGCTTAGTGTTTAAGCATGGATTATATGTTTGGGAGGGGTTAATGAAATTTTGGATTCTTGGCACTTCTGTACAAATGTCTGCAATTTCTTTCTTGTAATCTACATCTTCTCTTTGCTACTGTACGGTTGTGTATGAATTGGCATAGGTGATTGGATGCCATGGGGGTGTAGTGATTTCAATTAGCTTCCATATGTAGTAGATAGTTTTCTTTCAAGTTTTTGTAGTGTAAAGTTTTTGAATTTTTAAGTTCACTGGTCTGTAAGTGACTTCACAGTGCTATTTAGTTAGAAATGGCTCTAACCTAAGAACCCACAGGTGGATTTGTCTAAAACCATGGAGGAAGTAGGGTTAGAGTCTATAGATAGAATTTTTGTTTTCATTCTTTTAGTTGAAATGGATTTCCTAGACCAATTAGGAATCCCTATGGCTGACTGGTGAATCCAGGTGAGCCAGGACAGGGAGAAGGAAGAAGTGGTTCAAGCACCCATAATCTTTTGAGAAAGACTTAGTGGAATTTTCAAGTTCCCTAGATAGTCTCCTAAAAGTATTCAAAGGTGGAAGGATGTGAATCAAATTTTGGAGATCATTTTAACAATTATTCTTGTTGACTGGTCTAGAGGCCTAATTAATAGGCTAAAAACTAGGGCCTGCAAGAAACTAGGGTTGTGGGTGCATCCAGAGGTCAGGACTTCAGATTCTGATAGTGTTTGTTGATACCTTGACAATTTTCAAGGTCTTTTGTGGAGTCATTTAGAGAGTTTGGGAGCAATAACCTAAAAATAATGAATTTAGACCTACTAGGATTTGAGCAATTAGGCCTCCTAGTGAAATTGGGACCAATTGGATTGGTAAAGGGTCTAGAAGTGTGGGAAAGATTGTAGAATGACATTGATGGGTCAAGAAGGTATATAAGAGGCCTAGTGGATATGTGAGAAGATCCTAAGTAGGGATTCAGAATTCTTGGAGGGAATCTAGTGAGGAAGAATAAGCATTTGGGGAACTAGTTGGACTAGTTGAGTTTGGAATCTTCCAAAGATCAACTATACCTTGGAGGAGAAGTTGATAGAGAGGGTCTTAGAGATCCTAATTAGAGGAGGATCAAAAAATAACTAACCATTGGATGGTTAGCAGAGAGAAAGAATCCAATTGAGGGAAGAAAACACTAGAATCCTAAACCCATCTGCATCAAAGTGGTATCAGAGCCAGATTTTCTTGACATTTGTATATGGCTGAAGTGGAAGAGAGTCAAGAGGTTGACAGCATGCCTCCTAAGGAAATGAGTAGGGATTCTATAGTTGAATTGGTTCAGGGCCTATTGGATAAGGCTAGTGTGTCCAAGACAAAGGGAAAAAAGAAGAACACATAATGGGGAGATGAGAGTGATGGAGATGATAAAAGTTAGACAGAGGAGTCATCAAACAAAGGGAAGGAACCTGAGATGGACAAAGAATAAAATGTATTCTTAGATGCCTTTAAGTCCCTAAAAAATGATAGTATGGAACACATACCATATTACTATGGAATCCTAAATGGAGAAGAGTTGTTAGATTGGCTTGAAGCCATAAAAAACCAATTTGATTACAAATAAATCTCATAAGAGAAGAGGGTCAGCTATGCTAAGGCTAGAATCAAGGGATTTGCATTGGTGTGGTGGAACATGATGTAGGATGATAGGGTAACCAGTGGAAAGAAAAAGATGGTTTCTTGGGAGAGAATGAAAATCAAATTGAGGGCACAATTCTTGCCTACTGATTATGAGATATAGATGTATCAAAAGTTGCAGAACTTAAGACAAAAGGAAATGGCAGTGAGTGCTTACACCGAGGAGTTTCACAAGTTGAGCCTAAGGGCTAGAAGACAAGAAGAAGAAGTGGAGAAGGTGGAAAGTTATCTCAATGGGTTGAGATAAGGAATTCAAGATGAGATTAGCATGATGGCTCCTGACAGTATGCATAAATGTTTCCAATTAGCCTTGAGAGTAGAGGATAAGGCTAGAAGAAGGAATTACTTCCATTAAAGGGGAAGAGGTGGTGACAATAATAGGGGTTTTCAGAGAGGAAGGAGTAACTTTGGTAGAAGAAAGAGCCCTAATAAACAAGAAGATAATCATTCTATGGATAATAGTGGGGGAAATCAGTTTAGGGGATCCTTTCAGAGAGGAGGATATAGAGGAAGAGGGCCTGTTAGAGGAAGGTTTCAGTCCCAAGGAAGATCAAATTCTATCTTTACTAGTAGGTGTTATAAATATAACCAAGTGGGTCACACAATGTGCAGGTGTCCTAAAAAGACTCCCTCATCTTCAATGGGGGATAGAATAAATTATTTGGTATAAGAGGATGACACAAAAAGTGTTACTTCTCCCATTTCCAAGGCAGGGCTAGTGTTGGATGGAGAGAACTTGATGCAAAGGAGAGCTTTGTTGAAAGTGCCTAGTACTATAGAACCACCTCAAAGAAAGAATTTGTTCAAGACAACTTGTAGATCTCATGGGAAGATTTGCAAAGTGACAGTGGACTCTGGAACCAATGAGAACATAGTATCCATAGATATGGTTGACAAATTGAAATTAAGAAGAATACCCCATACCACACCCTATAAAGTTTCATGGTTGAACAAGGGTCAACAAATAGTGGTAGATGAACAAACTATGGTTGAGTTTGAGATTGGAGAGTATAAGGACAAGGTCCTATGTAACATACTACCTATGGATGCATGTCATCTACTTCTAAGACGTCCATGGAAGTATGATGTCAAAGAAATAAATGATGGGGAAAAGAATAGTTATGTGATCACCAAGTTAGGGAAGAAGTTTCAGATGGATCCTTTACCAAAGCCTAATGAGGAGAAAAATATTGAGACAAGTGTGATGTTATTGAGTGGGAAGGAGTTTCTAAAATCCATGAAGAAGGAGAAAGGGGTCTGTTGTGCAGTAGTGATAAAGCCAAAGGAGGAGACTAAGGGGAAAGTCAATTTGCCACTGGAGATACAAGCATTGTTGAAAAGATACCATGACATAGTGGATAATGGTTTTCCAAGTGTATTACCACCTATGAGGGAAGTGAGTCATCAGATTGACCTCATTCCTAGAGAAAATTTTCCAAACAAGGCAGCATATAAGATGACACCAAGTCAAAAAGCAGAGATAGCCAAACACATTCAAGATTTGTTGGATAAGGGGTTGATAAGAAAGAGTTTGATCCCATGTGTTGTACCTATAGTACTTGTACCTAAGAAGGATAGAAAATGGAGGATGTGTATGGAATCTAGGGCTATAAACAAGATCACAATCAGGTATAGGTTTCCAATGCCCCGGATAGAATATTTGATGGACAATTTGGGAGGTTCTTGTTACTTTTCTAAGGTGGATTTGAAGTCAGGATATCATCAGATAAGAGTGAGGCCTGGTGATGAGTGGAAGATAGCCTTCAAGACCAATGAAGGGCTATATGAGTGGCTAGTAATGCCCTTTGGCCTAAGTAATGCA